>JANUWF010001404.1:1200000-1605000 GCA_026120185.1 Voacanga thouarsii
AAATTAGTCAATGAATTCATAATCTAACAATCATCAACAACCCTTTGATTACCTCAGTTCTTAACAATTAACACCCTTTTCATGCAAGTTAAGAGATAGCAAATATAAAATTAATTAATTGAAGTCATTATCAACCCCTTTTTCAAGCAAGCTAATATAAAAAATCAGTCAATCGACCTCGTAAAAAAATAAGTAATCAAATACCAAGGAAAATAATTAATTGATCAAAAGTCTAAATTAACTCAAGAAATCATGAATCACAAAAAAAAAAAAAATGTCAAATTACAATGGAAACATTAATTACATCATTATTCTAGAAAAAAGAAAACAACGGTAAAAGAAAGATCTCATAGACAAGCCATCACTCTTCTTTTTGGAAACCTTCTAAAATAATATCCCTTGAATGATGAATCTCCTCCCTTGTTTAAGTGATTGGAAGCTTTAATCCTTGGATTCACACTTTTGTCTTGTGTTTCTTTAGTTTGAATAGGCTTTCAAGAGGTCAAAATTCGTTCTCTAGGAGTTCTGGGCCGAGTACAAATTGAAAAATACTAAAACACTTGGAAAATTACCAGATCAGTGCATAATTGGAAAAGCTCACTAACACTAGGCAGATCATGGTGGACATAGCTAGTGTCGGCTCCATTTAGCAAGGCGGGAGTCGACCATGCTCTGGTTGTCCCGTTCGTGCACTATTTTTTCTACAAATATCCATTGGCTCTTCCAGATCGGGGGCAGCACCGGCTCGGTGGGTCACTATCGGCGACGATTTTTTTTTCATTGTTTTCTGTAACAAAAAGCTAAAACGCCTTTCCTCGAAAAAAATATCAAATAATGAAAGAATATGCCTAGTTATTGCAATAAATATATCACAAAAATATCTTCAAATAACTAGAAAAATATTAATGAATTTTACCCCAATCAATCGACATAACTCTTTTGCCAACTTTGAGCAGTATCTGGGCTAAATCTAATCAATTTCACCATTCTCGGTAATTCTTCAAGATTAAAGGAATTTTGCTTATTCTATCTTCATCCCAGACTTTCCTAATAGAACAGCGACTGACATTTCCTCCCATATAAGGCTTCAAATAGGGCCATTCTACTTGTTGATTGATAACTATTATTGTATACAAACTCTGCATTTGCCAAGTTATCAATCCATTTAATTCCAAAATCTAAAGCACATGCCCTCAATATGTCTTGCAAAATTAGATTTACTCATTGTTTGTCCATCTATTTGTGGATATGATGCAATGCTGAATTTTAATGTTATTCAATACAACTATTGCAACATATTTCAAACTATTGAAGTTAATTTGGGATCTTAATTAGATATGATGCTAGAAGGTACTTCACCCAGTCTATTTATCTTCTTATATATATATATGTTGCTTAACCATTCCAGGGAGTCTCGTTGGTTGATGAGAATAAAATGAGTAGATTTAGTTAGCCGATCCTCCACTACATAAATAGTATCTCATTGTCCAATCGCAATGGGTAATCCTGTCATAAAATCTATGGTGATTTTATCCCATTTTCGTGGTGTAGTAGGAAATAGTCACAATAAACCTCCAAGTCGTTGTTGGTCAACTTTCACCTATTGGCAAGTCAAGCATTGGGCTACAAGTTTTAAGATATCCTTCTTCATTAAAATCCAACAATAATGTTGTTTCAAGTCTTTTTACATCTTTACTACTATTTAGTGGATAGTGTACCTACTGCTATGAGCTTTCAACAAAATATCTTGTTTTATCGTAGCTTGTCTCGGGATGCTATACAGGTCTCGGTAACAGAGAATTCCATCATCATCCTTTCGAAAATTACCGTCCTCATTACTTGTCTCTTTTTGCAACATCTTTTATACTTCTTTATCTTTGTTCTACTCTTCATTTAACTCTTGTAGAAAAGCAGGTTGGATTGAAATATTATTCATTTTTATCCGTCCTTCAACTGTAAATGTTTCTAATTATGGAACACGCACTATACAAAGATTGGACAACTTGTCTTTCTTGCTTAAATCATCCACTACTGTATTTACTTTTCCAGGATGATACTTCATTGGGCATCAAAATTCTTCTAAGAATTCTGTCCATCTATGTTGTTTCATGTTTAAATCCTTCTGGGTGGATACATATTTCGAACTCTTATAGTTTATAAAAACTTTAAATTTATCTCTATATAAATAATTTCTCCATTTTTTAAATGCAAATACAATTGTTGTCACCTCCAAATCATGTGTGGGGTATATTTCGTCACGGGGTTTTAGCTTTCTAAAAATATAAGCATTCACTTTCCCTTCTTGCATCAATACTCCTCCTAACCTTTCTTTCGATGCCTTAGTATATACCTCATAGGGTTTATCCATTATAGGTAAGGCCAAGAAGGGTGCAAAACTTAGCCTTTGTTTCAACTCCTAGAAACTCTTCTCATATTTTTCTGTCCAAACATAAAGGACCTTATGTTGAGTGAGTTGGGTCACTGTTGAAGCTATGTTTGAAAAACCCTCAATAAATCTCCTATAATATCCAGCTAACCCCAGAAAGTCTCGCATTTATGTTGGGTTCTCAGGACGTTTCCAATTTGTTATTGCCTCAACCTTAGCAAGATTGATTAGAATTCCTTCCTTGGAAATTATATGGCCCAAGAATGCTACCTTCTATAGCTAGAATTCGCACTTACAGAACTTAGCATATAACTTAGCCTTTAGTAACGTCTCCAATACTTTCTGAAGGTATATCTCATGCTCTTGAGAGTTTGCCAAGTATACTAAGATATCACATATAAAAATGACAATGAGACTATCTATGTATGGTTGAAATATTCGGTGCATCAAATTCATAAAGGTAGCGGGAGCATTGGTAACACCAAACGGCATCAGTATGAACTCAAAATGTCCATAGCGTGTATTAAATGTAGTTTTTGGTATGTACTCCTCTTGAATCCAAACTTGAAAATATCCCTGCCATAGATCTAATTTAGGGAAACTTCCTGCTCCTTGCAGTTGGTCAAATAATTCATTAACCATAGGCAGTGGATATTTATTTTTCACCGCCGCTACATTCCTCAATAATCTATACACATCCACAGTGATCCATCATTCTTCTTAACAAATAGTACAGGTGCTCCACAAGGAGAAGTACTTGGATAGATAAATCCTTGTTCCAACAATTCTTACAAATGCTTCTTAAGCTCCTACAATACTTTTGGTGCCATTTTATATGAAGTCCTTGAAGCTGGTTCCACCGTTGGCACTAAATCAATGGAGAATTATACTTCTTTTTTTTTGCGGTAACTTCTTCAATTCTATTGGGAAAATATCTAAATATTCATTTAAAATAGGAACATCTTCCCATTTCTTATTTTCCTCTAGGTTGTTCATCACATAAGATAAAATACCCAGTGCATCCCCTTTTCATCAATTTCTGAGCTTTAATTCTTGATATTACAGAATTAGTCTTTCTCCCAGTCTCACCTACAAATTTATGTTGAGTATCTCTGGCTTGTATCCTATACGACGCAGCGGAAGAATAAAACGAGATACCATCCCTGGACCTGTATATGTGTGGAAAACAAGACATAAAGATAACAAAGGTAACAGCTTTTTACCTTTCTTAGATCGTGCAAAGAACACAAATTTTTCTTCTTCAAGTCGAGGTGTAATCCAGCAATCCTCTTGATCAAACTCCATGAGAGTTGAACGTCCAACTACTATAATCATAGTGTGTGATGATCTCTAATAGTAATCCACATAGAGGAACATTTAAGCACCAAAATTTCCTGTGCTAGCGGAAAAAGATGGCGACTAGGGCTCTTCACGTTTTCAGCAAAACGAGAGAGAGAGAGAGAGAGAGAGAGAGAGAATAAGAGAATTTTTTGTGGCTACTATTTTCGTGTGAATCCCCCTTCCTAGGGTTTCGGTTATATCATCATATAAACTGAAAAATTCCCTAAAAAAAAATTGAAATCCTAAAACAATTAGAATTCCCTAATTGTAATTGGAAACCAAGTTCTCACAATTACAATTTAGATCACAAATTATAAGTAATTATAATTTATCCACAACAACTTTTCTTTCTCTCAATCAACCCCACTGTGTTATCAAATAACACCTTGAGTATATAATCCTCTATTGTGTGTGACATATTAGGTTTTCCAGTCAATTGGTAGCGAACATGAATTAATCCAACCGTCTTTGAGATTAATAATCCATAATTAATTAGAATTAATCATATTAATTCTAATCAGGATTGGTTTATTAATTCATCAATTAATAAACCCATATTCCCAGATCATGAGTGGTATCTAGTAACACATCATGACCACTCAAAAGTCCAGGAAGTCAAATGGCTTGACATGAACCATTCAATAACAAATTATAGTGCAATTAACTCCTTTCACTATATAATATCTCTTTCGGTTTGGTGTACGAAATTTGTACCAACTCCCTCCAGAATTAATTTTGGCCCGAATACAATAGTACTTGTACCTGAAACCCACAACTTTAGATGTGTATCAATTGGAACTATTTCCAATACATAGTCATCTTGGCTAATGACTTCTCGAGCAGTAATTCCTACAAGTGGTCGTGAGGTATTCGCTCCTACTATTAGGAGTGGTGAATCCTTTATTGACCATCTCAACTACATTATTTTACCTCGCAATGTACCCAATATCCACCCAATAGGCGACCCTCAATTAAGCTCCATAGATTGGAATTAAAGTACAATGTTCAACAAATAAATTACCTTGGAGATCTCAAATTTAAGGATACTTGCACGTTTGCTATATTGAGATTATATCACTGGCACTAAATAGTTATCCATGTGATTATCTCATAGCTAGGTCATCCAATGAACTTGTTCCATTAACAAGTATCTGTGTGTTAACTTTAAGTATCTCAATACTCAAGGCTATGAGAACTACCACCTGATCAAATCAGGAAGTCTAACACATGCTAGTCTTAACGCATTAATGATGTCCTGTCTCATTAATACTATGACTAGGGACTATTTAAGTACTAATACTATACAGTGTAGTAGGAATCTCATATCGTGATCTCTATCATGATTTCCTTAACACAATGTTGTACTAGTGACTTTATCGAACAGTTATATTACTTAAAAGTAAACAAAAGAAACTGTAAGATAAATAATGAATTTTATTAAAATAAAATGTGTCATATACAGTATACAAGTGATTGTCTCTAGGGCACAACACTAATAATTTCAACATAGGTTTTCTAGGTCTACAGAAATGTACCACTTTATGTCTATAATCAACAAGAGCATGATGCTGGGATAACCAGTCCATTCCTAAAATAGCATTATAGTGTTCTATGGGCAAACATATCAAATCTCTAGCTAATACTACATTTTTCTATTGAAATATTGCATCCAAAATATATTTTATCACTATTCATCTATTTTCCTAGTGGAGTACTTACAATCATTTCAGATGATGTTTCCTCTCCATTAACTCGCTTATTTTCGAGAAAAAGAAGTGGCAATAAAAGGGTGCATTGAACTTGAGTGTATCAATACTTTAGCTTCTTTATAAAAAATAAGAAGCTTACCTTCTACAACTGTAACATTAGTATCAGTTTTTTTCCAAAGCAACCACATGAGCATTAACTTGAGGCTTGCTGGGTCCTAGATTAGAAATGGAAGTCTATCCTTGATTCTCTCTTATGGGTCCCGACCTTTGCCCTGCATTGCCTCCTCGCAGGTTTATCGACATGGATGATCTTCAAGGGTGAGGAGAATTAATAATCTTATGCCCTAATTCAACACTATTGAAATATCTGAACGATGGTTGTCCTTCACTCGAGCCTCTGCTTCTTGGAATTTTTTTTTTTGCTACTGGAATCTTCCTGGTCATTTCTTATTAGAATTCTTAAATCCACTTCGATTCTTTTGTCTAACATGTTATATGTCTTCCATTTCAGTTCTTGATGCAATTTATACTATAATACTATAATTTGCTGGGGCCATACTCATAAGTACTCTTTTCAGTTTAGGTCGTCGGCCATTCACAAAATGCTTCGTTTGATCTCTATCTAATTCTACCAAGTGGACAGTAGTTTGACGACCTAGTAAACTCAGTCGCAAACTACCCTACTATATGACCTCTTTGTTTAAAGTTTTAAAATTCGTCCTATTCTTTCTCCACCACCCAGCTAGGGATGAATTCTTTCTTGGAACTGGCTTTAAAATTAGCCCTTTCCTACTCTTGTCGCTCTTTTTCCCTATTCCACCAGCCTCTTGTAGGTCCCTGCAGCTGGAATGTTGCAAATTGTACATTTTGTTGATATGAATAGGTCAGAGCAACAAAAATGTTTTCCATTTGCTCAATCCAGTTTTCAACATCTTGCTTCTGGTTAGGTTTTGCTTGAAATTAAAGAGGTTGAAGCTTCAAGAATTGTTCTAGAGCTTCGTATAACTCAAGCACACTCCTTTTCCCTCTTCAATTGGAATTCTCAGTCAAATGTTGTATCGTATCAGCCATCCTTTGAAATGTTAGCAACATAGCAGGGTCTATGGTAGCAAGTTAGGTACGTTCTGTTGGAGGTTCCTCAACTGGTGGTTCAAAATGGCATTGTGCAGTACGTTTTGGTTGCATCAGAGTACGTTTAGTTAGCATCTGTAGAGTTCAAAAGGTATGATTGTAAAATGAGTATAATATATCTTCAAATGTAAAGTATAAAGGCGGACATAGGGCAAGTAGTAAGAAATATAGTGTATATTCATTCTCTATCACACCATAAGATTAATATAACATTATGTGCACTGCACACTATTATAACAAAGGTATATATATGAAAATATACACATCGTACTGCATATATAACATCCTAATCATCCACATCTGAATTGTGTAAAATAGGAGGTCTTGAATATGAAGAGACTATGTAAGACTCAGTTGTATCAAGTCTCTTATAATCAAGTGCATTTGGATTAATATTCCCTTTCATAATGTCTTCGATCCCAACATCTCCCTCCATAGCCTCATCTATCTCCACCTCTGGGTCTGCCTCAACCTCCTACATACCGTGATCCTCCTACTACGCCTCGGCCTCAACTCTAATCGGCTCAAGATTAGCCTCCTCAAACTCACCAAATATGTCTCCTCCAACCTCTCCTAAAATCTCATCATCATCGACATGCTATTGGGAATCAATATCTTCAGAATCACTATCTACCTTTCCAAGACTACTAGGTGGCGATGGTGTCCCCTCTAGAGAATGGTGCTGAATAGGTGTAACCTGAGGACAAAACCAACTCTCAGAGGGTTGAGGTCTACGTTGTCCATGATCGGGTCCTGTTTATGATATATAACCATGTCCTGTCCATGGATAGATCTTCCTAATCTTCCAAACCTTTTTAACCCTAAAACTCTCATCACTCTCTATCTTCTTCTCCTCACCACCATGATCATCCACTGGATGTTTACCTTCATCATCCTAACATGGCATACCAAGAAAATAAAAGTGCTTCTATCAGTTCTAATGACGATACCATAGTTCTATAATAACTATGCTTTGATACCAATTGTAACACCACTATTAGAAATAACAATGCATGCGTACCACAGGTTAGATGTTGACCCATCCAATTGTCCAGACAATAGGTTTTTGTAACAAATAAGACTGATAAATAAACTAAAGGGCTAGATTGGTAAAATAAAACCATACTCATTTAATATAAAGTGCAAAAGTGAGGTTTAGTACATGCTAACATCAATACTATCACAGTAACCAAAATGTACATCTGCAAAAGATAAAGTATTCAGACCTAAGCTAAGGTATTGTCCTTAGTAGCACAGTCACCGACCTCAGATACTAAAAAAAAAAAAAAAAGATAAAAGACACGTTTGAGTGAAAGTAACTCAATTAGTCCGAAGTGTTTGCTAGTGCTTGATAAAACAGGTAAAGCAATGAATCAATGGGGTTTACCCCAAAGGTTGCCACAAATTTTTTTTTCATTACTAAAAATAATTCTAAAACACTCTGAATGGAGTTTCTTTCGATTTGATCAAATTTGGAAAACACTATTTCATTTCATAACTGTTGGGTATCTCAGGCTCGTATCGTATACGGCGCAATGGAAAATAAAACAAGATTCCCTCCCAAGACTCGTCTATGTGTGGAAAACAAGACATAAATAGAGTAAAGGTAACAGCTTTTACCTTTGGGTGATCGTCTGAAGAACAAAAAATTTCTTCTTCAAGTTGAGGCGCGATTCCAGCAATCCTCGTGATCAATCTCCACGTGAGTTGAACGTCTAACCTCTATAATCACAGTGTGTGATTATCTCTAACAATAATCCATACAGAGGAATACTCAAGCACCAAACTTTCCTGTGCTAGTAGAAACAATATGGCGGCTATGGTTCTTTGATCAAGATCAACGAAAGAGTGAAAGAGAAGAGTCGTTTGTGGCTGTTTTTTTTTTATTTTTTTTATGTGTTGTTCAGCTAGTGTTTTTCGTGTGTTACATATACTATATATTACACGAAATTTCCCTCCAAAAACTAAGAATTCTAATCCTATTAGAATTTCCTAATTGTAATTGGAAACATCAAGTTCTCACAATTACAACTTGGACCACAAATTATAACTAATTATAATTTGTCCACAACAACTTCTCTTTCTCTCAATCAACTTCACTATGTTATCAAATAACATCTTGAGTATATAATCCTCTATTGTGTGTGACCTATTAGGCTTCCCAATCAATTGGTAGCAAACATGAATTTATCTAAATGTCTTTGAGATTAATAATCCATAATTAATTAGAATTAATCATATTAATTCTAACCAGGATTGGTTTATTAATTTATCAATTAATAAACCCATATTCCCAGATCATAAGCGGTATCTAGCAACACATCATGACCACCCAAGAGTCCAAGAAGTCAAGTGGCTTGACATGAACCCTTCAATAACAAACTCTAGTGCAATTAACTTCTTTCACCATATAATATCTTATTCGATTTGGAGTACGGAATTAGTGCCAACTCCCTCTAGAAATAATTCTGGCCCGAATACAATAGTACTTGTTCCAGGAACTCACTCCTCTAGAAGTGTATCAATTGGAACTATTTCCAATACATAAGTACCTTGGCCAAGGACTTCTCGAGTAGTAATTCTTACAAGTGGGCATGAGATATTCGCCCCTACTATTTGGAGTGGTGAATCCTTTATTGACCATCTCAACTACTTTCATTTACCTCACAATGTACCCAATATCCATCCCATAGGCGGCCCTCGATCGATCTTCGGAGATTGGAATCAAAGTACAAAGCTCAGCAAACAAAGTACCTTGGAGATCTGAAGTCTAAGGATACTTGCACATTTGCTATGTTGAGATTATATCATTGGCACTAAATAGTTATTCATGTGATTATCTCATAGCTAGGTCATCCAATGAACTTGTTCCATTAACAAGCATCCATGTGTTAACTTTGAGTATCTGAATACTCACGGTTATGAGAACCACCGCCTGATCAAATCAAGAAGTCTAACACATGCTAGTCTTGAAGCATTAATGATGTCCTATCTCATTAATACTATGACTAATGACTATTTAAGTACTAACACCATCCAGTGTAGTAGGAATCTCATATCACGATCTCTATTATGATTTCCTTAACATAGTGTTGTACTAGGGACTTTATCAAACAGTTATATTACTTAAAGTAAATAAAAGAAATTTTATGATAAATAATGTCTTTTATTAGAATAAAATGTGTCATATACAACGTACAAATGATTGCCTCTAGGGCACAACACTAACAATAACCACTACCCCAAATTTTAGAAATGCAAGCACTTCTCTTAATTGAAGGTCGGCCCACGTGCAAAAGCTCCCAAGGCTTTGCCTTTGACATCACTGTCTTATTATACTTGGTCATAAGCATACTGTACTCAATTGTGCATTGTTAGATCTGTTAGTGCGTATTAGCACAATTCCACAAATTTCAATATTTTACTTGCCACCGTATGCCTAGTGGTACCAATCTTGATGTCAATCACTATTGAGGTGGCAAGGGGTTGAACAGGCATGGTGATCCCACCCAGCAACCGTGAACAATTCAAAATAATATGCACTCATGGCATAAGCAATTGCCAAGCACTAAATCGCTAGCCAGGACAACTAATCTCCATGCCCTATCGCCCTGTTAGGTTAAGACAATCCCAAGAACAAGCTAGATTACTTAGGGTTGTCTACCTCTAACGTAGCTAGTACAAAGATTAAAGCCTTTGTTGAGTACTCAACGTTTTCATTGGTTCACAATACTTCTACTAATGCCACGTTCCCCAGGGAATTCTAATTAAAATATTTTTTAATGCCAAAATATCATTTTCCAAATTCTTTTCTCATACTAAGAAATTATTTTCCAAATCCATAGCGAAAAAGGATAAAAAGTCCTTTTTCGCACTATAAAGTGTTTTAACAAGAGCATTTTAGTCATTTCATGAATACCAAATTTCAAAAGTTCTTATATTCCAGTATCCTAAACTTTATTTCCAAAATGCGCTAATTTAATATATTCACACTTTCATTATTTTTAGGTTTCTAAGCCAAGAATAATATTTATTCAAGCCTAATATGGCATAATATTGTTTCCTTACTCAGAAAAATCATAACGTGTTTAGAGAGACTAAAATGGTTCATAATGCATTTATTCATAAAATATAAAGCATACAAGCATTTACTACTTTAGAAAACAAAATGGAATCACCTCCTCGTGTCTTATATTATTATAGCTGAACAGATTCGTGTCTAGCTAGTCAGTACTGGGGAGCCTTACAATAAGCTTAGTTTGACATGGTCTCAAAAATCGTGCCAGGTCATGACGCATGTTGTGCCTGGCAAGGAAATTGCTCAATGCAATCTGCAAGGGCTGGTGCATACACATACAACATCCTAGCCTTCTCCTAATCCTTGTTCTCAAAGAAAATAGCTGGGTTTGTGGTCTTATCTTCAATCTTTGTCCTTGTTTGAGTCTTTATTTTTTTATTCTTTATGTTTATTTTACACCTGGCTATTATGTAATTTTTTTTTTCATTTTATAGTTTTTGTTAAGGACTTCTTTCTTTGGACATGTACTTTAATTGCTAACATTCTTTATGTTTGGCCAATGACGTTAAACAACAGTGCTTCTTAGGAGGCAACCTAAGGGAGCCTTTCTGTCATTGAGTTTTTATAATTTTCTTAAGTGTTCTTATCATTTTGTATGTTTTAATTTAAGTCTTCCTTATGTAATGTGCTGAAGGAAAATGATTTTTCACAGGCCATAAAATATCAAGAATGGAAAAGGATTTAAAAGTTACAAGGTGTGCAATCAAAAAGTTTTGAAAAAACTATTTGAGGAGGAAGCATACATTGCACAAGTTGTGTAGCTAGCTCATGCCCTTATTGATGAGTTCTCATTAACTCATGAATCCTATTTAAAATGTAATTTATTTGTTGTAAAATAACTCCTAAATGACTATTAATTCCCATATTTTTATATTGTTTTGTGTAGGATTGAATAAAGGAGGCTCGAAGAGGAACACGAATAAAAAGAATGAAAAATAGAGGCTATACAAATAGGCATAACTGCCCCTTGGCTTTGTAAGCCAATAACTAATTGCACAAAGTGCTTTGCCAATCCATGGCTTGAAAAGCCAAGGACTAGTTATGGAAGAAAAGCTATAACTAGTCCATGGCTTGAAAACTATAGATCGGTTTTTTTTAAAAAAAATGAATTACTAGTATATAGCTACTTTAAAAAGATACTATTCATGAAAGAAAAGAGTTAACGTGTATTAGTTCTCAAGAATAATAGGCATTGATTCAACATCGCGGGTAAAAATTCAACATGCTAGAAATAACAGGCGTCCATTCAAGTTTTTAATCGGCATCAATTAATGTCGTAGATCAAATCTGTTACCAGATTTCAGGTCTAATTTTTAGGGCATCATTGGCCCTATAAATACAACTTATCCGAGACAATGATGGGCGACCACTCAACAAGGAAAACATCCACTTCAAGAAGAGGAAATCTTTGAAGGGATTAGAGCATCATTCAAGGGACATCTATGGAAGAGGAAGAATCTAAGCTTCTCTATGAGTTTTCTTTCTTCTGTCCTTTGTATTTTTACTTGAAGAGGGACTTTATTTTCTTTTAATTGTATCTTAAGGGATGAACCCTTAGTTTCTTTGATTTATTGAATTTCTTTGTCTAATATGTGATACTTAATTTTCTTGTGCTGAATCAATTGTTTGAACACCTTTTTCTAATGATTTTGAAAGATGGGGTTAGGAGAACAGTTCGAAATGAATGGGTTCAATGTTTTTTTTCCTTGGCTAACTTAAGAGAGAGGTTGAAGGATTATAACTTGGTAATAATTGGGAGCTTGATATCGCCTGGCAATAGCATTACTGGGTTCTTCCAAAAATTGGAGATTTTGTACATAATGCTTCTTATGTTCAATTGGGGAGGAAGAAATACCTTCAATTGGCTAAAGAATAGGGAATCCAAAAATTGGAGAGAAAGTGGGTTTTGTATTCATGACCTGATGCGTAAATTTTGGGTGTATAAAATCATTCAAATTTAAATTCATCACTAGCCAAATTTTAATTAAAACACTAATCCCAAATTACACATTTGAGCAACACATACTCATCGCAAGCATAGTATAGGGAATTAAGGAGTATCAATCCTCAAAGTAACAAGTACGCACTAATCACTTTTCATTCATTATCTAACCAACCCAACAAACTTGTTATATGATAAAAAGAAAAAAAAAAGAAATATATACAACTCAAAGAAGTAGGAATATGTAATTTAGACAAATACTGTGGAAAACATGACAACGAAGCACTTAACAAATATCACGATCAATTATCATCTCGGTCTCATGAAGGATTTAAAATAGACCCACTTCATTTGCAATTCATGGATTCACTATATTCTTGTTAAATTAGTGACATATTCTATTTCAACCAATTTACCCAAAATATGCATTAAAATCAATCCTTATATAAACCCTATATTCTAGGTGATTTAAAACGGTAAATTAGTTAATGAATCCATATCTTGCAATCATCAACTGACCTTTAATTTCCTAAGTTCTTGATAATTAACCCAATTTTTAAGCAAGTGAAGAGATAACAAATATGAAATTAATTACGACAATAAACAAACCCCCTTTTTTAACCACGTTAACAATAACAATCAATTAATCATTTCCATAACAAAAACAACTTATCAAATACCAAGAAAATAATTGTTTAATCAAAGAACTAAATTGACTCAAAATCATAAATCCAAGAATAATATCAAAATACAATTAAATAATTAAACTCATCATTGTTCGAGAAAAAGAAAACAAAAGAAAGAGATAGGTACTCATAGATAAGCCTTTCAATTTCTAATCAAAACTCCTCTCAAAATCAATGCTCATTAACTAATTTCTCTAGAGAAAATAATAAAAATAGTGCACACTAAAATATATGTGTAATTCTCCATATTGTGTACACCAATTTCCTACGTGAATAGGACTTCAGATTTCCCAAAAGTCCAAAATAGAGAAGAAGTGATTTCCTAATAGAAATTTTGAATTAATTGCAAATCTACCAACTTTATTTCATTGAAGCTGAAACTGAGCCAAAGTCCAAGCCAACGAGCTATTACTTTCCTATTGAATTTGGCTCACCCGAGCCGAATTCCCATGTCCTAAGCCATTTTCCAATTCATTCTTCCACGAGCCAACTTGCCCAAGCCATGAAGCCACCGAAATTTCCTTTGTTCTTGAATCAGCTCACCCGAGCCATTCCTTTTGTTCTTTGGTGAGCCGTGACTTGTCTTCTTTTGTTGCATCCTCCCAAGTTTGTGCAACATCCTTCTAAGGTTGTTTCTTCTACTTTTTCCTATTGTTTTGTTTGTTTCTTCAGTTCAGTGTTCGTTTCTTTTTTCTTGTTTTTTTTTCTTTTGTCTTCTCGTTGAGCCACGGCTAACCAAGCTACGGCTTCTCTTTATTCAATCCTCCCATGGATTCTTTTCCTCCTTCCCAGGATTTCACTTGTTCTTTTCTTTTCTTTTTCCTATTTCCAATTTTAGCTTCTTTGTTTCACTTTTACTCTTTTCCGCTTTGCTCTATTTATCCAGTCCTGGACCCGCACTAGGTCAGTTTTCTTGGCTTAGTGCCGGGTCTTCACTGTAAAATTATCCAATTAATTTTAAATTCAACTATTTTTGCATAAAATCACAGGAAAATATGTTTATAAGTGAAATATTAAATAGGAAGGAATATGACATGTTATTGCATTAAAATTCTCACAAAATATACTCAAATAACTAGGAATATATATATAAATTTAGGCCCAATCACATTCCCACCCCCCTCCCAATTTGAATCTTTATTTGTCCCTAAGCAAAGTACAAAGCGCAAAATTTAAATTAGCTCTTCTAAAATTCATCCATAATAAAGTTATAAGTTCTTTTCCAACATTAGATATAAATTTGTCATTCATTCAACCATTAAAAAAAAAAATCTTTAAAAACTCATGCATTAAATCAAACATATCAAGACTCTCAAAATTAAGTTAAACAAGATTATACTTTAGTCTAAGAAAGTATTTCACCTATCAAGCTAAGACATAAATAACATAAATCATACAAGTAAAGTTGTTCAACTAATTGAAAACTCATAGAATCAAATTTGCAAAACCTTATGTAGCAAAGTAAAATTTTTTTAATGCTTTTTTTTTCGACACTCATTTTTTTTAATAGCTTAGGTGATGAGACTTCACTTCATCATGGAAGACAAGGTCCAATGACAAGAGCTAGGTCCAAGAAGCTTCAAGATGATTTTCAATTGATCATCAAACCATGGGTAAGGATAAAAGAGGATTGGAAGATTGAGGAAGCTAGCCATGAGTTCATGTGGAAGACCATCCACAAAGGACCCCAACAAGAAGTCAAGCCGGTAGCAAAGGTGGACGAAACTTGACCAAGGGAAGCTTTCCAAAGGACAGCCGGCGCCAGCTCCTAGCAGCCAAATTGGCGCTGGCTCAAATCTGCCCCAGCAGCCACCTTAAAGCACAACAAGACCGGCCCGAAGACAGAACCCAACCGGTATCGGTGAGCAAAATTCGGGCAAGTTGGCTCACCCGAGCAAAATTCCAATGTCCCAAGCCATGAAGCCATTTTCCATTTCTTTCTTCCATGAGCCAACTTGCCCAGGCCATGAAGTAACCAAAATTTCCTTTCTTCTTGAAATCGGCTCACTCGAGCCGATCATTTTGTTCTTTGGCGAGCCGTGGCTTGTCTTCATTTATTGTATCCTCCCAAGGCTGTTTCTTTTAATTTTTCCTTTTTTTTTGTTTGTTTCTTCAGAGAGTCCGTTTCTCTTTTCTTGTTTTTTCTTTTGACCCCTTGTTGAGCCGCAACTTCTCTTCATTCAATCCTACCATGAATTCTTTTCATCCTTCTATGGATTTCACTTGTTCTTTTCTTTTCTTTTTCCAATTTCTAGTTTCAGCTCCTCTATTTCACTTTTACTCTTTTTTGCTTTGCTCTGTTTAACTAGTCGTAGACTGGCTCTAGGTTAGTCTTCTTAGCTTGGTATCGGGACTTCACTGTAAAATTATCCAATTAACTCTAAATTCACCTATTTTTTTCATAAAATCATAGAAAAAATATTTCTATAAGTGAAATATCAAATAGAAAGGAATATGACTAGTTATTGTATTAAAATTATCACAAAATATACTCGAATAACTAGAAATATATATATAAATTTAGGTCTTATCATGAACTCTACTGTATTAGACTTGGGATTTGATTATCTTGGGTTGCGTTTGGCACTTGTCCAATTTTGGGGGATTCTACTTGTGTACATTCCATTTACTCTCTTCTTATTTATTGATTTTCTCATGGCCAATCCTGTAGTGGTTATGTCAATTCTCTAGGTTCACCCATTGTATTTACCCTATACTATTAATTAAGTAGGTTAAATGATATGAGCTTGTGTGGGTAAATTTGTTACAACAATGGATAACAATGGGCCAATACCTCAGCTCATAAAGTGAAACCCAATTAGTGGAATTTTGTAGCTAAATAAAAGAGAATAACTATCTAACTACTCTCTAGCAAATCCTTGTAGAACCAAGCATCAAAGACCCACAAGAAAAATAGCAAGATCTACTATCAATTCACCCAAATATCCTTGAAGCAACAAAGGAAATCAAGAATAAAAGAAGTAGAATTATAGGCACACAAATAATAGAATTTAAGATAAACCGTAGAAGAACAAAGCAACTAAGACCCAATCAAGAGAAACCACATTGGATTATCCACAAGATTTAGAGTCCCATTCAAATGGAGGACTAATCCCTAAGCATGGTCTTGAACAAGATGAATAACGAGGTAAAGACCTCTCAAAGCTCTCTTTCACAATTTGAATAAAGTAAGTCGAATGAATTGTCAAATCACTAAAAATATGTAGTTATACTACCCTAACTCTAAGTAAGTGATTACTAGGGTCCAAAGACAAAACAAGGCCTTAAAAGGTCTTTACATAGTATTTAAAATAGAAGAAACCTAGATAAAATTGCTAAAAAGCAAAACAGGGACTGGGCGCCTAACCTGACTCGGCGTCGAGTCCTCACGCTAGACCCGGCACTGGGTCTTCACTGAATGCCGGTGTGTTGCTGATTGAAAGAACCCGACGCTAGTTTATCTTATTGGGCCCAGCGTTGGGTCTGCTCTGGTCACTAGGCCTCTACATTTTTCATCCTCTTTTGGCGCTGGCTAGAGTTGTTGTTGGGTGCCCTTTTGAATATCCATCAAATTGAGCTCCTGGCTGCCTTCGTCATTCTTCAGAAATTCTTTCATCTTCAAATATTGTTGTAGGAGTAATTGGATGTCTCCTTGGAACCTCATGGCCCTCGATCTTGTCATTGGTTCTTGCAAGGTCGCTCCCTCTTCCTGCAATGGAACATCTTGGTTAGCTTGATTCCTATCATTAAACAATTGAAGAAGAGTTAATAATGGTACTTTTATTCCTTCCCCAAGGACCTTCAATACTTACCACAAAACACAATACTATGCGATGGGTATACTGACCAATTTGTGCAGTTTAAGTGTTTTGGCATTTTAATTAAAACTTGATTTTTGTGTGATTTTCGTTGGTAATATTTTACATATGTCGAAAGACTCTGCAACAAGTTTTTGATACCGTTACTGGTGAATAAGGATAACATCATAATGACATAGATTTTGTTGACTTAGCCTTGTGTATATTTGCGAATACTACAGAATCTTCTTTGTACATATTTTTTTTTTTTTATATATTTGTGCATAGTACTAAACTTTACTTGTATATAGAATTCTCTCTCTCTCTCTCTCTTTTTTTTTTCACCTTGTTTGTATGTTATTTTGATTCTTTATTTTGATTCATTGAGAAAAATAAATTGTATTTAGTTCAAGTGTGTTGTATCATTATACTTTTGTCATATTAATATGTTTGATGTTGTTGTAAGAAGTTATACATTGTGGATTTACTAGATTTAAGTTTTGTTCTTGTATTTAGCCTTATTATTGTGGAGTATTTTTGTTGTTGTTGTTGTTGGGGACTTCTATATTTTGTTATTATACTAGTGTTTGTAGGATGAAAGTATTGATGTAAATTGAGGAAACCTTATTGTATAATTTTGTTTTAAGGATTTGATTATTAATGTTGTGGTGGAGTTTTGAGTATTTGTATGTTCTTTTCAGGATGAAAGTATTATTAGTAATTTTATTTGTTGTTGTTGTACTATATATGTTGGTGATGGTTTAAAAATTGAATGTATTAGAGATGAAAGAACTGTGTAGTTGGTGGCTTGTAAAATTTTTGCTATTGTACTTTTGATGGATTATTGATGTTGTTTGGAGATGTTAAGTTGTAACTTTTTGTATAATAGTTTTGTAGTGTGGGAGTGTCACGCCCCGTGCCTATGGATCTGGGAGCGCGACTATGGGCCTGGCAGCACCCATGGTCAACTACTTGGTCGCCGTCCTCGTTGAGCCAAAATGGATATCCCAAGTTGACAATGGGTACTTAGGCCCATCCTTATATACCATACACACTTCTCATCCCAATCCCATGTAGGATTGAGGTATCACAGGGAGTTATTTGTTGGTTCTTTAGGAGACACTATGGTGCTTTTGGAAGGTAATAGCATTCATGGATTGGTGGTTGTTGTTGTTATCATATTTTGAGTTTCTCTACTATAAGTGCATTAAGTTCTTGATCCTTCCCTTTCTCGTGAATCGTAATGAGTTTATAGTACGTGTTGTATGTTGTATACTAGTTCTAGTAGTTGGTATATTGGAGTTTTGTTCTATCTATATGTAATATCTACCCTTGCAAGTGAAAGAATGTGTGAATTAGAAAGTGAAGAAACTAGTAGTTATAAACTTTTGACCACCGTTTGATTATTTTAAAAAGAGGTTAAGCATGAGAAACTAGAAAAAAGTGCTCAGTTTGTTGGGAAGAATATTATTGTGAACTAAAAGTTTTAAGTGGCATCGAGAGCCGACATTAGTCTCGATTTATGTAAAATTGGGAACACCTAAGCTCAAGATGACAGAGATGGATAGCCAAATTGATATGGTTCTTAAGACTTTGCCAGATTCTTACTCTCAGATCAAGTTAAATAATAACAAGAACAAATTGAGCATGTCTTTGACCAACTTAATGAAAGAACTCCAGGCTAAAAAAATTATGAAGCTTTTGTCAAAAGTTTGGGTTTCTCGCTTTGATTCATTTTCAAGAACTAGGGACAAGCTCAAGAAGTTCAAGAAGAAGAAAGCTTAGGACAATGCAGGGAGCTAGCCTAAGGGATCCTTGCTAGGTCTGTCCAAGCCCAAGGATAGGCGTTTCAAGTGTGGCAATAAGGGACACTTCAAGAAAGATTGTCCGGACTTCTTGACCAACTCCTTCTCACGTATTCTTATTTATTTACAGTTTATTTTGAAGGTTGGATCATCATCCACTTAGATTGTTGAGTCCAGAGCCACTGACTATATCTGTAACTCCTTGCAGGGTTTCAGCAAGACAAGGAGAGTCAATAGCAGAGAAGATGGACTTGTTAAAACTCTTACATGCAACAAATATGCATTACATAGCGAAAATAGAAGGATTCTATGACAAGAGGACCACATGTATATGTAATAGACTGATCAAAAGATACGAAGATATACCTTTCTCTAATGTCTTTGTTGTTCAAAAAAATTTCGACTGCTGAAGGTACAATCCAGCACAAACTAGAGTTTCACGTCTTCGCCACTGAAATCTAAGTGTAAGACTACCTCTAACATTATCCACACAAAGGATATTTACTCAAGAATGCCAGAATACAGTCTTTGTGCTAGCAGAGAAAGAATGGTGGCTAGGGTTATCGTTTTTCTAAGAACAGAAAAAGAATTCAAGGGAAAAGAAGCCATGCATGTGTTATGTGTTTTTCTGCTATTAAAGTCGAGAGAACCATTTCGAAGTAATCCCCATAAAAATGCAGAAACACACATTTCTGTGAACTCTATTCAAATTAGAATTCACTAATTGCAATTGGAAACCATAAGTTTTAGCAATCACAATTTGGTCCAAAATTATAACTAATTATAATTTAACCACAATATCTTTTCCTTCTCACAATTAACCCCATAATGTTATCAAATAACATCTTCAGTACTTAATCCTCTATTGTGTATGACCTATTATGTTTTCCAGTTTATTGGCAGCGAATATGAATTAATCTAAACATCTTTGAAATTAATAATTCTTAATAATTTAGAATTAATCTATTAATTCTAATCCAGATTGGTTTATTAATTCGTCAATTAATAAACCTATATTTAGTAGATAATGAGTGGTATTTAGCAAAACATCATAACCTCCCAAGACTCCAAGAAGTCAAGTGGCTTGACATGAACCCTTCAATAACAAACTACCATGCAATAAATTCCCTTCATCATACAATATCTCATTCGGCTTGGAGTACTGAATTAGGGTCAACTCCCTCCAGAATATTTATTAATTTTAGCCCGAATATATTAGTACTTGTACTAGAAATCCACTACTCTATATGTGTATCAATTGGAACTATTTTCTGTACATAATCACCTTGGCCAAGGATTTCACGAGTAGTAATTCCAACAAGTGGTTGTGAGATATTTGCCCTTACTATTAGCAGTGGTGAATCCTTTATTAACTCTCTCAACTAATTTTGTTTACCACACATTGTATCCAATATCCATCCCATAGATGGCCCTCAATCTAGTTCTAGAGATTGGAATCAAAATACAATGCTCAGCTAATAAAGTACTGTGGAGATCTCAAGTCTAAGGATACTTGCACAGTTGCTATAACGAGATTCTATCACTGGCACTATATAGTTACTTGCCTGTATGTGTGGTTTTAGTCGTTGGAATTTTAATTAATTCTTCATTGATTGTGTAATTTGTTGGTAATATTTTCTTCACTAAAAAACACGCATAAATGTTTTTGGCGCCATTGCCGGGGATGGGCACTATCAGAAACACTCAAGTCTTGTTGATTTAGCCTTTGTTGTATTTGTATATACCATTAACTTTTGTATTTAGATAGTTGGTGAATGCATGTGTTTGTCTTTTCTTTATTTTTCTATTATTTATTTTTCCCTTTTGTTTTTTTTCTTTTCTTTGTTCTTTTTATTATTTTTGTTAGTTTTTACTTTTGATTTGGTTTTTTTTTTCTTTGAGCACGAGATTGACATCATCATGGTCAACTACTTTTGTACACAAGAGCAAAGGAGCTATAATGTCGAGAATTTGGCAAAATTTGCATGCTTGGATTAACGCTTTTTATGAGACATCACTTGAAGCCTCAATGCATTCTTTTGTCGCCAATACAATTTCCTCCATTAAGTGGCATGAAGAAGCATCCCAACGTATGAGCCATCAAAGTACACAACCTGCTAAGTTGGTTGAGAATGCCATAAAGGCCCATACGCTTGAACAAGAGAATCTCCATGGAAAGGAGAAAGGATATGAGGAACAATTGTCCAATGTAGAAAGTGAGGTATCGATTCTACTTTATGTGCTAATAATTCTAATCTCTCTTTATAACATGATTTTTTAGATTCCTCTCAATTCTTGGAGAACAAGGGTCCAAATAATAATGTGTTAAATTTATTATGCCTCAAGGAGTTGGATCTTAAACCGCTACATTATAGGAAGTCCTTGGAGGATGGTGGTAAATTCGACCCTTCACCCCATCCAAAGGGAGGTAACTTACTATTTGTAGATGTATTGAAAAGTAAGTATTTCTTGATCCCATCTTTGAGAACTCAAATACTAAGTTTAAAGGGGAGTTTTAATTGTGAACATTCTTTTAAAGGTTTAAAAGGTGATTTCAAGTTTGATACACTCTTTAGAGACCAAGTGCGCTTATATGTTCAACAAAAATATTTGTGTCTTGAGGAATGCAAGAGAAATCAGTTTATGTGTTTTGCTTTGTTGAGAAAAATTGTTTTCATAAACCATCTATTTTTCAAAAACCTCTCTTATTTCTAATTTCATCATGCCTACCTTTTTCAATGAGCATTAATTTCTTTTACAAACGTTTGATAAGGAAGCATGATGAGTGGAAAGAGTTGTATCTTTGGTTTGTTTTGTAATTGTCAATTGTTTTTCACCCTCAATTAAGGAAACTTATTTTCCATCTTATGTGTAAGGGAGTGAGTCGTGTCTTTATTTGCTTTCTTAAGATTTTTTAGTATTTTTCTTCTGTTTGTTTTCTTTTATTTAGGTGTGTTTTTATTTTGCTATTATTTTTCTTGTACTTTTATTTGTGTTTTGTTTTGTAGGTCAGAATAAAGTCCTATTGGACAAGCACTTCTCTCTATTCCATGTTTTGATATTTATTGGAACTTTATTGCACTTGAGAAGTATTACTTAATCTTTCTACCTCTCGATTACATTTGGTCCCATTGGAAATGCTTTCTTCTATTAATTTTTGGGCAATGAGGACATTGGGAGTGGTTTAGTAATATTCTTTGTCCAAGTTTTTATCAATGATCTTGGTTTGTTTGTTTTTTTTTTTTTTTGGGGTATGATCTTCGTGTTTCTTGGTATCAAATAATTTTGTTGAAAAATTGAACATTTTGAAAATTTGAAAGTTTGGAGTTTTTGGACCTAAAATTGAGCTTATTTTTCTATAATGGGGTGATGATTTTCTTACTAATTTTAGATATAGATTTGTCATTCACTATGGTTTAATTTTTATTTATAAGTAAACTAATGTATTAATTTGGTTTTTTGCTAAGTCTTAAGAATTTAAATTAACTTTGGTTATATTTGGTATTTGAGTTTTTTTTTTCTTTAAGTTTGAATGTAGATGATATGATGAAGTATGTGAAGAGTTGTTGGCTAATTCTTGTATTCTAGGTTTAAAGTTTGGTTGACTTTGAGTTTGGAATAAGGAATGTGAGAAAAAACTTTTTACTAGTTAAATGGGTATATTTGCCTGTGTGGGTGGTTGGCAATTTATTAAAACTTGATTGATTGTGGAATTTGGCACCGTTGCCGGGGATAGACACTATCGGAAACACTCGAATCTTATTGATTTAGCCTTTGTTGTATCTGTAAATACCACTAACTTTTGTATTTGGGTAGTTTGTGAATATTTCTAGTTTGTGTATTTTTCTTTTCTTTGGTTTCTATTATTTTTATTTTTCTTTTGGATTTGAACTTTGTTTTTCTTTGAGTACGAGGTTAAAATCATTATCATGGACAACCAACAATGTGTAATAGCCCACTTTTTTGTCTTTGACTAGCTACTATTTGTAATAGGATGATAATTTGTATCAATAGTCAGAACAAAAGTTGATCTGTGCAATGAGACGAATATTTTAGTATGATAATATTTGGTTGGGACCTGAATGTAATTATTGGATTTGTTCTACCCGTACCCTAAATTTTTGGAAGGATACTATTATTAATAAAATATGAATTTGAGGGTATGCTGAGAAAAGAAATTGATCAATGCGATGAAATGCACGTTTTGGTGTGAATTACGCTATCCGGGTCACTAGGGGCATTTTCGTCATTTTGACCGTAAATTTGACCAAGTAGAGAGGGAATTGAAGAATTTAAGTATTACCAACGGATTCAATGGAATTTTTGGAGTTGAATAGTGAAATAAAATATTTTTTCCGTTACGGACTCAATTTTGGTCGTTTCTGAAGAAAATAAAAAAATCGTGGCTAAAAATGGACGTGTGGCATTGTGTGAATTGTGGATGAAAACAAGTGTTAATAACACCATTGGGGGAATAAAATATTTGTGGGATTATTAAGTTGCAAAAGCTTATTGAATAAGCTTAAGAATTATCCATTTAAATTAAATCCACTAATAGGAATTTAGCTTTAAAATGGATAGCCCACAATGTAATTAATGTTTGTTGACCTTGGACACTAGAATGGTAGTGGAAGGGCTGTAAAACAGCCAAAAAATTGTCCAAGAGAAGAACAAAAGGAAGGAGAGGAAGAAAAGAAAGGAAAAGGAAAGAAAAGCTAGAAAAAAATATAGAAAAATGGGAAAAGTGAGAGAAGAAGAGTTCTTGGCGGGAAAAAGGGAAACTTGAAGCATTTTTTAGCCAAATCAAGCTACAAACAAGGTAAACATTCAATCTTCAAGAATTAAAGTTGTAGATTAAAGCATGAGGATTACTTTCATATAAATTTTGTTGGTAAATTCATGCTATTTATGAATTTTTCTCAAGAATTCAAGTTTGTTTACAAGGTGTAGGTTTAACAGTAAATGGCTAACGGAACGGTGAAAACGGTAGAAACGATAGTCGAACGGCCGTGAACGGAAAAGTTTAGTCAGGACACGAGATGAGTTCCTTGGATTTCTAAAACTCTTTCTAAATCTAGTGTGCTTTTGTTTTATTTTTTTTTTCTCCATGAAATGCTATGTTATTTACCGTTTTAGAAATCCCTGAATATGTTTAAGGTTTATCTGAGTAAGAATTATTTTATGCCATTTTGGGCTCAATTGAATATCATAATTGGTTTGGAAACCTTATTGGATGATTAAAGCATGAATTGTGAATTTAGTCCCTTTTGGAATAGAATTTTGGATTTGTTGAAATAAGTTCCTTTTGGAATCGGGTATTTGGAAAATGATCCAAATGTCATTAGTGGAATGTTTTATGAAAACATTTGGAACTCGAGTATTTGGTAAATGACCAAAATATCCTTATTTGAACTCTTGTGAATATTTTTCAAATCAAGTAAGGGTAAAATGACCTGAATACTCTCAAAAAGTCTTTTTGGAATTGAGTATATGGTAAATGACCGAAATACCCATATTAAAACTTTTGTGAATACTTTTTCAAATCAGGTAAGAGTAAAATGACCCGAATACCCTCGAAAAGTCTCTTTGGAATTGGGTATATGGTAAATGACCGAAATACCCTTATTGGAACTTTTGTGAATACTTTTCAAATTGGGTAAGGGTAAAACGACCTGAACCTCAAAAAGTCTTTTGGAATCGAGCATGGGTAAAATGACCCGAATGCTCTTGGAAAATGACTTTTGTGATCGAGTATCGAGAAAATGACCTAAATACTCTTGGAAATATATTTTGATGTGTGAACATAACTCTTTATCCTATTTTAACAAGATTTCGGAAAATGATCTCTCGTGATGAGATTGACTTTTGGAAAACAACCGTTTGATCCCTAAAATTGTTTTATTGGTCTGGTGTGCCATGGAATGAATTGATTGGCTTTGTGGAGCCTATGCGAATAATGAGCTGACTTACGAGTTAGTGGGATCAAATTCTGGAAAATAAAGTTTTGCCCCGAAAATAGTTTTCTTGATATGGAAAAATGATTTCTTGATATGCTCAAGTACGAGCCTTTTTCTTGAATTCATGGCATATGCGCTAACTTGAATTCCTGGCATAAGCACTAACTTGATTCTCAGTAGTACACTGCAGTGTACTTACTTATCCGGCAATGCACGGTTGAGTGCTGTAGGTTGCAGTGTAAGCACAATGATATGTGGTGGTGAAGGCAAAGCCTTGAGAGCTTTGCATACAGGCTGACCTTCAATTGAAGGAATGCATGTGATTTGAAAGCAGGGGAAATGATTTGAAATCTGAAATGAAATTTTTTAAAAATGATTGAGTTCTAAATAAACTTTTTTTTTTAGAGTTTTGAAATTGTTTCCACTAAACAAATGAAATGTTTTCCCTACAAAGATTTTATGTACTTTGTCCCCTTACTAAGGCACTAGCACACACGGGACTCACTGAGTGATTTTCACTCACACGTGTTATTTTCCATGAAACATTCAGGATCAGAGGCGCAGCGGAAGCGCGGTGGCCACCCAGAGGCTCATGCTACATCTTGGACCTGTTGTAGCGAGTGTATATATTAGAAGCCAAATTCTTGTACCTTTCAATGTTGAAAAAAAAAAAAGAGAATTTCTGCTACCTTTTGAGTAAAGTTTGATATAAAGACCCATTGTCTAAGCAATCAGACATGGCGACATCCCATAAAGCTATAGCCTACTACGTTATGCAAATATGGAGTGTTACACATTGGGGACAAATATGGCCATGGACACACATTCAAAGGAGTACCAATGATGATAGATTGGCAATGTTACAAGCTTAAATTAATGCTTTTAGTGAGACGTCATTAGAAGCATCAATAAATTCTTTTATTGCCAATACAAATTCATCCATTAAGTGACATAAATAAGCTTCCCAACAATTGAGCAACCAAAAGAACACAACTAGCCAAGTTGGTTGAGGATGCTATAAAGGGCCATACACTTGAACAAGGGCATTCCCAAATAAAAGAGAGAGGATCCGAGGGACAAAGGCGTAATGTGGCAAGAGAGGTATTTGATTCTACTCTATGTGCTAATAATTCTAATTTTTCTTTATTACATGATTTTTTAGGTTCCTCTCACCTCTTGGAGAACAACAGTTCAAAAAATGATGTGTTTAGTTTACCGCATCTCAAGGTGTTGGATCTATCAATGCCACATTATAAGAAGTCCTTAGAGAATGGTGGTAATTTCCAGCCTTCACCCCAATTTCAGGGAGGTAACTTAGTTTTTGTAGATCATATATTTAAAAGTAAGGATTTCTTGACGCCATCTTTGAGCACTCAAATGCTAAGTTTTAAGGGGGATTTTCATTATGATAAATCTTTTGAAGGGTTAAATGTTGATTTCACGTTTGATGCATTCTCTAGAGACCATGTGCATTTATTTATGGGTAAAAATATTTGTGTGTCTACAAGAATGTTAAAGAATGAGGTTCATGTGTTTTGTTTTACTGAGAAAAATTATTTTCATGAACATGGCCTTTTTCAAAAACCTCTCTTCTTTCTACATTCATCATGCATATCTTCTATTTTGAGCTTTAATTTCATTTCAAAAGGTTTGATGAGGAAGCATGATAAGTGGAAAGAGTTTTTTGTTGTGTTTGGTTTTGTTAAGTATTTTCTTTTTCCTCTCGCAAATAAAGAAAATATTTTCCATCTTAAATGTGGGGGGAGTAAGTCATTTCTTTATTTGCTTTCTTAGGATTTTTTAGTATTTTTCATTAGTTTGTTTTCTTTTATTTAGTTGTGTTTTTATTTTATTATTTTTCTTGTGCTTTTATTTCTGTTTTCTTTTGTAGGTCAGAATAAAGTTCTCTTGGACAAGCTCTTCTCTCTATTCCATGTTTAATATTTATTGGAGCATTATTCCACTTGGGGAGTATTGCCTCCGTTATCACTTTTTTGGTCTCTTTGAATATGCTTTCTTGTGTTAATTTTTTGCCATTGAGGACATTGTCCAGTTTAAGTGTGGGGGAGTGATTTAGTAATATTTTTTGTCCAAGTTTTTATCAATGATCTTAGTGTTTCCTTGGTACGAAACAATTTTCTTGGATAATTGACAATTTTGAAAATTTATAAATATGGAAATTTTGGAGCTAAATTGAGCTTATTTGTCTATAATGGACTAATAATTTTCTTACTAATTTTGGATATGGATTTTTCATTCATTATGGTATAATTTTTATTAAAGAGTAAACTTGTGTATTAAGTTAGATTTTGCTAAGCCTTGAGAATTTAAGTTAACCTTGGTTATATTTGGTAGTTGAGTTTTATCTTATTCTTTGAGTTTGAATATGGATGATATGATGAAATATGGGAAGAGTGGTTGATTAATTCTTGTATTATAGATTTGATGTTTGCTTGACTTTGAGTTTTGAATAAGGAATGTGAGGAAATAAAAAAAAAAATGAGTGAAAAGGAAATAATGTGAGTTGGAAAAAAAAATTGCATTCATTTCTTGAGAAAAAAAAAAGTGAGAGACCATTTGCTAAAAAGGGGGCAAATATGGTAAGTGGAAAAGAAGAAATAAAGAAGTATCACACTCTCTTGAGGCTATCCCGAATGCAAGAAGGTAAGGAAAGAATGAAGGAAGAAAAAGAAAATTGCTGAAAAAAATTATAAATGATGACTATCAGGGGGCCAATACGGTTACGTGAATTTACATCATTGAGTAATATCTTTTTTGTATTTATTATATTTCCATTATACTCACTTCTTATTTTATTAGCAACACAATAAAGATTTTGATACAGTAATGTGGGAGTTGAAGTTCTCGTGGATTCGATACTTGATATTATCAATACTATACAATGGGTATACTTGCCGTAAATGTGGTTTAAGAGATTGGCATTTTTTTTAAAGCTTCAATGTCTATGGAATTTGTCTATATTTTTTCTACACTAAAAAACACTCATCAAGTGTTTTACTCGACCCAGGCTCGGTCCACTAGGCACAACTGTGGTTGTGTGCGAATTTTGTATTTTCCAAAGGATTTAACAATTTTTTGAAATCTACTCGGACTAGACATCAAAAGAAACAAATTTTAGCCTCAAGGAGGCTTATAAATATAAGAGAAATATAAGAGAAAGTTGGGATTTCAAGGATCCAAGCAAGCTAACAATCACCACTCAAAGGAGCACTGTTCAAATGTGGTTTTCAAGAGAAAAAGAAAAGATTGTCTAAGAGTTTTATCTTTTTTCCTTTGTTTACTTTTTTTTAACAATGATGTGCTTCATTTTCTGATTCTAATTGGAATTAATTTTGGAAATTATAAGTTTGAGTTAATTGGAACTTTGGATCTACTAAATTGTGTTCTTGGTAAGTGATTATTTATTTTTCTTAAGGAGTCGATCGATTGATTCATTTTTTTTTTAACCTACTTGAAAAAGATGTTGGTAACGAGTTCAAATAAATAGTTTCAAATTTGTTATCACTAAACTTGCTTGAAAAATGGGTAAATTGTTTAGAACATTGGTAATCAAAGTTTGGTTAATGATTGTTAGAATATGGATTCATTAACTAATTTCATGTTTTAAATCACATAGAATATTAGGTTTGTATGAGGATTGATTTTAATGCATCTTTTGGATAAGTAAGTATAGACAGAATATGTTCATTAATTTAACTAGATAACAGTAATTGCACGGATTGTAAATGAAGTGGGTCTATTTTAAATCCTTCATGATACCAAGACGACAATTGATTGGTTCAATCTTATGATTTCAATCTAATTGTCAAGTTACATGAAGTTACAGCCTTGAGTAATATCTATTTTTATATTTTTTATATTTCCTTTTGAGTTACATCTTAATCTATTAACTACACAATAAAGATTTCTACACAGTAAGGTGGGAGTGGAAGTTATCGTGCATTCAATAATTGCAATTCCTTATACAATACAATGGGTATACTTGCCTGTATATGTGGTTTTAGTGATGGGGATTATTTTAAAGCTGATTGACTATGGAATTTGTTTGTAACTTTTTCTACACTAGAAAACATGCATCAAGTTTTTACTGGACCCAGGATTGGTTCACTCGGCATAGTTGCGGTTGTGTGCGAATTTTATTTTTTTTCCAAAGGATTTAGCTATTTTCTGAAATCTACTCGGACTGCACTTCTAAAGAAACAAATTTTAGCATCAAGGAGGCTTATAAATATAAGAAAAATACAAGATAAAGTTGGGATTTAAAGGATCTAAGCAAGCTAACAATCACCACTGAAAGGAGCACTGTTCAAATGAGGTTTTCATGAGAAAAAAAAGGGCTTGTTTAAGAGTTTTATCTTTTATCCTTTGTTTACTTTTCTTTAACAATGATCTGCTTCATTTTCTTTATTTTGAAAATTACATGTTTGAGTTAATTGGAACTTTGGATCTACTGAATTGTGTTCTTGGTAATTGATTATTTATTTTTCTTAAGGAGTCAGTCGATTGATTTTTGTTTTTAACTTGCTTGAAATAGATGTTGGTAATGAGTTCAAATAAATAATTTCAAATTTGTTATCTCTAAACTTACTTGAAAAATGAGCTAATTGTTTAGAGCATTCGTAATCAAAGGTTCGTTAATGATTTTTAGAATATAGATTCATTAACTAATTTCAAGTTTTCAATTACTTAGAATATAGGGTTTATTTGAGGATTGATTTTAATGCATCTTTTGGATATGTTAGTCTAGGCAGAATATGTTCATTAATTTAACTAGATGATAGAGATTCCACGGATTGCATACAAAATGGGTCTATTTTAAAACCTTCATGATGCCAAGACGACAATTGATTGATTCGATCTTATGTTTTCAATATAATTGTCTAGTTACATGAAGTTACATCCTTCAGTAATATCTTTTTTTATATTTCCTTTTTACTCGCTCCTTATTTTATTAGCTACACAATAAAGATTTTTATACAGTAAGGCGGAAGCCGAAGTTCTCGTGTGTAACACCCCACTACCTAGGACCAACAGGGCCTGGGATGTCGCCCCGTCCATAGGACAAGGGGTCTTTATAACTAGGTCACAAAAAAAAAAAATAAAAGCAATACTTTAAAATTAAACTTATTACAACAACAACAAAAAAAACATACAAGTACAAATCCAAAATAAATTGATTACTAATATCTCTCGAAACAACACATAAGATCAATAACATAAAGTCTTCAAAGCAGGAAACAAATCTGGCTACTCATCTCCACAGCAGGATCGACTTGAAACCATAACATAAAAGGTGATGAGATAAAAATCTCAGTAAGCCCGTGTGTACTTTGAGTGTTTTAGGTAAGACAGTTCATGTTTACAAGTTGTAAAAATTGCATAAGAGAAAGTACTGGCAAGCATTAAATAATGTTAAAATAAAGAGTGGCATTTTACTTTTCAAACCATACATTTGCACAATAAATACAACCACTCAAACGGGTAGCCATGGATTACCCCATGTCGGGCCCTATGACCATATAACGGTCAAAATGCCACACTTTGTGCCGACTAACAAAAGGTAGGTGTACGGCCTACCGGGTGAGATACTCCTCTTTCTCCATACCCAAACTTACTGATTGTCCACTCCGAAAACACACAATCCACATGAATGAAACTTGCTAGCTCGGACCGACATGATCTACTGGATTGGCATCCTATCCGAGAAGGACTCACTCCTCAGAGGTGGCCACTACAGAGAGACTTATCCTAACTCTTCAAAGACTAGTCCTAGTAGTCTACTCTTATTGAGTACTTAACGTTGATTGCCCCACTTGGGAGAAATCTGATAAAACATTACTTTATTTGGAAATAGCAATTAAGGGTTTCTAAAATTCTTGTCAATATTGGGTTTTAGAAAGAGTTTAGTATTTGTGCAAAACATCTTGTTTAAATTTTCAAATGATTGGCTTGACTGAAATAAAAAGGAAATAGTCCTTATTTGCCTTTACAAAATGAGTGTCCATACACATCGCATTTGGCTTGCTATAGTAACCTTTTGTCTTCAAATAAGTGTATGCCGGAGCTTACCTAATCCTTTGCTCGATCAAATTCAAAAATCTTCCAAAGCTGACCTAACCCTGCCTGGGATAAACATAAGTCATAATGTTATACTCAAGTTATATTCGCTTACATAAATAATCCCAGTTCAACTTATTATAACCATGACCCTAATGTCCTAAACTTTAAGGCAAGATGAGAAAGAATTTTATAAAATAAGTCTAGCTTGATAAGTTAAAATAACTAAGGTTTGTAAAATAATTACTAATAACTTATAGATTCAAATAATAAATCTTGAATGTTGATATTAATAAATAAACTAGGGTTTAATTAATGAAGAATTCTAAGTCCTAGGTGATATTAAAATATGGTAATTCTTAAATAGTAAAATAAATTATTACTACTCTCTTAACTAATAATGAATACGTATTAAAATTAATAATAAATAACTTTTATTAAATTTTGATTAATAAATAAATATAAATAATATTTATGAATATATGGTCTACAAGGTCATTAATATTTTACTGATTTATATAAAAGGTTATATATATATATATATATAATTTATTTGACTAGTAAAATATCACAATTTCATTAAATATTCCAATTCCAAAACTTCCTAAGAATTTCGAAATTTTTGGAGGAAAAACATAGTAATAATTTTTATTAGGGTAATAAAATTTGCTAATTAAAATAGCCTAGGACCAACAAGGTCATAATCATAATTTTCCTATTGCTAACAAGATTCATAAGCATATACTCCAACATCAATCAACAAACTATTCTATTCATGAACATAAGCTTAAATCCATCCTGCTATCACATGGCCAAATCTCTACTAAGCATAATCATACTCACGGCTTCAATAAAAATAAGAACATAACATCCTATTCACCAAAGGTGACATAACATCTAGCATGCCTAAACATTCATAATTTCTTAAAACATGGAGAACATACATCGATTCTCAAGGAATTTCATAAAGCTTAATCACGATCAATCATTCTCATGCTCCAATCTCAACCCCTTCATACATAAGCATATACTAAATCTCCTATTCATATTCTATCCTCTCTATCAACATCTAAGAGACATGAATCTAAAATTCAAAAGAAAGGTTAAAGAGAAATACTTGGTTGATGACTATCTCGATGAAGATTTAAGAAGATCCACACGCTTAAGAGTCTTTAATTGTCCAAGAGAGGAGAAAGAAAATAGCCATGGTTGTAGCAACCATTTCGGCCGAGAGAGAGGGAGAGAGAGAGAGAGAGAGAGAGAGAGAGAGAGAGATAGAGCATTAGTATGATATGTTAAAGGTTAAAGGAAAGAAGATGAACAAAAGTTGTTCTTGGTTACCTTGATGATGTTCTTGAGACTTCAAGGAAAATTCTGGTTTTGATCCGATTGTCAAATTTTGTTTTCGACATTTGATGTTATAAAATCTAGAAATGGACTCTAGGGAGTATGTAGGCGTGTTCTAGAGTTTTTGGGAGGGATTGGAGGTGTTTAGAGTGGCCTTTGACTTGAAGAAAGGTAGTGTGTGTTCTTCCTGTTCTTAGTGAAAATAGAGAGGATTAGAGGGGAATGCTGGACGAATTTTCTGAAGAGGGCTGGCCAAATAATTGAGGGAGTTCAAGGATTTTGGTTTTTCAGTTTAGGGAGGAAGAGAAAAATCTGGTTGTTTGAAATTCAAATGGAGAAATTTAAGGAGTGTTTTAAGGTAAAAGATATGTTAATGGTGTTTGATTGATGGAGGTTTCTTGAAGCTGTGAATGGCCAACTGGATTGCTTGTGTTTTGCTAAAATGAATGAGGGTTGAGGGAGCTTTAAGGCTAGCTGAATTTCTAAGTTCAATAGCAGAAGAATTTTCTGGTTATGAAGCCTAATCCAATGGTGTTTTTATGGAGCAAATGCTGAAAATTTTGAAATCCAAATGGAAGTTTGATAGGAGTGATTGTAGTAGAAATTTGAGGTGTGGTTATGGAGTCCAGTTGTGCAAAGTAAGTGGAGGGGGGTAATGGTGTTCAGTTCATGGCTGAACAAGGGTTAACTTACAGAGATTTGAGGGTGGTTTCGGCCAAGTCTTGAAGGGAACAAGGCTGGAATTTTTCTGGTTATGGTTCGAATAGTTGCAGAATTTCCTGTGTAGTTTTTCCTGCAATATTCCAACCGATTTGCAGAGGGTTTTTAGAGGTGTTTGAGGATCCTTTAAGGCTTGTTCCCAGCCTTCTTTATGGAGGAAAAGCAGAGGTATTTTACTGGTTTGAAGGTAGAAGAAACAGCTTTGATTTCGGCCTACTATGCTGCGAAACTGCCCAGATTTTTTTCTGGTTTGTGTAGTTTTGTGAAGTCTGGTTTTTGCACAAGAATTTCAGTCTTCAAGCGAAATCAATTGGCCATTTTTCTGGCAGCAATTGATTAAGATAGATGGTTGAGATTTTATAAGGTTAAGCTGCTCAAGAATCTGGAAAATTTTTAGATTTCTTTCATGGAGGATATGAACACTATGGAGTGGAGTTTGAAGGCTCAACCATGGAGATTAATTTCTCTTGGGAACCTTCCTTAACTCCTTCCCTATTTTCAGTCAAATCTCCAACCTCTAAGAGTCATTTTTGAAATTCAAGGACCAATAATCCTTGCTGAATTTTCTGGAATTGAAACATAGATTTGGATAAATTTTCAACAAGGTTAATTGGTGAAAATGTTAGGACAAGCTAGAGGTAATGGAGGGACAAAGAATTCTTTTAGAATCCTTTTTAGGACATAAGGATAGGATTGGGACATTCTCTTCACTTCTCCTCAAGGACAACACTCCTATTTTTTTTCATGGAATGCAAGAATGAAATTCCAACCCTAAATAATAATAATAAAAAAAATCATGATAAGACTTAAATGATAGGATTTGAACTCAAGAACTTAGAGATTAATTCCAAAGCTCTCACCACAAAACCATAACAACTGTTGTTCTTATTTCCTCACCCAAATATTCTTCTTATTTAATCCCTAAGCTATCTTCCTATTTTGTCCTCAAGCAAAATTACCATTTTACCCTTCTTACTCAATGAGCATAACTAAGCCTTTTAGCCTACAAATCATAATTCTAAAGCACATAAAATCATTCAAAAATATATATATTCAACCAAAATAATATGATATGCATCCCGACCCCCTTACTCTAGAGATGGCTTCAGGTGGGGTTTTAATACTTGCTATTCCCTAAACTATACAATGGGCATACTTGCCTATATATCTGGTTTTAGTAATTGGCATTTTTTTAAAGCTAGATTGACTATGCAATTTGTTTGTAATTTTTTCTACACTAAAAAATATGCATAAAGTTTTTTACTGGACCCAGGCTTGATTCAGTCAGCACGGCTGCAGTTGTGCGCGAATTTTGTATTTTCTAAAGAATTTACCTAATTTCGAAAATCTACTCGGACTAGACTTCTAAAGAAACAAATTTTAGCATCAAGGAGGCTTATAAATATAAGAAAAATACAAGAGAAATTTGGGATTTCTAGGATCCAAGCAAGCTAACAATCACCACTCAAAGGAACACTATTCAAATGAGGTTTTCAAGAGAAAAAGAAGGGCTTGCCAAAGAGTATCTTTTATCCTTTCTTTAGTTTTCTTTAACAATGACGTGCTTCATTTTCTAATTCTAATTGGATATTATTTTGGAAATTATGAGTTTGAGCCAATTGAAACTTTAGATAAACTGAATTGTGTTCTTAGTAATTGATTATTTATTTTTCTTAAGAAGTCGGTCGATTGATTTTTTATTTTTAACTTGCTTGAAAAAGAGGTTGGTACTGAGTTCAAATAAATAGTTTCAAATTTATTATCTCTAAACTTGCTTGAAAAATGGGTTAATTGTTTTGAACATTGGTAATCAAAGGTTCGTTAATGATTATTAAAATATGGATTCATTAACTAATTTCAAGTTTTAAATCACTTAGAATATTGGGTTTATATGAGGAATGATTTTAATGCATCTTTGGGATAAGTTAGTCTAGACAAAATATGTTCATTAATTTAACTAGATAATAGTGATTCCATGGATTGCAAACAAAGTGGGTCTATTTTAAAACCTTCATGATGCCAAGACGACAATTGATTGATTCAAACTTGTGTTTTCAATATAATTGTCCAGTAACATGAAGTTACATCCTTAAGTAATATATTTTTTTATATTTTTTATGTTTCCTTTTTACACCCTTCTTATTTTATTAGCTACACAATAAAGATTTCGATACAGTTAGGTGGGAGCCGAAATTCTCGTAGATTCGATACGTGCTATTTCCTATACTATACAATGGATATACTTGCTCGTATATGTGGTTTTAGTGATTGGCATTTTATTAAAGCATGATAAACTATGGAATTTGTTTGAAACTTTCTGTACACAAAAAAACACGCATCAATTTTTTTACTGGACCCTGGCTCGGTTCACTCAACATAGCTGCAGTTATGTGCGAATTTTGTATTTTCCAAAGAATTTAGCATTTTTCTGTAATCTACTCGGACAAGACTTCTAAAGAAATAAATATTCGCATGAATGAGTCTTATAAATATAATAAAAATACAAGAGAAAGTTGGGATTTCCAGGATCCAAGCAAGCTAACAATCACCACTCGAAGGAACATTGTTCAAATGAGGTTTTCAAGAGAAAATGAATGGCTTGGCAAATAGTATATTTTATCCTTTGTTTTGTTTTCTTTAACAATGACTTGCTTCATTTTCTAATTCTAATTCGAAATTATGAGTTTGAGCCAATTGGAACATTGGATCAACTGAATTGTGTTCTTGGTAATTGATTATTTATTTTTCTTAAGGAGTCGGTCGATTGATTTTTATTTTTAAATTGTTGGAGAATGAGGTGGGTACTGAGTTCAAATAAATAGTTTCAAATTTATTATCTCTAAACTTGCTTGAAAAATGGGTTAATTGTTTTGAACATTGGTAATCAAAGGTTCGTTAATGATTGTTAAAATATGGATTCATTAACTAATTTCAAGTTTTAAATCACTTAGAATATTGGGTTTATATGAGGAATGATTTTAATGCATCTTTGGGATAAGTTAGTCTAGACAAAATATGTTCATTAATTTAACTAGATAATAGTGATTCCATGGATTGTAAACAAAGTGGGTCTATTTTAAAACTTTCATGATGCCAAGATGACAATTGATTGAATCAAACTTGTGTTTTCAATATAATTGTCCAGTAACATGAAGTTACATCCCTGAGTAATATCTTTATTTATATTTTTTATATTTACTTTTTACTTGCTTCTTATTTTATTAGCTACACAATAAAGATTTCGATACAGTTAGGTGGGAGCCGAAATTCTCGTAGATTCGATACGTGCTATTCCCTATACTATACAATGGATATACTTGCTCGTATATGTGGTTTTAGTGATTGGTATTTTATTAAAGCATGATAGACTATGGAATTTGTTTGAAACTTTCTGTACACAAAAAAAACATGCATCAATTTTTTTACTGGACCCTGGCTCGGTTCACTCAGCACAGCTGCGGTTATGTGCGAATTTTGTATTTTCCAAAGAATTTAGCATTTTTATGTAATCTACTCGAACAAGACTTCTAAAGAAATAAATTTTCGCATCAAGGAGTCTTATAAATATAAGAAAAATACAAGAGAAAGTTGGGATTTCAAGGATCCAAGCAAGCTAACAATCACCACTCAAAGGAACACTGCTTAAATGAGGTTTTCAAGAGAAAAAAAAAGGGTTTGTCTAAGAGTTTTATCTTTTATCCTTTGTTTACTTTTCTTTAACAATGATGTGCTTCATTTTCTGATTCTATTTGGAAATTATTTTTGGAAATTATAAGTTTTTGTTAATTGGAACTTTGGATCAACTGAATTGTGTTCTTGGTAATTGATTATTTATTTTTCTTAAGGAGTCGGTAGATTAATTTTTGTTTTTAACTTGCTTGAAAATGAGGTTGGTAATGAGTTCAAATAAATAGTTTCAAATTTATTTTCTCTAAACTTGCTTGAAAAATGGGTTAATTGTTTTGAACATTGATAATCAAAGGTTGGTTTATGATTGTTAGAATATGGATTCATTAACTAATTTCATATTTTAAATCACTTAGAATATAGGGTTTATATGAGGATTGATTTTAATGCATCTTTTAGATAAGTTAGTCTAGACAGAATATGTTCATTAATTTAACAAGATGACAATGATTTAACAATATGTTCATTAAAGCCTTCATGATGCCAAAGATAACAATTGATTTATTCAATCTTGTGTTTTCAAGATAATTTTCTAGTTACGTGAATTTACATCATTGATTAATATCTTTTTTTGTATTTATTATATTTCCATTTTACTCGCTTCTTATTTTATTAGCAACACAATAAAGATTTTGATACAGTAAGGTGGCAGCCGAAGTTCTCGTGGATTTGATACTTTCTCTTACCAATACTATACAATGGGTATACTTGCCCGTATATGTGGTTTGAGTGATTGGCATTTTTTTAAAGCTTGATTAACTATGGAATTTGTATATAATTTTTCCTAGACTAAAAAACACGCATTATGTTTTTTACTGGACCCAGGCCCGGTCACTGCTCAAATGAGGTATTCAAGGATCCAAGCTAGCTAACAATCACCACTGCAACGATCATTGCTCAAATGAGGTTTTCAAGAGATAAAGAAGGGATGTCTAAGAGTTTTTTCTTTTATCCATTGTTTACTTACCTTTAACAATGATGTGCTTCATTTTTTTATTCTAATTGGAAATTATTTTGGAAATTATGAGTGTGAGTTAATTGGAACTTTGGATCAACTGAGTTTTGTTCTTCGTAATTGAATATTTATTTTTTTTAAGGAGTCGGCCGATTGATTTTGGCTTTTAACTTGCTTGAAGAATAGGTTGGTAAAAAGTTCATATAAATATTTTCAAATTTGTTATCTCTAAACTTGCTTGAAAAATGGGTTTGTTGTCTAGAACATTGGTAATCAAAGGTTGGTTAATGATTGTTAGAATATAGATTCATTAACTAATTTCAAGTTTTAAATCACCTAGAATTTAGGGTTTATATGAGGATTGATTATAATGCATTTTGGATAAGTTAGTGTAGATAGAATATGTTCATTAATTTAACTAGATGACAATGATTCCACAGATTGCAAACCTTGTCTCTGATACCACTTGTAACACCCCGCTACCTAGGTCCAACAGGGCCGGGGATGTTGCCCCGTCCAAAGGACAAGGGGTCTTTATATCTAGGTCACACAAGCAAAATAATAGAATAAAACAATACTTTAAACTTAAAACTTATTACAATCCAAGAATTCAAAAACAAATCCAAAATAAAAATTGTTCACTCTCAACTCCCCAAAGTATTACATAAAATTAGATAACAAAATCTCTTTCATGGCAGACAACACTAGCTACTCATCCCCACAGCAAGATCAACTTGAAATCATGGTAAAAAGGGTGATGAGATAAAAATCTCAGTAAATCCGTGTGTGCTTTGAGTGTCCAGTGAAAATTGTTCGTGAATGCAAAGTGTAAAATCTTCATAAGAGAAATACTGGCAAACAATAAACAATAGTCAAAATAAAAAATGATGGTTTGGCTTTTCCAACCATACAGGTACAATAAAATCAACCACTCAAAAAGGTGATCATGAGTTACCACATGTTGGGCCCCATAACCATACAACGGTCAGAATGCCACACTTTGTGCAGACTGACAAAGGGTAGGTGATCGGCCTACCAAGTAAGATACTCCTCTTTTTCTATACCTAAACAAAACCGGTTGTCCATTCTAGCAATACACAGTCCACTTGATTGAAAACTGCTAGCTCGTACCGGCACAACCTACTGGACTAACATCTTATCCGGGAAGGACTCACCCCTCAGAGGTGGCCACCTATTGAGAGACTTACCCTATCCCTTCAAAGACTAGTCCTAGCAGACCACCCTTATTGAGTCCTCAATGTAATATATATCCCACTTGGGAAAATGAATAAAATATAGTTCCACTTGAAAATGGCAATTAAGGGTTTCCAATATTTGGGGCAAAACTGGTTTTAGAAAGAGCTTTAGGGTTTGAGTAAAACTGCCCCTTTGATTTTCAAATAATATGTTTGCCTGAAATGAGAAAGGAAATAATCCTCAATTGCCTTTACAGAAGTGAGTGTCCACACACTCTACATTTGGCTTTCCATAGTGATCATTTTGCATCAAACAAGTTTTATGCAGAAGCTTACCTGATCATTGCTCAAAGTAAAGGTCTCCAACAGTTGACCTAACCCCGCCTGGGGGTAAACATAAACCATTATTAAACTCGAGCCAAAATTCACTTTCACAAATAAAACTAACTCAACTTACTACAACCATGACCCTAGTGTCTCAAGCTTTAAGGCCAACTAATAAATAAAGGGGTTTATAAAATAAATCTAGCTTAATATTAAAATAACTAGAGTTTGGGAAAATATGTACAATAAGTTGAAAGTTTAAATCTTGCTAAAAGTAAATTAGAGTTTATTTGATGAAGGGGTCTTAGGTGGTATTATGTAAAATAATAATCTATTAATAATTAATTGTTAGAAAATAATTGATAACTAAAATTAGTTGTAAATAAATTTTAATAGGTTTTGATTAAAAGATAATAAATAAATTTTGATAGTATTTATGAATATAAGACTTACGAAATTAATATTTTACCTATTATGATTATTTATGGAAAAAGCTATATTTGATATCCTTATTTAATATAATATCTATATATTTTATTTCTTAAATAAAGGCTATTATTTATTTGACTAAAATATCATTATTTTATATAAGAGACTAAATCCACATCTTCCTAGGGTTTTCGAATTTCACTAGAAGAAATTATAATAGTAATCATTTTATTGATGGAATAAAATTAGTTTAGGGATAACAAGGTCATGATCATAATTCTATTGCTAACCATAATCTTGAACATACACTCCACACCAATTCATCAAATCATCCAAATCATGAATAAAAGCATAGATCTAAATTTACCAAGGCATGATCCAAACTCTACTAACATAAACATATTCATGGCTTTAACAAAAATACATGAACATAACCCTACTCACTGAAGGTGACATAATCTCTAACATGCTTGATCACATATGTGAAACCCCAGTCAAAACCAACCTTAGAGTAATGGGGTTGGGATGCATATCATATTTATTTGCATGTTTAAATATATTTTTATATGATTTTATGTGCTTTGGGTTTGTGTTTTATAGTCTAGAGGGCTTAATTATGTTTATTGAGTAAGAAGGGCAAAATGGTAATTTTTACTTGAGGTGAAAATAGGGAGATAGCTTGAGGATTAAATAGGAAAAATATTTTAGAAAGAAAATAAGAACAAGAGTTGTCATGGTTTAGTGGTTAGAGCTTTAGAATTAATTCTTGAGGTCTTGGGTTCAAATTCCATCATTGGAGCTTTAGCATGATAAAATTTTATTTTTGTTTGGGAATGTTGTATTTTCAGCCTTGTGTGCTTTAGAGAAGGGTAGAGGTGTTGTCCTAGAGGAGACATGATAGGGGTATCATAATCCTACTCTTGTGCCCTACAAAAATTCCCAAGGGAATTCATACCCTTCTTGATCCTTAGTTTTTCCTACTTCTCAATTCATTAGGTTGGTCAATTTGTTCTAGCCAATTTCATTCTAGAAAATTTCAGTAAAGTGCTATGGCTTTGAAGGTTCAAAAATGTCTAAGTTTAAGATCTTATGGACTGAAAATGAGTAGGAGTTGGGGAAGGTTCCCAAGAAATTAAACTCCATGGTTGAACCTCCAAAACCCCACTCTAGCTATGTTCATTTTCTTCATGAAGTAACCTGGAATTTTTCCAACTTCTTGTGCATTCAAGGTGTCAAATTTTTCAGCCATCATTCCTTCCCAAATGCTGCCAGAAAATAGCCCTATTGACCAACTTGAAATCTGATATGTGATGGCCAAATTCGGACTGCACAAATGCTGTCCAAACCAGAAAATTTTGTGGGCAAATTCGCAGCTTAGGTGAGCTTAAACCAAGCTGTTTTCTTCTAGTTTTCTCCCAGCATCTTAGCCACATTTTTCTTCCATAAAGAAGGCTGGAAACTAGCCTTGAAAAACCTCTGAAATCCCCTTCAAATCCTTTGCAAACTGACTGGAAAATGGCAACAAAAGCTGCCCAGAAAATTCCAGCAACTTGCGAAATCCTGTACAGAAATTTTTCAAAATTTGTTTCCTTTTTCAGCCCTGACCGAAACCCCCTCATCTTTCTGTTCAAACTTCTCTTGAACAGCCATGAACTGAACTCCATTGTCTTCCCTAACCTTCTGCTCGAAAGGCCAGTCATGGCTGCCCCTAAAATATCAATTACTCCAATCAAGCCTTGATTGAAGACCAAAATTCCAGCAATCCTAATTTAGTAAACTTCCATAAAACACCCCTTCAACAACCAGACCTTCCTTCACCATTATATTCCCTCTTTTTGGCCACCATTAAGCTGCTTCAAATAGCTTTCATTCAAGTAGAATCCCTAGCCAACAGTAGGCCATTACAGCTTCCAAAAACCTCTCCATTGATCAAAGATCTTCTTGCCATATTTTGTTTCCAAATTTGATCTCCTAAAATATTCTTTTAGGATTTCAAACAACCAGCCTTTCCTTTTTCCTATCAAACCAAAAATTCAGTTACCAAAACCCCTCAAACAATTCGGCCACTTCCTTCCCACATAATTTCAGTAGCTACAATCAAATCCTCTACATTCTCTTCAACCTTTAAGAACACATAGAACACTAAGAACACCTACTAGTATCCATACGCCTAATACCCCTCCAAACCACTTCAATCTTCTTCAAAAAAATTCCACATTTCACTTACTCACTTCTGTGAATCCATTCATGCCACTTTTAACATCAAACTCCAAAATCCAACTCTCTCATTTGGATCGAAACCAGTATTTTTGATGAAGGCTCAAGAACACCTTCAAGGTAAGCTTGTTCAATCAACTTCATCTTCACTAATCTTCAACCTCTAGTGAACACACACACACACACACACACACACACACACACACACACACACACACATATATATATATAATCATACTAATGGACTCTCGTCTTCTCCTCCCTCTCTCTCTCTCTCTCTCTCTCTCTCTCGGCCAAATGGTGACTTTAACCATGGCCATGTTTTCTTCATCTCTCTTGAGCGGATCTAGTCTCCTAGGAGTTGAGATCCATTCGAAACTCCTCCAAGGTACTCATCAATCAAGTAAGCCCCTTCAACTCTCTTTTTAAATTCTAGATTCATGTTTCTAGGGTGATATTAAAAGAAGATGGATTATGTTTGAGGTTTGAGCATGTATTGTTGTGATGAGTTGAGATTGAAGCATGAATAAATGTGTGTATATGATGGAGATGGGATTGATGCATGAGTTGATTGTCTTGGTTGATTGTATGATGTTTTTATGGTTTAGTGCATGTCTCCATGTCATGAGTAGTATTTGTGTTCAAGCATGTTAGAGATTATGTCACCTTTGGTGAATAGGATTTATATTCAAGTATGATTGTTAAAGCCATGAGTATGTTTATGCTAGTAGAGGTTAGATCATGTCTTGGTAAATTTAGATATATGCCTTTATTCATGATTTGGATGATTTGATGAATTGAAGTAGAGTGTATGTTCATGATTGTGATTAGCAAGTGGAAATATGATGATGATCTAGTTGTCCCTAAACTAATTTCATTTCATCAATAAAATGATTAATATTATAATTTTTGCTAGTAGATCTCGAAAACCCTAGAAAATGTGGATGTGGCCTTTTACATAAAATAGTGATATTTTAGTCAAATAAAAGATAGCTTTTATTACAGAAATAAAATATACAGATATTATATATAATAATAATATCAAATAAAGCCTTTTATATAAATAATCATAATAAGTAAAATATTAATTTTCTGAGCCTTATATTCATAAATACCATTAAAATTTATTATCTTTCAATCAAAACCTATTAAAATTTACTTGCAATTAACTTTAGCTATCAATTATTTTCTAACAATTAATTATTAATAAATCATTATTTTACCTAATACCACCTAGGACTCTTCATCAAATAAACCCTAATTTATTTTTAGCAAGATTTAAACCTTCAACTTAATAGTACCTACTTCCCAAAACACTAATTATTTTAACTATCAAATTAGACTTAGCTTATAAACCCATTATTTATTATCTAGCCTTAAAGCTTGGGACACTAGGATCATGGTTGTAGTAAGTTGAGCTAGTTTTATTTGTGAAAGTAGATTTTGGCTTGAGTTTGATTATGGTTTATATTTACCCCAGGCGAGGTTAGGTCAACTGTTGAAGACCTTTATTGTATCTCAAGCTAAGGATAAGGTAAGCTCCTGCATAAAACCTGATTGAGGCAAAAATGGTTCTATGGCAAGCCAATTGTGGAGTGCGTGGTCACTCATTTCTGTAAAGGCAATTGAAGATTATTTCTTTTCTCATTTCAAGCAAACAAATTATTTGAAAATCAATAAACAATTTTACCCAAACTCAAAACTCTTTCTAAAACCAACTTTGTCTCAAACTTCAAAAATCCTTAATTGCCATTCTAAAGTGGAGCTATGTTTATTTCATTTTTCCCTAAGTGGGATAAGTTACGTTGAGTACTCAATAAGGGTGGACTGCTAAGACTAGTCTTTAAAGGGTTAGGGTAAGTCTCTCAGTAGGTGGCCACCTCTGAGGGGTGAGTCCTTCCCGAATGAGATGCCAGTTCAGTAGGTCGTGCCAATCCGAGCTAGCAGTTTTCAGTCAAGTGACTGTTTGTTGCCGAAATGGACAACTGATTTTGTTTAGGTATATAGAAGGAGGAGTATCTTGTCCGATAGGCCGATCACCTACTACTTTTGTTAGTCTGCACAAAGTGTGGCATTCTGACTGGTTATGGGGCCCAACGTGTGGAAACCCATTATCACCTTTTTGAGTGGTTGATTTTATTGAACATGTATGGTTGGAAAAGCCAAAACACCACTATTGGTTTTGACTATTGCTTATTGCTTGCCAGTATTTCTCTTATGAAGGTTTTACACTTTGCATTCACGAACTTTTTTCACTGAACACTCAAAGCACACACGGACTTACTGAGATTTTTATCTCATCACCCTTTTTACCATGATTTCAGGTCAATCCTACTGTGGGGATGAGTAGCAAGTTGTAGCCTGCCTTGGAAGATTTTTCTCATATTTATTTTGTGTAATGCTTTGGGAGTTGAGAGTGGATAATTTTATTTTTGGATTTATTTCGAATTTTTGGTTTGTAATAAATTTTAAGTTTAAAGCATTATTTTTATTCTATTATTTTGATTGTGTGACCTAATTATAAAGACCATTTGTCCCTTGGACTGGGCGACATCCCCGGCCCTGTTGGGCCTAGGTAGTGGGGTGTTACAACATAAACCACTCACGACATGAAGATATGCAACAATCCCTAAAAATGCCATACAATCAACCAAGACAAATCATCTTATGCATCAATCCTAACTCCATCATACAAACACATTTATTGATGCTTCAATCTCAACTCATCACAACAACACATGCTCAAACCCTAATCATAATTCATCTCCTTCCAATATCATCCTAGAGTCATGAACCTAGAATTTAAAGAGAATGTTGAAGAGGCTTACTTGATTGATGACTACCTTGGAGTAGTTTTGAAGGGATCCTTACTCTTAGGAGACTTGATCCGACAAGAGAGAAGAAGAAAATATGGCCATGGTTAAAGTAACCATTCGACCAAGAGAGAGAGAGAAAGAGAGAAAAGAGAAAAAGAGAGTTCATTAGTATGTTTATATATACATATATTCACAAGAAGTTGAAGATGAGTGAAGATGGAAGCGATTGATCATGCTTACCTTGAAGGTGTTCTTGTCCACGATGGAGTTATCCTCTAGATCATTACCTAGAAGGGAAATTAATTTGTGGTGGTTAATACACTTAGCTTAGGAAACTATTAATTTTTCCAAGAAGCTATATCAGTTTTCCTAAGAGACAAATTATTTTTAGTGCACAAATTTTATTTTGTTTTCACAAACTAAATTCTTTCTTTTGATTTTCAGAAATGGTGGGAGGTTCTTTTAGTCCATTGGTCATTATTCTCAGGGAGAATAAGTTAACGGGTCCAAACTATGTGGACTGGAAAAGGAACCTGGACATAATACTCACAGTCGAAGAGTATAAGTATGTCCTTTATGAGACCTGCCCTGTTATCGGGGAAGGTTCCACCGCTGAAGAGCGAGAGGCTAAGAAGGCGTGGAAGAAGGCTGACGAAATGGCACACTGCTATATGTTAGCCTCATGTCTAATGTGCTCCAATCAAAACACGAGCACATGGCTTCTACATATGACATCAGTCAATCATTGGCTACTATGTTTGCGGACAAGAGTCGGCCCGCAAGGCAGGAGGCTCTTCGAACTATTGTAAACACTAAGATGGCTGAGGGAGCATCAGTCTGAGAGCATATGCTCAAGCTGATTGCTGCTTTCGAGGAGGCAAAAATCTTAGGGGCTGTCATTGACTCCGAGAGCCAAGTGGACATGGTTCTCGAATCTCTACTGGGCTCCTTCACTAAGTTCAAGTTGAACTATAACATGAACAAACTGAACATGAGTTTGACTGAATTGATGAAGGAGCTCCAGATGGCGGAGAAGGTCATGAAGCCGCAGTCAAAGGCCATGATTGCTAAGGCTTCTTCCTCAAGAACTGGGCCTAAACCTAGAAAGTTCAAGAGGAAGAAGAGGAATGCAGCAGCCCAGCCCAAGACCCAGCCCAAGGACAAACCAAAGAGCAAGTGCTTCAAATGTGGGAAGAAGGGACACTGGAAAAAGGAGTGTCCAGATCTTCAAACCAAGAAAAACCCCACAGGTAATGTTTTCTATCTAGAGTCTATATCAATGGTAGGATCAACTTCCACTTGGATTGTTGATTTAGGAGCCACTGATCATATCTGTAACTCCTTGCAGGGATTTAGAAAGATAAGAAGACTCAAGAAGGGCGAACATGGGCTTCGAGTGGGTAATGGAGCACAAGTCTGGGCCCTTGCAGTGGGAGAGTTGGATCTTATTTTTTATTGTAATAAGATAGTAGTTTTAAAAGATATTTTATATGCACCTGGTTTTCGTCAGAATTTGATTTCAGCTGCAAAACTTATTAATCAAGGATATTCTATATCTTTCCATTCTGGTATTTCTATCAGTAGAGATGGAGAAATTTTATGCACTGGGCACATGTATGGAAATTTGTTCTTTTTAATCCCTATTAACAACCAATCAAATAACGCTCAATCTGAACCTTTAACTAAGAAGAGAAAGACCAATATCAATGATTCATACATTTGTCATCTAAGGTTGGGTCATATTAACTCAACTAGGATTCAGAGGTTAATCCATGATGGGCCTTTGGGCTCATTGAGATTGAAAAGTTGGCCTCGGTGTGAATCCTACCTGATGGGAAAGATGACCAAAAGGTCATTTACACTAAAGGCGGATAGAGCCAAGGAGGCATTAAGTCTTGTTCACACTGATATGTGTGGTCTGTTGTCTATATCAGCTAGAGGAGGTTTTGAGTACTTCATCACTTTCACGGATGATTGTACGAGGTATGGTTACATTTACCTGATGAGATGCAAGCCTGACTCTTTTGACAAGTTCAAGGAGTTTAAGGTTGAAGTGAAGCGTCGGACAGGTAAATTAATCAAAACCTTACGATCAAATCGTGGTGGAGAGTACCACCTAGGTAAATTTAAGGACTACATGGTACATAATGGGAAAGTATCCCAACTCTCTGCGCCGGGAACACTCCAGTAGAATGGAGTAGCTAAGAGAAGGAACATGATATTGATGGAAATGGTCCGAAGCATGATGTCTTATGCTACTCTTCCAGTGTCCTTTTGGGGATATGCCCTGGAGACAGCGGCATATATTCTGAACTTGGTGACTTCCAAGTCAGTACCTAGGACTCCCTATGAGATGTGGACTGGGCATAAGCCAAGTCCGAATCATCTCAGGATTTGGGGTTGTCCAGCTTATGTACTAGTCAAGGGAGACAAATTGGAACCAAGATCAGAATTATGCTATTTTGTTGGCTATCCAAAAGGGACAAAAGGAGGTTACTTTTATCATTTTAAGGAATAGAAAGTGCTAGTCACTACCAATGCTAGATACTTGGAAGATGATCAAAGTACTTCCACTAAAGGTTCTACGAGGTTGGAACTTGAGGAGAAGTTATCTACGGAATCAACTTCTTCTGAACCGATTGTGGAACAAGAAGAGGCACAACCTCAAGAGCTTATGCAAGTGGAGCCTCGTTGTAGTGGGAGAGTGTCTAGGGTTCCGGATAGATGGACTGGAGAAGCCTTTGAGCTAGTCTCTAACCATCAGGAACAAGACCCCACTAGATACGAGGAGGCTATTGCTAATGCTGATGCAAATCTTTGGCATGAAGCAATAAAAGCCAAGATTGAGTCTATGTACCTCAATTAGGTTTGGGATTTTGTAGCTTCACTTGAAGGGATAAAATCCATTAGGTGTAAGTGGGTGTACAAGGGAAAGAGGGGAGAGGATGGGAAGGTGGAAATCTTCAAAGCTAGGCTTGTGGCGAAAGGGTATACTCAGAAAGAAGGTATCGACTATGAGGAAACCTTTTCCCCGGTAGCCATGCTTAAATCCATTCGCATCCTCCTTGCCATCGCATGTCACTATGACTACGAGATATGGCAAATGGATGTCAAGACGGCATTCTTAAATGGCCATCTTAGCAAAGACATCTATATGTCCCAACCAGAAGGCTTCATTGCTGAAGGCCAGAAACATATGGTTTGCAAGCTTAAGAAGTCCATTTATGGACTTGAGCAGGCATCGAGAGCATGGAACATTCATTTTGATAAGACGATAAAGTCTTATGGTTTTATTCAAAACGAAGATGAACCATGCGTGTACAGGAAACTTGAAGGCATTAATGTGGTTTTTTTTGTCCTGTATGTGCATGACATTCTACTCATTGGAAATGATATACGGACATTATCATCTACAAAGGTTTGGCTGTCTAGTCAATCCAGTATGAAGAACTTGAGAGAATCCAGCTACATTCTCGAGATTAGGCTTCTTAGAAATAGGAAGTAGAGAATGTTAGGGTTATCCCAAGCAACATACATTGACAAGATGTTGGCCAAGTACAGCATGGACTCATGCAAGGGAGTTCTAATCCCTTACAGACATGGGTTGCCATTTTCTTCGAATGACTATCCTAAGTCTCAAGAAGAAAATGACAGAATGAGTAGGATTTCCTATACTTTGGCTGTAGGAAGTCTCATGTATGCCATGTTGTGTACTAGGTCAAATATCTTCTTTACCGTGGGCTTAGTTAGCAGATCTCAATCAAACCCAGGGGAGGTTCATTGGCGAGCTGTAAACCATATTCTCAAGTACCTTAAGGGAATGAGAGTTTATATGCTGGTTTACAGGGCTGATGATTTGATTCCTACAGGATACACAGACTCAGACTTCCAGGCGGATAAGAATGAGAGAAAATCCACTAGTGGATATGTCTTCACCTTGTCTGGAGAAGCAATTTCATGGAAGAGTAATAAGCAGTCTTGCGTTGCTGACTCAACCATGGAAGCTGAGTATGTGGCAACTTCGGAGGCGTCCAAGGAAGCAGTTTGGCACCGGAAGTTCCTTTCAGAACTTGGAGTCGTACTACATATGGACAGGCCAATTATGATGTATTGCGACAACACTGGAGCAGTATCGCAATCTAAGGAGCCTCGGAACCACAAGAAAGGGAAACACATCGAGAGGAAGTACCACCTGATCCGGGATTTCATCCAGAGGCAGGAAATCGTGGTAGAACATATTGCCTCAGAAAACAATTTAGCAGATCCATTCACCAAGCCTTTGGCTGAGAGAGTCTTCAAGAGAAACTTAGACGCCATAGGAGTGGGCACCTATGGACTTACCTAGTCTTAGAGTGCAAGTGGGAGATTGTTGGATTGTATACCCTCTTAGACTAGGTTTCTAATGTAAAATTGAATATTTTAATAAAAGAATTTATTTTCAAAAATTGTTTGTGAATTTACTTTTTGTTTGTGCACAATTTTCGTTTGGAACAAACCTATTGTGTTTAAATAAGTGGTCCATGTGAATGGTGGTCTTTCATAGTGAGGTATGGATCATGAGTTATTTAACACATAAACATTTGTTCTTAACCTATTGATGAGACTGGGAATCTCATCATGTTTACGTTATTATGTTATGAATTCCAAATGGGGAATGGCTTACCTTTAGCCAGTGAGTAGTCCACTCACTTCATGACATAAGCGTATTTCGAATACGTAGGACAGGACCTGTAGTAGTGGTTTCTAAAAGTACTATATGATAGAAACCTAGACTACTACCGCTACAGCGTGGACTAGTACTCTACGACTTGAGTATAAGTTGGTGGTCTGACGAAGCTGGAAGCATATGCTTTGATATGCTATAGTTGAGGTTTTATAGTAGAACCAATATACTTGTGTATTGGGTATATATAACTAGTTAGTTAAGACAGACTTGTACAAGATAGTTTCTGCACTATATCGCCCCTTGTGGTTGTCCGAATGGTCTAAACTGTCCAAGGCCCTAGGAAACATGACTTGGATGTTTGCTTTAGGGTAGTTCCCTTGGAAAGCGAAAACACTCCAGGAAGTCGTGGATTATTGGACTAGAAGCCTAAGGATGGTAGATGTCATTTAGAGGGGTGTTAGTACACTTCTTCCTCTCGAAATGTACAGTGATGTGTAGAAGGGTATTTTAGTCATTTCACCTGCAGGTCGGAGATTTTGCTAATGCAGCATTGTCCTTGGGGTCAATATTTCCTTATGGTGATATTAGGAAATATTTAAAATGCAAAATATAGCTATTTATATAGCAGGGGTATTTTGGTCATTTTAGCAGCCAGGGCGATATGTCTTTTTGGTCCTCGAAATAGCCCGTAAGTCCTAACTAATTTTGGGTTGAGGAATTGGTCTCAGTTCAAAAGGATTTTATTTTGTTTGATTTTATTTGATTTTATTCAGGATGTCTAATTTATTATTAGACTGGAATAAAATAAATAAATAAAATAAAATAGGAGTTGAGAGAAATTAATTATCTAGTTTAATTGGTTAATTAATTATTCAGGGCCTAGGTCCAGTATGAATAATTAGGAAATTAACATGGGCTTAAACTAGGGGAAATAATTAATGTTTAATTATTTATTGGGTTATTTATATAGGCCCAAGAAATAAATAATTAAAGATTAATTATTTTGATTCATTTGGGCTCATTAATTATTTATTGGGTTATTTATATAAGCTCAGGAAATAAATAATTAATGTTTATTATTTTGGGCCTTTTAGGTCCAAGAGAAATAATAAATATTTTTCCGGCCCAATAGCTTTGACCTTAGGGTTTTTTCCAGATACGGTTAAGAAGAGTTTAGGATTAAGCCAAACTTATTCTCAGGATAACATCCGGGTGTTTGAAATACGATATCCCGGGGATATGTTTATCTGAGAATAAGAGACCTAGTTTTAGCTAACTAATAAACAAATCTCTGGAAAAAGAAAATACTGATCTCATAACAAAAAATAAGCTCTCACGTCTAGCTCTCTCTCTCTCACGTTACCTCTCCTCTGTTGTTCTTCTTGTTTCTTTGCTAATCAATAGCAAGAGAACCAAGGAGATTTGAGACCGTTCCTCTTCACCGTTGTGTTCACCGACTAGAGGTTGGGCTGTGGTATATTCTGAGAGCTGAAAGGCTTGGTGTTCATGCAAACCGGGCGAAGTAGGAGGCTGGCGGGTTTTCAACCGGAAGCTTATTCAAGTGGGTAAAGCAAAGCGATTCCTGTCGTTCAATCCACTCCTACTCAACCTAGTAGGCTTAAGGAGCGCAAAGGTATGATCTTCACGCTTCCGTGTGGCTTCTACGGCTTGCGTTTTTTTTCTCTCTGTTTTTTTTTTTTCGATTCAAGCATGCTTCCTTTGTTTTCCGTCCTTCCAATTATTAAAATAAATAATAAATTATTACTAATCTCTTAATTAATAATTAATAGATAGAAAATAATAAATAAATTTTATTAAATTTTGATCAATAGATAATAAATAAATTTCAATAGTATTTATGAATATATGGCCTACAAGATTAATTTTTTACCTATTATTATTATTTATATAAAAGGCTTTATTTATTATTATTATTATTATTATTATTATTATAATATAAAATATTTATATATATTATCTTTAATAAAAGATATCATTTATTTGGCTAAAATATTACTATTCCATTGAATATTCCAATTCCAACTTCCTAGGGTTTTCGAAATCTTTGGAGGAAATCATAATATTAAAATTGGCCAATTAAAATAGCTTAGGATCAACAAGGTCATGATCATAATTTTCCTATTGCTAACAAGAATCATGAACATAAACTCCAACGTCAATCAACAAACTATTCTATTCATGAATAAAGGCTTAAATCCATACCTACTATCATATGGTCAAATCTTTACTAAGTATAATCATATTCATGGCTTCAATGAAAACAAGAACATAACACCCTATTCACCAAAGGTGACATAATAGCTAGCATGCTTAAACATTCATACTCACTTAAGACACGAAGAACATGCCTCAATCCACAAGAAATTTCATAAAACTTAACCATGGCCAAACATTCTCATGCTCCAATCTCAATTCCTTCATACATAAGCATATACTCAATCTTCAATCATATTCTATCCCTTTCCATCAATATCTAAGAGACATGACTTTAGAATTAAAGAGAAGGTTAAAGAGAAATACTTGGCTGATGACTATCTCGATGAAGATTCAAGGAGATCCACAAGCTTAGGAGGCTTTAATCATCTAAGAAAGAAGAAGAAAAACAGCTATAGTTGTAGCAACCATTTCGGTCGAGAGAGAGAGAGAGAGAGAGAGAGAGAGAGAGAGAGAGAGAGAGAGTATTAGTATGACATCTTAAATATTGAAGGGAAGAAGATGAACAAAAGTTGTTCTTTGTTACCTTGATGGTGTTCTTTCTCTCCAATTCTCGTTTTTTATCCGATTGTAAATTTTTGTTTTCGAGATTTGATGTTATAAAATCCAAAAATGGACTCTAGGGAGTGAGTAGGCATAATCTGGAGTTTTTGAAAGGGATTGACGTTGTTTAGAGTAGTCTTAGGCTTGACGAAATGTAGTGTGTGTTCTTGGTGTTCTTGGAGAAATGGAGAGAATTGGAGAAAAAGTGCTGGACGAAATGCTGAGGTGTTGGCCAAATGATTGAGGGATTTTTGTGAAGTGATTTTCAGATTAGGGAGAAGAGAGAAATATGGTTGTTTGAAATTCAAATGGGGTAATTTATGGAGTGTTTTATGGTAGAAGATATGGTAATGTTGTTTGATTGATAGAGGTTCTTTGGAGCTACTATGGCCGACTGGTTTTGCTGAAATGAATGAAGGTTGAAGGAGCTATAAGGTTGGCTGAAATGCTGAGTTCAATGGTGGGAGAATTTCTAGTTTTTGAAGCTTAATCCAAGGAAGTTTTCATGGAGCAATTGCTGGAATTTTTTAACTTCAATTGAAAGCTTGATTGGAGTAATTGAATGAGGAATTTGAGGAGTGGCTATGGAGTCCAGTCATACAGGTCAGTGGAGGAGGGTAATAGAGTTCAATTCATGGCTGACTAAGGTTAACTTCATAGACGTTTGAGGTGGTTTTCGGACAAGGCTTGAAGAGAGAGCAAGGCTGGAATTTTTCTGGTTTGAGATTCGAATTGCTTGTTGGAATTTGTTGTGCAGTTTTTGTGAAATGTTCTAGCCGATTTGCAGAGGGTTTGGGGAGGTATTAGTGGGTCATTTCAGGTTAGTTTCTCACCTTCTTTATGGAGGGAAGGCAGAGATAATCTACTGGTCTGAAGGGTAGAAGAAACCGCTTTGTTTTTGGCCTGTTAAGCATCGAAGCTGTCCAGAATTTTTTTCTGGTTTGAACAGTTTTGTGCAGTCCGGTTTTTGGCATAGAATTTCAGTCTTCAAGCTAAATAAGTTGGCCATTTTTTTGGCAGCATTTGAGTAAGAAAGATGGTTGAAATTTTTGAAGGCTAGGCTGTCTAAGAACTTAGAAAATTTTTAGATTGCTTCCATGTAGAAGATGAACACTATAGAGTGGAGTTTGAAGGTTCAACCTTGGAGATTAATTCTCTTGGGAATCTTCCTTAACTCATTCTCTATTTTTAGTCAATACTCTATCCTCTAGGACCATTTTCAAAATTCCAAGACCAAAAATCCTTGCTAAAATTTGCTGGAATTAAAACATAGATTTCGATAAAATTGAACAAACTTAATTGGCAAAGAATTTAAGGTAAGCTAGGAAATAAAAGGACATGAATCCCTTAAGAATTCTTTTAGGGCATAAGAATAGGATTAGGACATTCCCTTCATGTCTCCCTTAGGATAACACTCCTATTTCTACTTAAGGAATGTAAGGGCCGAAAAAAAATCATGATAAAACTTAAATGATGGGATTTGAGCTTAAGACCTTAGAGATTAATTCCAATGCTCTAACCACTAAACCACAATAACTCTTGTTCTTATTTTCTTTTCCAAATATTCTTCCTACTTAATCCTCAAGCTGTTTTCCTCTTTTGACCTCAAGCAAAATTATAATTTTACCCTTCCTAGTCAATAATCACAACTAAGCCTTCTAGACTATAAATTATTATTCTAAAGCACATAAAATCATTCAAATATAAATAAATATATATATATATATATATATATATATATACATATATTCATGCAAGAAAATATGATATGCATCCCGACCTCCTTACTCTAAGGTTGGCTTTAGGTGGGGTTTCATATCCTCCCCTCCTTAGGAGAATTTCGTCCCGAAATTCAAGTATACCTCTATCTTAGATCGGGATACTTCCACTTTACCCACTCTTTCGATTCCCATGTGGCATCTCGCGTGCCATGATGCTCCCATTGCACCTTTACCATTGAAATCTACTTGTTCCGAAGAGTCTTGATACTTTGGTCCAATATCCTCACAGGCTTCTCCACATAGCTCAGGTCGGGTTGCAACACCAACGGCTCATCATTCAAAACATGACTGGGATCGGTATTGTACTTTTTCAGCTGTGACACATGAAACACGTCGTGCATTCCTGTCAACCCATATGTCAAATCCAATCGATACGCCACCGGCCCAATTCTCTCATTTATTGGAAACGGTCTCAAATACCTCGAATTCAGCTTCCCACATTTCAGATGCTTTAAGATTCCTCCATTCGGTGTCAATCTTAGGAATACCCTGTCTCCCACCTGAAATTCTAACTCTCTCCGCCTATTATCTGCATAGCTCTTTTGTCGACTCTAGGCTACTTTCAACCTTTCCCTGATTAACTTAACCTTGTCCAACATTTCCTGAACACAGACTTCTCCTGACTTGCTCATGTGACCATCTTCTGACCAACTCTAGTATAGCAGTACCTGACACTTACGTCCATATAGTGCTTCATACGGAGCCATTCTAATCGAAGCTTGATAACTGTTATTGTATAGCAACTCCGTATACGGCGCACATTCAATTCATTTATCTCTGAAATCCAGTACACACGCTCTCAGCATATCATCTAATATCTGTATCACCCTTTATGACTGCCCATTGTTTTACGAATGCGCTATCGTACTGAACTTCAGACTCGACCCCATTGCTTCTTAAAACTTGCCCTAAAATTGAGATGTAAATCTCGGATCTCGTTCAGACACAATACTTCAAGGCACTCTATACAGTCGGACTATTTCTCACACATAGGTCTGAGCCAACTTCTCCATGGAATCCTTTACATTCACTGGTATGAAATGTGCTGATTTGGGTAGTCGATCCACCACTACCCATATGGCATCCTTTTGGGTCCTTGACATAGGAAGTCCGGTAACGAAGTCCCTGGTCACTTCCTCCCACTTCCATTCAGGTACTGGCAACGGTTGCAACAGTTCTGCTGATTTCTTAGGCTCCGCTTTGACCTTCTGATAGGTGAGACACTTGAGACATACTTAACCACGTTTCGCTTCATTCTAGGCCACCAATAGGCCCTTTTCAGATCCTGGTACATTTTGACTTCCCCGGATGAATGGTGCACTTGCTTTTATGCGCTTCTTCCAGAATTCTGTTCTTCAATTGGTGCTCTTTGGGTACACACAACCGATCTCTAAAATACAAACCTCCCGCTTCGTCCACCAGAATTCACTGCCTTGCCGTTTAAGATCCTTATCCTTGAAAAGCTAAATTTTGGCATTACTTTACTGAGCTTTAATAATTTCCCGCTTTAGGTATGGTATCAACTTCAGGTGCTGACAACAATTTTCTCTCCTTGCACTTCCGTTCTTCTATTCAACACATCCTGAACCACTTGAATCTCCTGTACCCTTAGCCTGGCCATACTGACTTTTCTGCTTAGGGCATCAGTAATAACGTTGGCCTTCTCAGGATGATAGATGATTGGACAACGGTACTCCTCCAAAAATTCCATCATTCTTCGCTGCCTCAGATTCAAGTCCTTCTGGGTGAAAATATACTTCAGGCTCTTGTGATCAGTGAACACTTCATATTCCGCTCCGTACAAGTAGTGTCGCCATTTCTTTAATGCAAACACAATAGTAGCTTGCTCTAGATCATGTGTGGGGTAATTGACTTCATGAGGCCTCAACTTTCAAGAAGCATAGGTGATCACCCTTCGGTCTTGCATCAAAACTGCTCCCAAACCTTCCTTCGAAGCATCAGTATATAGTGCGTAAGGCTTATCTCCCTTTGGCAGATTCAACATTGGTGCTGTCATCAATCTCTACTTCAATTCTTGGAAACTCTTCTCACATTTTTCACTCCAAACAAATAGTACGTCTTTTCTCAGCAGTCAGGTCATAGGAAATGCGAGCATTGAAAATCCTTTGATAAACCTCCTATAATAGCCAGCCAATCCCAAGAAGCTTCGAATCTCAGTGATGTTCTTCGACTGCTTCCAGTCTGAAATTGTTTCAACCTTCACTGGGTCTACCTTGATCCCATCCTTGGTCACCACGTGGCTAAGGAATGCCACATTATCCAGCCAAAACTCACACTTGCTAAACTTGGCAAAAAACTTGTGCTCTCTTAGCTTCTCTAATACCAACTTTAAATGTTCTACATGATCCTCTGGGCTCTTGGAATAAATGAGTATGTCGTCGAAAAAAACCACAACAAACTTGTCCAAGTAGGGTCAGGACACTCAATGCATCAAATCCATAAATACCACTGGTGCATTGGTTACCCCGAATGGCATCAGCACGAACTTATAGTGACCATATCTTGTGTTGAAGGCTGTCTTGGGAATATCCTCCTCTTTTATCCTCGCTTGATAGTATCCTTGCCTCAAATCCAATTTGGAGTAACAATTGGATCCTTGTAACTGGTTAAACAGCTAGTCAATCAGTAGTAGGGGATACTTATTCTTGATTGTCAGGTTGTTCAAGCCCCCAATAGTCAATACATAGCCTCAGAGTCCCATCCTTCTTCTTTACAAATAACACAGGTGCTCCCCAAGGTGACGTGCTAGGTCTAATATAATCTTACTTCACTAACTCTTCTAGCTGCTCCTTTAGTTCTTTTAGCTCCACCGGTGCCATCCAATATGGAGTCCAGGACACCGGTTCTGCCCTTGGGACTAGATCAACGGTGAATTCAACTTCTCAGCTGGGAGGTAGAGAAGTAAGTTCCACAGGGAACACATCGGGAAAATCTTTTACTACCCCGGTATCGTCCAAAGTTCACTGGTCCTTCAGCTTGTTTATCACATAAGCTAAATATCCTTAACATCCTTACTTCAACAATTTTCGAGCCTTAGCCTTAGCTATCAAATACTTCAATTCCTTTACTCTCTTGCCGTTGAATTCCAACACATCATACCCTAGTCTAATGAGTTGAACCGATTTATCCCTACAATCTACTCTAGCCCCATGCTTCGCTAGCCAATCCATTCCCAATATCAAATCGTAATCATCAATATCCAGGACTATCACATCTCCCTCCAAGCTTTCTCTCCCCACTTCAATTTTACAGTTTTGCACATACCGATTTGCTTGCACCATCTTTCCCAAAGGCGTACTCACCAACAATGTAAAAGGTAGTTCTACTCTATCCCAACCTAAATGATATGCATAGTTCTTGTTTAAATAGGAAATGGTAGATCTAGGGTCTATCAATGTATTAACAGAACGGTCTTAGATAGTAAACGTACCTTCCACTACTGTCGCATTAGTTCCAACCTCCTCTCGGTTGAGAGCGAAAACTTTTGCTTTTATTTGAGGCTTCAGCGCTCCACTCCCGAATTCTCCCGTGGCATTAGCTCGATTGGCCCCCTAGATCTAAGCCAGATTTCCTTGCCTGACTCGGTGAAGTTTAGGGCAGGTGTTCCGCAAGTGGTTCGGGTCTCCGCAATGGTAACATTTCCGCTCACCTCCTTTAGACCAACAGTTTTTCTCTATGTGGCCCCCTTTTCCACATTGCCGGCATAACGGAAGATTTTGCGTAGGACCAACTGGTGCTGTCTGACCTTTCTCTCCCCGATTCTGCCACTGCTGGTTGGCAAGGCGCCTATTGGATGGCTGCCTCTGGAAAGGTCTCGATGACATTCTGCTGCGGTCCTCATTTTCTGTTCGAGAGGCTGCGTCTACGGCCCCCTGAGTAGATCGTTGGTGGAGAAGGTGCTAACACCCTTCTCAACTCCTGCCTTAGCCCATTGACAAACTGTCTTGTCCTATTCTATTCAATGTCCACCTGTCTCTTGCAGTACTTTGATAGTTGGGTGAACCGTGTCGCGTACTGAGCTACCGTCATACCTCCCTACTTTAGATTCTAGAACTCATCTTCCCACTTCTCCACTAACCACTGAGGGATATACTTAGCTCTGAATGTTTCCATAAAATTAGCCCATGTCCAGTCTTGATCAATCATCTCCCAGTCGTCCTGAACCTGTTGCCACCATGCCCGAGCTAGGCCCCTCAATTGGAATGTAGCAAACTTCAGTATTCGCTCCTTAGTGTACTGAAGCGTAGCGAATATGTCTTCCATCTGCTCTATCCATTGCTCAACTTTCTGATCCTACTCAGCTTCTCCCAAGAAAATGGGAGGTTGAAATTTCAGAAACTGCTCCAAAGCTTCATCCTCTCCCTTGGGATTCCTCTGCTCTGTCAAAGTTTGAAGAATCTCGGTTATTTTGCTGAATTATTGCCCCATTGTCACTTCAATAGGTGCTTCTAACCCCACTTCCAAATCTGGCTCACTCTCATTTCCCCAATTGGGTGACTACATTTGGGTCGTCTCAACCTCCGGTGTCATAGGTTCTGCCTCCGGAACTCTTCTACTTGATGTGGCTACACGACACTTGGGTTCCATTCTAAATCATACCCAAATGATGAGTTTATGCATTCAAGTTTAAAACATTTCATTTGAGCATGCATTCACATTCAGGTTTAAGTAAAAGAAAATTAGATGTAAGTTTTTGTATAAAAAATTGCATAAAATTTTTTCAAACCATAGAGTACTCCAAGTACTCTTATTTGCATAAATTTGGAATTAAAGTAGTAAACAGGAATGAAATCCTTAACATAGGAGTTTATGGAAAGTAGTAAATAAAATATCCTAATCATAGCAGCTCTTAGCCTTTCTAGTCCTCAACGGAGTCTTCAAAGTAGGCCTCATATAACCATCCCCCAGAATTCTTATTGAAGTCTATCCCAGCCCCACTTGCAAACCCATCCATTGGCTTTTTCCTGGGTCACCTAGAACTCTCCCCGATCTCAACTTGGTTAGGTGGAGGTATGAAGGAAGGTCTAGGTGGAGATTCATAATCTATCTCTCCCGGATTATCACTATCAACTGATAAGTCAACTACGGGACTAGGAGGGTGGGGAGCATAAGCCATATCAATTTCCTCATCTTCGCTATCAATAACCAAATCTATCACAGGTATAGGGGGTGGCTAATTGATCGAGACCTCATCGTCACTGTTATCATCCAAAGGAATAATTGACTGCGGTGCAGGCTGAGTCACTGGTAGGTCTTCCGAGTAGCTAGGGATGGGAGGATGCCATTGTTGCTCTTTCCTTACGATTCTAAGCATTCGAACCATCCTACAGCATAAACAAGATAGGTTAGATAAAAGATTTGAACTTAATAAAGCAGAACATATACTATTAATATTTGCCTAAGCTTAGGCTCTGATACCACTTGTAACACCCTGCAATCTAGGCCCAATAAGGCCGGGGGATGCCGTCCCGTCCAAAGGACAAGGGGTCTTTATAACTAGGTTACACCAACGAAAATAAAAGTAATACTTTAGAAATTGAACTTATTACAACCAAAAAATTTAGGAACAAATCCAAAATAAATTCTTCACTATCATCTCTCAAAGTAACATATAAAATAAATAACACAAAGTCTTCAAAGCAGGCAATAATCTAGCTACTCATCTCCACAATAGGATCGACCTAAAAACATGGCATAAAAGATGATGAGATAAAAATCTCAGTAAGCCCGTGTGTGCTTTGAGTGTTTCAAGTAAAACAGTTCATGTATGCAAGTTGTAAAAATTGTATAACAGAAAATGCTGGCAAGCAAAAAATAATGATTAAAAATAAAGAGTGGCGTCTTGCTTTTCAAACCATACATGTACATAATAAATACAACCACTCAAATGGGTAGCCATAGGTTACCACACGTTGGGCCCCATGACCATATAATGGTCAGAATGCCACACTTTGTGCAGACTGACAAAAAAGAAGGTGATCGGCTTATCGGATAAGATACTCCTCCTTCTCTACACCGAAACATACCGGTTGTCCACTCTGGAAAGACACAGTCTACTTGACTGAAATTTGTTAGCTCGGACCAGCATGACTAAGTAGTACTATCGCTTCTCTAAGTTGAGTTCATCTTCTAGAGGTGGCCTCTTGCCAGAAGACTCGCTCTTGCTATTCAAAACTAGTACTACTAGCCTACCCTTATTGAGTACTCAACATTAATTGTCCCACTTGGGAGAAAATAGATAAAACATTGCTTTACCTGGAAATAGCAATTAAGGGTTTCTAAAATTCGTGTCAAAGTAGGTTTTTAGAAAGAGTTTAGTGTTTGTGCAAAACTACTTGTTTGGTTTTCCAATGATTTGTTTGACTGAACTAGAAAGGAAACAGTCCTTAACTGCCTTTACAAAATGAGTGTCCCTACACTTTGCGTTGGGCTTGCTATAGTAACTTTTGGTCATCAAATAAGTTTCTGCAGGAGCTTACCTGATCCTTTGCTTGCAAATTCACAAATCTTCCAAAGCTGACCTAACCCCGCCTGGGGTAAACACAAGTCATATGGTTATACTCAAGCTATATTCGCTTCCATAAATAATCCTAATTCAACTTATTATAATCATAATCCTAATGTCCTAAACTTTAAGGCAAGATGATAAAGGGTTTTTATAAAATAAGTCTAGCTTGATAAGTGAAATTAACTAGGGGTTGTAAAATAATTACCAATAAGTTACAGGTTCAAATACAAATCGTGAGTGTTGTTATTAATAAATAAACTATGGTTTAATTGATGAGGAATCCTAAGTCCTAGATGATATTATTAAAATAAATAATAAATTACTACTAATCTCTTAATTAATAATTAGTACATAGAAATTAATAATAAATAAATTTTATTAAATTTTGATCAATAGATAATAAATAAATTTCAATAGTATTTATGAATATATGGCCTACAAGATTAATATTTTACCTATTATTATTATTTATATAAAAGGCTTTCTTTATTATTATTATTATATATAAATATTTATATACATTATCTTTAATAAAAAATATCATTTATTTAGCTAAAATATTACTATTCCAATTCCAACTTCCTAGGGTTTTCGAAATCTTTGGAGGAAATCATAATATTAAAATTGGCCAATTAAAATAGCTTAATATCAATAAGGTCATTATAATAATTTTCCTACTGCTAACAAGAATCATGAACATACACTCCAACATCAATCAACAAACTATTCTATTCATGAATAAAGGCTTAAATCTATACCTACTATCACATGGCCAAATCTCTACTAAGCATAATCATATTCATAGCTTCAATGAAAACAAGAACATAACACCCTATTCACCAAAGGTGACATAATATCTTGCATTCTTAAACATTCATACTCACTTAAGACACGAAGAACATTCATCAATCCACAAGAAATTTCATAAAACTTAACCATGGCCAAACATTCTCATGCTCCAATCTCAATTCCTTCATACATAAGCATATACTAAAACCTCAATCATATTCTATCCCTTTCCATCAACATCTAAGAGACATGACTTTAGAATTGAAGAGAAGGTTAAAGAGAAATATTTGGTTGATGACTATCTCGATGAAGATTCGGAGATCCACATGCTTAGGAGGCTTGAATTGTCCAAGAAAGAAGAAGAAAAACAGCCATAGTTATAGCAACCATTTCGGCCAAGAGAGAGAGAGAGAGAGAGAGAGAGAGAGAGAGAGAGAGAGAGAGTATTAGTATGAAATGTTAAAGATTGAAGGGAAGAAGATGAACCAAAGTTGTTCTTGGTTACCTTGATGGTGTTCTTAAGACTTCAAGAAAAATTCTGTTTTTTAATCCGATTGCAATATTTTATTTTCGAGATTTGATGTAATAAAATCTAGAAATGCACTCTAAGGAGTGAGTAGGCGTGATCTGGAGTTTTTGGAAGGGATTGAAGGTGTTTAGAGTGGTCTTAGACTTGAAGAAAGGTAGTGTGTGTTCTTGGTGTTTTGGTGTTCTTGGAGAAATGGAGAGAATTGGAGAGAAAGTGCTGGACGAAATGCTGAAGGTGTTGGCCGAATGATTGAGGGATTTCTGTGTTTTTATTTTTAGATTAGGGAGAAGTGGGAAATCTAGTTGTTTGAAATTCAAATAGAGTAATTTATGGAGTGTTTTATGCTAGAAGATATGGTAATATTATTTGATTGATGGAGGTTCTTTGGAGCTACTATGGCCGACTGGTTTTGCTGAAATGCTCAGTTCAATGGTGGGAGAATTTTTTTATTTTTGAAACTTAATCCAAGGGAGTTTTCATGGAGCAATTGCTGGAATTTTTGAACTTCAATTGAAAGCTTGATTGGAGTAATTAAAGGAGGAATTGGAGGAGTGGCTATGGAGTCCAGTTGTGCAGGTTAGTGGAGGAGGGTAATGCAGTTCAGTTCATGGCTGACTAAGGTTAACTTCATAGACGTTTGAGGTGGTTTTCGGACAAGGCTTGAAAAGAGAGCAAGGCTGGAATATTTTGGGTTTGAGATTCGAATTGCTTGCTGGAATTTGTTGTGCAGATTTTCTGAAATGTCCCAGCTGATTTGCTGAGGGTTTGGGGAGGTATTAGAGGGTCCTTTAAGGCAGGTTTCTAGCCTTCTTTATGGAGGAAAGGCAGAAGTAATCTACTGGTCTGAAGGGTAATCTTCCAGTTTTGGAATATTTGTGAATTTGCATGCAATGGATCAGGTAAGCTCTTGCATAAACTTATTTGATGACAAAAGGTTACTATGGCAAGCCAAACGCGATGTGTATGGACACTCAATTTGTAAAAGCAATTAAGGACTATTTCATTTCTTGTTTAGTCAAATAAATCATTTCAAAACCAAACAAGCAGTTTTGCACAAACACTAAATTCTTTCTAAAAATGCACTTTGACACGAATTTTAGAAACCATTAATTGCTATTTCTAAGTAAAGCCATGTTTTATCCGTTTTCTCCCAAGTGGGACAATTAACGTTGAGTACTCAATAAGGGTATGCTAGTAGTACTAGTTTTGAAGAGGAAAAGCGAGTCTTCTGGTAGGAGGCCACCTCTAGAAGATGAACTCAACTTAGATAAGCGACAGTACTACTTAGTCATGTCGGTCCGAGCTAGCAAGTTTCAGTCAAGTGGACTGTGTGTTTCTGAAGTGGACAACTGGTATGTTTGGGTGTAGAGAAGGAGGAGTATCTTACCCGGTAGGCCAATCACCTACCTTTTTGTCAGTCTGCACAATGTGTGGCATTCAGACCATTATATGGTCATGGGGCCCAATGTGTGGTAACCCATGGCTACCCATTTGAGTGGTTGTATTTATTGTATATATGTATGGTTTGAAAAGCAAAACACCACTCTTTATTTTTAATCCTTATTTATTGCTTGCCAGCATTTTCTTTTATACAATTTTTACAATTTGCATACATGAACTGTTTTACCTGAAACACTCAAAGCACACACAGACTTGCTGAGATTTTTATCTCATCACCTTTTATTCCATGTTTTCAGGTTGATCCTGCTGTGGAGATGAGTAGCTAGATTGTTGCCTGCTTTGAAGACTTTGTGTTATTTATTTTATGTGTTGCTTTGAGAGATGATAGTGAACAATTTATTTTGGATTTGTTCATGAATTTTTGGGTTGTAATAAGTTCAATTTTTTTAAGTATTGTTTTTATTTTCATTGGTGTGACCTAGTTACATAGGATGATGAACACCCTACCTATCCCACTTGCACCCTTGATTATACAATCCATTAGGGATGTGGTTCATCACCGCCTCTCTACAAAAGCCTTCATCTTCCCTCTAGTCATCATGAAAATTCTAAGACACTTTGGTGTTAGTACTGAGGGAGAATTGATGGAGACTACCACTGAGCATGATATGGTTACGGAGCAAACACTAATGAGTTGTGGGTACAAGTATAACCAGGAGCTAAAGAAGTGGCTAACACCCCATGAGGTCAGATATCCCGGTCAGGTTAGACCCCCTGTGGTGGAGGAACACCCACCACCACCATCACGAGCATGAGCTAGTAGTTCTCAGTCCCAATCGAGGACTGACTTTAAGGCTATAGTGATGGGGCAGCTAGCTCAGCATATGTTCTATATCAATTATAGCTTATACATGTCTTTGTGATAGATCATAGAGCATATGTTTTATATCAATTATGGCTTATGCATGACTTTTTGCACGCACTTGGACTAAGTAGTTCTTGATCATATGATTTACATTGTTCTTAAACCTGTTTTTCCACTAAAATTCATTGAGCATTCTAGAACATAGTTGAATACCTCTTGAGGCGAAATAAGAAAGACATTCATAATTTAACTTAGGGATGATGGTAATAGGCCTTTTTTGGATAGTTTAAGTTTTTCAAGCCTACCTATTTGACATTATCCCTAGTGCTAATTTTGAGCCTAAATTTAGAATTTCTTTCTTAAAACCCATTATCATACTTTGTCCATTACTTCCTTTTAAGAGTTTGATTAATTCTTCCCAATCTTTGATTGCTCTTAATGGATAAAAGTACATGTAGGAGAATGTTGAAGGAGAATACTTGTGAAAAGATCATGACTTGTTGCTTTCAGTCATGCATCAATAGTTGTGTTGAGTTGGGAAAGGAAAAAAGAAAGAGAAGAAAGAGAAGAGAAAGATTGAAAACAAGAAAAGAAAAAAAAAAGCTGCTAAGAAAAGATGGAAAGAGAAAAATTGAGAAACAAACAACAGCAGCATTTGAGAAAAAAAGAAGAGGAAGAAAGAAAGAAAAAGTGAAAGAGAAGAAAAGAAAGATCATAAGAAGAATGGTGGTTGAGCTGTAGGAATTTCTGAAGAAACTTAAGTTCACATCTAGTTCTTGATACCATTGATGAAAATTTGAATGGTCTTACGAAAATGCAAGATTGGTTTGAACTGAACTGTAATTGCTATAAATGGTTATGGGCTTTGATTGATTTTGGAATAGGAGAGCAAGAAGAGTTTGGAATCCTTGATACATTTTGTTTAGCCTTTTCTTGCGAACTCTCAGCTTCTTTGATATTTGATTCTCCTATTTCTTTCATTTAACAAACTACATTACAAGCCCTTTAGCCTTACATTACAAGTTTGAAAGTCCTACTTGACCTAAGTAGAATCATGATATGTCTCAGATTAGTGGAGAGAGTGTATGAAAAGTAAGCTTATGGAATACATATTTTTCTTGAACTAAATTCTTTCCAATGGTTTGAGAATAATGTTAAAGTGTTGAGATGGTTCTACTAGTCAATCTTCACTTACACAAGTCTTGTATTTGTTATGAAAGATATAGTCGTTTATGTTTTGTGTCTTGAATGAGGTCAGCATTGGAATACTATTTTGAAATTGATTGAGTGATTTTATAAAAACTTATGTTTTTCCTACTTATCTTTGATAATTTGCTTGAGGACAAACAAAGAGTTGTGTGGGGGAAAATGATAGGGCCTAAATTAGTCATATTTTTCTTAGTTATTTAAGGCTATTTTGCGATACATTTTGTTCAATAACTAGTCATATTCCTTCATATTTGAGATTTTACCCTTGGAAAGGTATTTTGTGCAATATTTCAGATTTTAGGAGTAAAATAAGACAAAAATGTTGCAAAATAGAACAAAGGCAACGTCGGACAGGGTAGAGGAACCAGTGCGGGCCACGTGCTGTTGGCACGCACTTTGAGGTGACAAAAAGTCAGTGAAACAAAGCTAAACAGAATAGAACCGGCACCGGCTATGAGGCTAGAACCGGCGTCGGCTGCACTCTGAAAAATATTATGTGGAAATCAAGAAAAAAAATCGGCGAACAATTGAGGAAACAGAACATAACCGACGCCGACTCCAACAGCCAAGGCAGCACCGACTGTGCCCTGATGATAAGGCAGTGCTTTGAATTTTGCACGTAGTTTTTGGTAATCTGTAGAATTTTAGTATCTTTCTACTTCTAATCTGCCAAAAACCCTACACCAACGAATTTAGGCACTTCCTAAGCATATAAATAGATAGAAAACACAAGAGAATAGGGGAGAATTCATAGATCGTAACAAAAAATTACTCAAATCAAATGAGAAATTCTTCAATTCAAAGAGGGTTGTGCAAGAAGGTCTACAAAGGAAAAAGAAGGAGGCTTGTCTATGAGTGCTTTCTTTTACTTTATTTTATTTTTCTTGAATAATGATGTATTAATTGTTTTATTGTAATTCGATATTGTTTTAGGTATTCATGATTTTTTGAGTTATTTGATCTTTTGATTAATTGATTGTTATTTTTCGTATTTAATTACTTATGCGTATTATGAGATTAGTTGGTTGTTTCTTTCCATTAACTTACTTGGAAAAAGGGTTGATGGTGGTCTCAATTTATTAATTTCATATTTGTTGGCTATTAACTTGCTTAGAAAATGGTTAATCACTAAGAATCGATAATTAAAGGTCAATTGATATCTGCCAGGAATGGATTCATTGGTTAATTTCATGTTTTAAGTTTGCCAGGATATAGAAATTTAATCAAGGATTGCATTTAATGCATCTTTTGGGTGGATTAGTTGAGACATGAATGTGATGCTAATTTATATAGAAGGTAGTGATCTCATGGATTGGAAAAGAAGTGAGTCTATTTTAATCCTTCATAATGCCAAGAGAATACTTAGTTATGGTAATGATTGAGTACTTTAAGATCGTGTTTGTCAAAATAATGGGTTGAGTTACATAATTCTCCATCCTTGACGTGTATATATTATTTTATTTTATTTTATTTTTCTTTTTATTTCTTTTTCACTTTATTGAGTCAGTTAAACAATGAGAGAAAAGTGATTAATGCATACTTGTTCCTTGAGGATCGACACTTGTTTGAACCCTATAATATGCTTAATGATGAATACGCTTGCTCATGTGTGTAATTTAAGGTTAACATTTTAATTTAAACTTGTTTGGAAATGTGCTTATTTTTACATGATTTTTATACCCAAACAAATACGCATCAGTCATCACTCAAAAAGGGAGAGATTGTTAGCCCTAAGGGCTTTTTTTTATGTTTTGACTTATGACAAACATTGATATGGACTAACTTGTTAATCTATTGTGATAGGACATATTTGACCACTATTCTTCAAAAGCATTCAGATAAGATTATTTGCAACTCTTTCACGATTGAATTCAAGAATGGAATATCAAAAGAGAAAGAATGAAGTATATTGAGTTGCATATCAAGAAGTCCTTTACGAAGAACTTTATACTAGGAAATGTTATTAAGGTATATCTATTAATTCCAATGTCTCTTTATCTCTTGATTCATTTAACTTTATCTTGAAGCACCAAATGAGAAGATTTCAAAGTTTTTGAAAAATCTCAGAATTTTGGATTGAACCGTTTGAATCCAAAAGGTTCATCCAAAATCCTGAAAACTATGTTGAAATATTCTAATTGATTAAGTGCCATTTTAGACTTACCTTTTAGATGTTTCCATAAAGTCCATCCACGTATCTTGGTGATCATCATTATTCTTCTTTTAGACTAATCAAAAAAATTATTTTTGCTTGCCAAAAACCTTATTCACCCCCCCCCCCTCTAAGGTTTTTCAAAATCATTTTCATGATTGTTTGATACTTGAAATTGTTTCAAGCATTTTGGGTTTTGTTGTGGGCTTCTGCAATATAAAAGTTTATTTTTGTGGGCTTAGTTTTGACGTATAAGCATCCCAGTATATTCATAGAGTGTTCTGCATTTTGTCTTGAAAATTGTTTCCAGACTGTTCAAATCATTTCAAGAATGCGCGTTAGGTCTCTGTTGTGTTTTGAAAACCGATATTCATGTCTTTTATTTTGTACAGAAATTGTTTCTGTAATATGTGAATTTTGTCTTCGACTCTGTACATAAATTTGTTTTTGTAATTTGATTCTGAAATGACTATTTTATGAAAACATGATCGAAGATGAAATTGTTTCGTGAGTTTTTCTTGAATTGAAAGCTGTGAACACTAAAGACGAACAGAATGTCTGTTCACTGAAAAATGGTGCGAAAATTGAAGAAGAAGCATCCAGAAATTATTTCTAGAAGTGAAAAAAAAAGTTTTTTTTTTTCGCCCTAAGCCACGGCTTGTTGGAAGCCAAGCCAGGACTTGGGGCACAATTGGCCCCAACCGTAGCTTGGAGCCGTGGCTCACTTGGGACAAGCTTCCCAAAGTGCGACTCTCGTGGGTGATCATGGGGAGGATGAACATCATCCTTCCCGAGATGCAATTCACAATTTAATTTTTTTTTTTTTGTCATTTCATTTGCTTTCTTTTCGGTTGCCCCATGAAGATGTTTTTTTTTTTTCCTTTTTCACTTGTGCCCAAGACTTCCCAAAAATTTTGTTTTGGGAGTAACCAAGATTAATTTCTAAAATTAGTTTTGGAAATTAATATATTATCTAAAATATTAATTGTAGATATGTATAAAAAAATATAAAAAATAAGTTTTTGTTATTAATTCTCGTTTTGAGAATTAAATCTAATTATGATTAGTTTTTAAATAGGACCTATGATTTGGAATAAAAATATATTTTGGAAATTAATATATTTTCTAAAATGTCGATTTTAGATTATATATTATTATTTAATTCCTAAAATATGATTTTAGATTTTATCCTAATTAAATTTGTAGAATTTGGTTTTAGAAATTAAATCTAAAATATTGATTTTAGATTTTATCCTAATTAAATTTCTAGAATTTGATTTTAGAGATTAAATCTAAATTTGTTTTATTTTTCCAAAATAGAGATTTTGGAATAATAAAATTATATGTTTAATTTTGTTTAAGCATATTTAATGGCATGGTGGATGATTATGGACTAAAACCAAATCATATATGTTCTTGCATTATTTACAATTTTAGTTTTATTCAGTAGGACTTGCGAGTCCTACTTTCTCTAAAATTCTTGTGTAATTCTCTTCTTATCTAACTCCACTCTAATGTAACTCGAGATTTCTCTATTTAGAAAATTTATGTAATTAGATTACATAAGTTAGATAGGGATAGAATTATTTTAATTTTGGAGATGGCGACCAAAGCAAGACGAGAAGGTAAGACCTTCTACTTAAATCATGCATGAACATATAGGATTAACCATGTTAATTTCCTTTTTGGCTCAAAGAAATTAATTTAGGGAAAGTCCAAAACCATACCACATAATTGCTTTATTACCATGATTATCAATTTATGTGATTTATTGATATATTTATGCATGTCATTTGATGAAATCACTAAAATGAATAAATCCCTAAATTAATATTAAACCTAATTCCTTTCGTTCATATAGTAAGAATGAGAGTCCTTTTTCGAGACCAGGTTGTTAGGCTAACCCAAGCCTACTCGATAATGGGCGTGTTCAAGCTGCGGTATTAAATTCCTGATTAATGGGTCGGGTTTAACTAAATTCTTTATGTTGGTTAGACTAACTCAATCATAAAAAAATTTAGAGGAAATATTGGAGTAGCCCAAAAGGTTTTAAGATTAAATGATGTTAATCACCCAGTGATCTGGTAATTACATATGATGTAATTGGTATTATATACCTACCATTGAACTCAAGGGTAGTTTGTTGGATACCGGTCTACTAGAAAAGCTTCCAACGGGCTTTCTTGAATAAATAGTGGGGGCTATTGGTTTGAGAAAAATAGTGGAGTAATAATTCGTTTAATTAAAAACCTAATTAGTTGCATTATATGTGTAAATAAAATTGGCTAATGTTCTTTATCCTTATTTCTAGGTCACGTGTATCATGTCAACTAACCTAAACTTACGTAGCATCTTGGAAACTAACAAACTAACTGAGTCAAACTGTCTCAACTGGTATAGAAACTTGAGAATCGAAAAAGTTGCTCCTACGTGCTAGCTGCTCCTATTCCACTACCACCAGCTTAAGATGCTCATGTTGATGAGCATGCTGTCCACAAGAAGCACAATGAGATATGGGATCTCGAAACAACTATTCTATTGTGAAATGGCTGAGGGTGCTTCTATGGCCACTCATGGGTTGAAGATGCTGGGCTTGATTGAGAAGTTTGAGTCTCTTGGGTTCATGATGGAGCATGAATGAAGTGTTAACTTAATACTACAATATTTGCCTAGTAATTTTTCATAATTTGTAATTAACTATTAGATTAACAAGATTGAGTCCACCATTCCTGAGTTAATCAATCTTCTCAAGACTGCGAAGTCCTCTATGAAGAAGGATTCCAATGCGGTCTTGATAGTAGAATCTTCTTCTTCTTCCAAGAAGAAAGTTCAAAAAAAGAAGAAGAAGGCCCCCATTAAATCCAAAGGTGGTGTGAAGAAGAAGGATACAACCATCAAAGGCCCATGCCATCACTGTGGCAAAATGGGTCATTGGAGGCGCAACTGCAAAGCCTACTTGGAGACTATTACGGAAAAGAAGTAGAAGAAGAAGAAGAATGCGGGCACTTCTACTTCTACTCCTTATATGTTTATGATTGAGGAAAATATTGCCTTTAGGAATGAGATTTGGGTATTGAATACTGAATGTGAATCTCATTTATGTAATAACTTATAGGGACTAAAAGGCAGCAAAAGGCTAGAGAAGGGCGACGTGGAACTACATACTACACTTAGAGCAAAGGTTGTTGCACTTGTTGTGGGAACTTACGAGCTACACCTACCTTCGGGATTAGTTTTCTAACTACAAAACTGTTATTTTGTACCAGTTTTATTAAAAAATATTATTCCAAATGCGTGTTTAGACTTATATGGATTTCATTTAACATTTAAGAATAAATGTTGTTCTGTTTCATTGAATAATATTCATTGGGGTTCTGCAACTTTGGTTAATGGTTTATACACTCTAGACTTGAATAATCCAATCCTTAATATAAACAATAAGAAACCAAGGATATATAATTCAACCTCATCTTATTTATGGCATTGTCGTTTAGGCCATGTAAATAAGAATCGCGTTTCCAAGTTACACAAGTTAGATGACTTAGAGTCATTTGATTATGAATCATATGGCACATGCGAATTTTGTTTACTTGGTAAAATGGCTAAAACTCCTTTTTCTGGAAAAAGAGAAAGGGCCAAAAAGTCATTGGCACTTATATATTCTGATGTATGTAGCCCAATGTCAATACAATCGAGAAGAGGTTATCACTACTTTATAACCTTTATCAATGATTATTCACGATATGAGTATTTGTATTTAATGAAACACAAATATGAAGCTTTTGAAAAGTTCAAAAACTTCACGAATGAAATAAAGAAACAACTTGAAAAAAGTATTAAGACTCTAAGATCTGATCGAGAAGGTGTATACTTAAACCAAGAGTTTCAGGCTTATCTTAGAGATAATGGAATATTATCTTAATGGACTCCACCACATATACCTCAACATAACGGGTATCTGAGAGAAGGAATTGAACCCTTCTAGATATGGTACAGACCATGATAGCTTCTGCAGACTTGCCAAAATCATTTTGGGGGTACGCACTAGAGACTTCTATTTATATTCCAAATAGAGTTTTGTAAAAAATGGTTAATACTACCCCATTTGAGATGTTCTTTGGCAGGAAACCAAAGTTATCTCACTTGAGAATATGGGGTTGCCCTGCCTTTGTCAAAAGAACACAGTTAGATAAACTTGATAGTAAGTCTGGCAAGTGTTTATTTGTGTGATATCCGAAAGAATCTTTTGGATATTACTTTTATTTTTCCTCAGAAAACAAAGTATTTATTTTGAAGCATGCTCTTTTCTTAGCGAAGGAACACATGCTCAAATGGGATATTGGGAGTAAAATTTAACTTAGTGAAGTTCAAGAAGAACAAACAAATAAGGATTAATCATCTAATCCCACATCTATTGTGAGAATAGATGAACCTTCTACTACACAAGATCTTCATAGGTCAAGTAGGATACGTGTGGCAATGATTTTGAAAATTTAAAATTGATGTATAAAATATTGATTTTAGATTTTTTTTTATGTTTTCAAAATAGTGATTTTGGAATAATAAAAAATTATATGTTTATTTTGTTTAAGCATAATTAATGGCATGGTGGATGGTTATGGACTAAAACCAATTATATCTGTTCATGCATTTTACAGTTTTGGTTTTTATGAAGTAGGGCCTATGTGTCTTGTCTTCTCTAGAATTCTTGTGTAATTCTATTCTCATCTAACTCCCCTCGAATGTAACTCGATGTTTTCTCTCTTTAAGAAATTATGTAATTAGTTTACAGAGGTTGGATAGGAGTAGAATTATTTTATTTTAGAGATAGCAACCAAAACAAGGCGAGAAGGTAAGACCTTCTACTTAAATCATGGATGAACACATAGGATTAACTATATTAATTTCTTTTATGGCTCAAAGAAATTAATTTAGGGTAAAGTCCATAACCATACCATGTAATCGCTTTATTACCACGATTATCAATTATGTGATTTATTGATTTTTATGCATGTCATTTATTGAAATCACTAAAATGAACAAATCCCTCAATTAATATTAAACCTAATTCTTTCCATTAATATTGTAAGAATGAGAGTCCATTTTTTAGACCAAGTTGTTAGGCAAACCAAAGCATACTTGACATCGGGCATGTTCAAGCTATGGAATTAAATTCTTGATTAATGGGTCGGGTTTAACTAAATTCTTTATCCCGGTTGGGCAAACTCAAGCATAAAGAAATTTAGATGAAAAGTAGGGGTAGCCCAAAAGGCTTTAAGATTAAAAGCTCTTAATCACCTAATGATCTGGTAATTATATACGATGTAATTGGTACTGGATACCTACCAATGAACTCAAGGGTGGCTTTTTAGGCAAACCCAAGGTTATTCTTGAGGAATTTGGATACCGGTCCACAAGAAGAGCTTCCAACAGGCTTTCCTGAATCAGTAGTGGGGGCTATTGGTTTGAGTAAAATAGTGGAGTAAAAATGCATTTAATTAAAGTCCTAATTATTTGCATTTCATATGCATATACAGTTGCTAATGCTCTCTATCTTTATGTCTAGGACACTTGCATCATGTCTACAAACCTAAACATATGTAGCATCTTAGAAACCAAAGTTATCTCACTTACGAGTATGGGGTTGTCTTGCCTTTGTCTAAAGGCCACAATCAGACCAACTTGATAGTACATCTGACAAGTGTTTGTTTGTGGGATATTCGAAAGAATCCTTCGGATATTACTTTTAACTCCCTTCTAAAAATAAAATGTTTATTTCGAAGCATGCCGTCTTCTTAGAGAAGGAGCACACACTTAAAGGGGATAGTGGGAGTAAAATTGAACTTAGTTAAGTTCAAGAAGATCAAACAAACAAGGATCAACTGTCTGATCCCACATCTATTGAGAGAATAGATGAACCTTCTACTACACAAGAACCTCGTAGGTCTAGTAAGATACGTGTGGTACCTGAGAGATATAGATTTCTTATTAGTGACCACAATGATGTATTACTCATAAATGAAGATGAGCCTACTACCTACAAGGATGTTCTGAACAAGAATCTGCCAAATGGCTTGAGGCCATGAAGTCAGCGATAGATTCCATGTACGACAACCAAGTATAGACTTTGGTTCATCCACCCTGTGAAACCCCAGTTAAAACCAACCTTAGAGTAAGGGGGTTGGAATGCATATCATATTTTATTTGCATGTTTAAATATATTTTTATATGATTTTATGTGCTTTGGATTTGTGTTTGATAGTCTCGAGGGCTTGATTATATTTATTGAGTAAGAAGGGCAAAATGGTAATTTTTGCTTGAGGTGAAAATAGGAAGATAGCTTGAGGATTAAATAGGAAAAATATTTTAGAGAGAAAATAAGAACAAGAGTTGCTGTGGTGTAGTGGTCAAAGATATGGAATTAATTCTTGAGGTCTTGGGTTCAAATTCCATCATTGGAGCTTTAGCATGATTAAATTTTATTTTTGCTTGGGTAGGTGGTATTTTTGGCCTTAAGTGCTTTAGAGTAGAATAGAGGTGTTGTCTTAGGGGAGACATGATAGGAGTATCCTAATCCTATTCTTGTACCCGACAAAAATTCCTAAGGGAATTCATATCCTTCTTGATTCTTAATTCTTCCGACTTCTCAATTCGTTAGATTGGATAAATTTATTCTAGCCAATTTTCATTCCAGAAATTTCAGTAAGGTGCTGTGGCTTTGAAGGTTCAAAATGTCTTAATGAAATACATCTTATGGACCAAAAATGTGGAAGAGATGGGGAAGGTTCCAAGAGAATTAATTCCCCTAGTGAACCTTCTAAACTTCACTCTAGCTAGGTTCGTTTTCCTTCATGTAATGAACTGAAATCTTTCCCGCTTCTTGTGCCTTCAAGGTGTCAAAATTATCAGCCATTATTCCCTCCCAAATGCTGCTAGAAAATGGCCCTTTTGATCAGCTTGAAATCTGAAATTTTTTGGTTAATTTCAGGCTGCACAAATGCTGTGCAAAACCAGAAAAATTTCTGGTTAAAATCACAGCTTTGGTGGTCTTCAACCAAGCTGTTTTCTTCCAGTTTTCTCCTAGCTCCTTAGCCACATTTTTCCTCCATGAAGAAGTCTAGAAACCAGCCATGAAAGACCCCTAAAATCTCCTTCAAACTCTCTGCAAGCTGACTGGAAAATGGCAGCCAAAACTACCCAGGAAAATTCCAGCAATGGCGAAATTCTTTGCAGGATTTCTGTCCAGCTTTGTTTCCTAATCCAGCCCTGGCCGAAACTCCATCTTTCTTCTGCACAAACCACTCTTAAACAGCCATGAACTGAACTCCATTGTCTTCCCCAAGCTTCTGCATGAAAACCAGACATGGCTGCCCTAAAATACCTCCAACAAATTACTGCAATCATGCCTTGATTGGTTACCAAAATTCTAGCAACCTTAATTTAGCAACCTTCCATAAAATGTCCCTCAAACAACCAAACCTTTCCTTCACCATTACACTCCTTCTTTTCGGCCACCATTAGCCTTCTTCAACCAGATTTCATCCAACCAAATCACGAAGCAACAATTCGGCCATAGCAGCTTCCGAAAAGCTTCCATTGAACAAAGATATTCTTGATATATTTTGTTTCCAAATTTGATTCCCAAAAATATTCTTTTAGGATTTCAACAACTAGCCTTTCTTTTTCCTTTCAAACCAGAAAAATCATCTACCTAAACTACACAAGCAATTCAGCCACTGCACCCACATAGAATTTCGGCAGCCTCCAATCCAAAATCCCTCCATTCTCTTCAACCTTCAAGCACACATAGAACACCAAGAACATCTACTCCTTTCTTTCGCCTAATACCTCTCCAAACCACTTCAAACTTCTTCCAAAAATTCCAGATTTCATCCACTCACTACCGTGAGTCCATCCATACCACATTTTTAACATCAAACTCCAAAATCTAACTTGCTCATTTGGATAAAAAAAATTAGAATTTTTGTGAAGGCTCAAGAAAACCTTCAAGGTAGGTTTGTTCAATCAACTTCATCTTCACTAATCTTTGATCTCTAATGAATTTATATATATGAATAATCATGCTAATGGACTCTCTTCTTCTCTTTTCTCTCTCTCTCTCTTGGCTGAATAGCCTCTCCCTCTTGGCCGAATGAATTCTTCACCAATGGCCATGCTTTCTTCATCTCCCTTGGATGGATTTAGACATCTAGGAGTTGAGATCCATTCGAAACTCCTTCAAGGTACTCATCAATCAAGTAAGCCTTTTCAACCCTCCTTCTAAATTCTAGATTCATGTCTCTACGATGATATTGGTAGAAGATGGATTATGAATAGGATTTGAGCATGTTGTTGTGATGAGTAGAGATTGAAGCATGAATAAATGTGTGATTATGATGGAGATGGGATCTATGCATGAGTTGATTATCTTGGTTGATTGTATAGTGTTTTTAGGGTTTAATGCATGTCTCCATTTCATAAGTAGTATTTGTGGTCAAGTATGCTAGAGATTATGTCACTTATGGTAAATAGGATTTATATTCATGTATGATTATTGAAGGCATGATTATGTTTATGCTAGTAGAGGTTGGATCATGCCTTGATAACTTTAGATCTATACTTTTATTCATGATTTGGATGATTTGATAAATTGAAGTGGAGTATATGTTCATGATTATAGTTAGCAAGTGGAATTATGATCATGACCTAGTTGTCCCTAAGCTAAATTTTATTTCTTCAATAAAATGTTTAATATTATGAATTTTGCTAGTAATTTCAAAAAACCCTAGAAAGGGTAGATTTGGATTATTATATATATAATAATGATATTTTAGTCAAATAAATAATAGCTTTACTAGAAAATAAATATATATAGATATTATATAAAATGATAATATCAAATAAAGCCTTTTATGAAAATAATCATAATAAGTAAAAATATTAATTTTGTAAGTCTTATATTCATAAATATCATTAAAATTTATCATCTTTTAATTATTATCTTTTAATCAAAACCTGTTAAAATTTATTTATTAGCTTTCAATCAAGACCCATTAAAATTTAATTTCAACTAATTTTAGTTATCAATTATTTTCAAATAATTAATTATTAATAAATCATTATTTCACCTAATACCACCTAGGATTCTTCATCAAATAAACTCTAAATTATTCTTAGCAAGAATTAAACCTTCAACTTATTAGTACCTATTTCCCAAAATATTAATTGTTTTAAATATCAAATTAGCCTTAGCTGATAAACCTTTTTATTTATTATTTGGCCTTAAGCTTGGGACACTAGGATCATGGTAGTAGTGAGTTGAGCTAGTTTTATTTGTGAAAGTGGATTTTGGCTTGATTTTGATTGTGGTTTATATTTACCCCAGGCGGGGTTGGGTCAGCGGTTGAAGATCTTTATTTTATCTCGAGCTAAGGATCTAGTAAGCTCCTGCATAAAACCTTATTGATGTAAAATGTTTATTATGACAAGCCAAATGTAGAGTGCATGGACATTCATTTCTGTAAAGGCAATTGAGGATTGACTCCTTTCTTATTTCAGTTAAGCAAATTATTTGGAAATCAATAAGCAGATTTACTCAAACTCAAAACTCTTTCTAAAACTGATTTTGACAAAGACTTTGGAAATCTTTAATTACTATTTTCATGTGAAACTGTGTTTTGTTCATTTTTTCCAAGTGGGATACGTTACGTTGAGTACTTAATAAGGGCGGACTTCTAGGGCTAGTCTTTGAGGGGTTAGGGTAAGTCTCTCAATAGGTGGCCACCTCTGAGGGGTGAGTCTTGCCCAGATAAGATGTCAGTCCAGTAGGTCATGCCGGTCCGAGCTAGCATTTATTTTTTAGTCAAGTGACTGTGTTTTGCCAGAATGGACACCCGATTGTTGTTTGGGTATAAAAAAGAAGGAGTATCTTGCCTGGTAGGCCGATCACATACCTTTTATCAGTCTACACAAAGTGTCGGCATTCTGACCGATTATGGGGCCCAGCGTGTGATAACCTATGATCATTTCTTTTGAGTGGTTGATTTTATTGTTTATGTATGGTTGGAAAAGCCAAAACACCACTCTTACTTTTGACTAATGTTTATTGCTTGCCAATATTTCTCTTATAAAGATTTATACTTTGCATTCACAAACTGTTTTCACTGGACACTCAAAGCACACACGGACTTACTGAGATTTCTATCTCATCACCCTTTTTACCATGATTTCAGGTCGATCCTGCTATGGAGATGAGTAGTTAGATTTTGCCTGCTTTGAAAGATTTTTCTGATAATTGAATGTGTAATGCTTTGGGGAGTTGAGAGTGGATGATTTCTATTATGGATTTGATCTTTTTGAATTCTTAGATTTATTCTTGGGTTGTAATAAATTTTAAGTTAAAGTATTATTTTTATTCCAGTATTTTATTTGTGTGACCTAGTTATAAAGACCCCTTGTCCTTTGGACGGGGCGACATCCCCAGCCCTAGCGGGCTTAGGTAGTGGGGTGTTACAAGTGGTATTAGAGACTTAGGTTATAGGCAAATATTGATAGTATGTATGCTATTTATTTATGTTTAAATCTTTATATAACCTATCTTGTTGATGATGCAGGATGGTTCGAATGCTTAGGACCGCGAGGAAAGGGTAGCAATGGCACCTGCCTATCCCTATTTACCCGAAAGACCTTCCAGTTCCCCAGCCTGCCCCTTAGACAGGTATCCCTATGGAGGATAGCAGTGATGATGAGGTCCAGATTCCTGAGCCATTCCCAATCCTGGTGATAGACATAAGCTCTGACAGTGATGATGAAGTAATAGCAGTGGATCATGTACCCCACCCTCCTAGTCCTGTAGTGGACTTAGCAGTAGATAGTGATAACCCGGGGGAGATAGACTATGAGTCTCCACCAAGCCTTCTTTCATCCATTCTTTGAGCCGAATTGAGCTCGGGGAGAGTTCTAGGCACCTCAAGAAGGAGCCACTCGAGGGGTTTGCCAGTGGGGTTAGGGTAGATTTTTCTAAGAATTCTGGGGGATGGTTGTATGAGGCTGATTTTGAGGATTCTGATGAGAACTAGTGGGGCTAAGAGCTGTTATGATTAGGATGTTTTATTTACTGCTTTGCATGAACTTCTATGTTAAGGATTTCCTTTCTGCGTACTGCTTTGATTCCAAATTTATGCAAATAAGAGTACTTGGAGTACTCTAAGGTTTGAAAATTTTTATGCAATTCTTTACACAAAAACCTACATATGATTTTCTTTTACTTAAACCTGAATGTGAATGCATGCTCAAAATATTTTAAACTTGAATGCATACACTCATCATCTGGGCATGGTTTAGCATGGCACCCAAGCACCGTGCAGCCACATCAGGCAGAAGAGTTCCGGAGGCAGAACCTGTGGCACCGAAGGTTGAGACGACTCAAATGCAGTCACCCCACCGGGGAATTAAGAGTATGCTAGATTTGGAAATGGGGTTAGAAACACCTATTGAAGTGACAACGGGGCAAGCTTTTCACCGAGTTTAGCAAGTGTGAGTTTTGGCTGGATAGTGTAGCATTTCTTGGCCACGTGGTGACCAAGGAGGGAATCTTGGTAGACCCAGCAAAGATTGAAGCAGTGTGAGACTAGAAGCAACCGGAGAACATCACTGAGATCCGAAGTTTCTTGGGATAGGCTGGTTACTACTGGAGATTTATCAAAGGGTTTTCGACACTCGCATCGCCGCTGACCCGACTGCTGAGAAAGGATGTTAAAATATTCTATTCCAAACCTTCCTAGTAATTTTGATTTCCATAGAGAAAAATATAGTAATAATTCTAACTAAAGTAATAAAATTTGTTAATAAAAATAGCCTAGGATTAATCAAGAAAATAATCTTTCATCATGATTTTCTATTGCAAGGAAGGATTCATGAACACATTCCCAAACATCAACTAATAGGCTAGTCCATTCATGAACACATGCTTGCATTAACAAATACTATCACATGGCTCATTTCCTACAAGGCATAATCATCAATCATAGCTTCATTGAAACTAAGAACATAAAAGCCTATTCACCATAGGTGTCGTAGCATCTAACATGCTTCAAACATCCATAAATCCCATTAACACATGATGAAAATATATTGATTCAAAAGAAAAATCCATATAACTTAATCATATATACTAATCCTCATATCCTAATTCTATCCCCTTCATCCACATGCATACACTCAATCCCCGTTTATATTCAAACTTCTTATTAACATCTAAGAGACATGAATTCAGAAATAAAAAGGAGGATTTAAGAAAAGAAATACTTGATAGACGATCGCTTGATGAAGGCTAGAGAAGGTCCACATGTTTAAGAGTCTTGAGTGGTCCAAAGGAAAAATAGGCATGGTTGATGGTTGATCAACCATTTTGGCAAAGAGAGAGAGAGAGAGAGAGCATTAGTATGGTATATTGAAAAGTGAATGGAAGAGGATGAACAAGAAGGTTGTTCTCGATTTACCTTGTTAATGTTCTTGAGACCATCCAAAGCAAAAACTAATTTTGATCCTTTCAAAAATTTTCTTTTATGTGATTTTGTGTTATAAAGGCCAAAAATGAAGTCTAGGGATTATGTATGAGTGATCTGGAATATTTGAGAGGGATTAGAGGTGTTTAGGATAGGTTTAGGCTTGAAGAATTGTAGTATGTGTTCTTGGTGTTCTTGGTATTATTCTTGAAAGTGTTTTGAGAGAAAAGGCTCACGATTTTTTGGAATACTGTTGGCCGAATGGATGGAGTAGATAGGAGTTTCGATTTTCAACTAGAGGGAGATAGAGTGATTCGATATTTTTGAAATTCAAATGGAGAAAAATGAGGAGTGGTTTGAGGTAGAAGATTAGCTAATGGTGATTGATCAAGGAAGGTTTCTTTGCTCTTCATTGGTGCCAGTTGAACAAGCTAATCTGGTTGAAATGGGCGAAGGCTGTTAAGGTTATAGTCTTTAATGGCAAGGAAAATTCTGGTTTTTTAACTTGATACAAAAGTATTTTAATGAAGCAAGAATTCTGGATTTTTTTGAAGTTCAAAAGAGTTTTGGATAGAGTAATCTTAGGAGCTTTTTGAGGTGTGATTATGGAGTCCAAGTACTCAAGGTAAGTATGGAGGTCATTGGTGTTCAGTCCATGGCTAAACAAGGTCCAATTTTCAGAGATTTGAAGGGTGTTTTTCAGCCTTGGCATGGAGAGACAAAATTGGAAAATTTTCTGGTTTCAATGCTTAAGTGTTTCGAATGATGAAGATTTTGGTGCAGATTTTTTTTTTTTTTTAAATTTCCTTGGCTCAATTTGCAGCTGTTTTTCTGGGGTGTTTGAAGGTCTTTCAAGGGTGATTTTCCAGCCTTGTTTCTGGAGAAAAATAGAGGGTGTTTCAGCTGAATTGATGACAAAAAGACAGCTCCAATTCCAGCTTAGAATGCAGTGAATTGTGCAGGATTTTTCTCTAGTTTCTATGCAGTTCGAACAGTCCAAAAATTACACAGAATTGTCAGCCTTCAAGCCACATGAAATGACCATTTTTCTAGAAGAAAAAGGGTAGAATTATTGGCTGAATTTTTTGGAAGCTGTTCTGCAAAATTTCTAGAAAATTTCCAGATTTTCCTTCGCTAAACATATGAACAACATGAAGTTAGAATTGAAAGTTTAACCACAGTGGTTTGTTTCTCTTGGGAACCCATCCTAATTCCTCTCCTATTTTCAATCATTCCCTTATCCCTCAAGACTGATATTCAAAATTCAAGGCCAAGGAATTATCACAGAATTTTTGGAATTAAAAGAAGGGATTTAATGGATTTTGGATGATTTATATTATGAAGAGGTTAGGACAAAGCTAGATATAATAAAAGGGACAAGAATTCCTTTAGAATTCCTTTTAGGACATGATTATATGATCTTGGACATTCTCTTCATGTCTCCCCTAAGACAACATTCCTATCTTTATGGGATGTAAGAAAAACCAAAATTCAAACATAGCTAAGATAATCATAAATAAAACTTAAGTGATGTGATTTGAACTCCTGACCTTAGAGATTATTTCCAAAGCTCTAACCACTTAACCATACTAAGTCTTGTTCTTCTTTTCTTATCCAAATATTCTTCTTATCTAAACCTCAAGCAATCTTCCTATTTTGACCTCAAGCAAAATTATTTTTTTACTCTTCCTACCCAATAAGCATAACTAAGCCTTTTAACTTATAAACCACAATTCTAAAGCACATAAAATCATTCAAAAATATATATTTTTATGCAGAATGACATGATATACATACCAACCCCTTTCTCTAAGGTTGGCTTTAGGTAAGGTTTCACAGCTATCCTAAAGCTAATATCCAAGTTATATTTCCCAGGGCTCTGGATAATTAGATCATTCGAAATGTCACAAGGGGTGATATGGCATAGAAACTATATTGTATAAGTCTGTCTTAACTAACTAGTCACATATACCAAACATACAAGTATATTGGCTTTACCACAGCATATCAAAGTACATGCTTCCAACTTTATCAGACCACCAACTTATACTCAAGTCGTAGAGTATTAGTCCACCCTGTAGCAGTAGTAGTTTGAGTTTATACCAAATAGTACTTTTAAAAACCACTGCTACAGGTCCTGTTCTACGTATTTAAAATACACTTATGCTACGAAGTGAGTTGACTACTCACTGGCTAAAGGAAAGCAATTCCCCATTTGGAATTCATTGCATAATAACCTAGACATGATGAGATTCCCATTCTCAACAATTGGTTAAGAACTAATGTTTATGTGTTAAGTAACCCATGGTCCATACCTTATTGTGAAAGTCCACTATTCACATGAACCACATACTTAAACACAATAGGTCTTTTCCAAATGAAATCGTGCATAAAAGTAATATAAAATTCACAAACAATTTAGAGAATAAATTTTTTTATTAATAAATTTGATAATTATATCCGAAATCTAGTCTAAAGGGCATACATTCCAACAATCACCCACTTGCACTCTAAGATTATGAAAGTTCGTAGGTGCCCACCCCTATGGCATCTAAGTGTCTCTTGAGGACTCTCTCAGCTAAAGGCTTGTGAAGGGATCTACTAGGTTGTTTTTCGAAGCTATCTATTTCACCACGATTTTCCATCTCTGGATGAAATCCCGAATCAGGTGGTTCTTCCTCTCAATGTGCTTCCCCTTCTTATGGTTCCTCGGTTCTTTGGATTGCGAGACTGCTCCAGTATTATCGCAGTACAGCGCAATCGGTTTGTCTATGTGTAGGATGACTCAAAGTTCTGAAAGGAACTTCCGAAACCAGACTGCTTCCTTGGATGCCTCCGAAGCTGCCACATATTCAGCTTCCATGGTTAAGTCAGCAATGCAAGATTGCTTAATACTACTCCAGACAAGGCAAAGACATATCCACTAGTGGATTTTCTCTCATCCTTATCCACTAATTTTGAGAAGAAATTTTTTTATTAATAAATTCGATAATTGCATTAGAAACCTAGTCTAGAGGGCATACATTCCAACAACTACTAGCTCTCATTCATACACTGATTTTGAGGCACGACTGGAGGCACAGATACAGAGCTAAATGACTATCCTCCGCTAGCTCTGCGATTCCATTCCCGACATTTTGTCAGAAGCTAGCCAGTTTGATCCAACACATTACAAGTGCATCTTCCAGTCACGGAGCTGACAATGATGATAATGATGACATTGACGTTGATGAGGATGACTCTTGACTCACTCTTTTGTATTTTATTTTCTATTATTCCTTTTTCTTTTAAATTTTAAAGACCTTTACTAGCTTGTAGTTATGTTTTCTTTTCTTTTTCGTTACTTTTATCTTATTTTTTTTACTTTCTTTTTCTAGATTTATGTTTTTTTTCTTTGTTTTGTTTCTTTTCTTTTATTTTCTTAGGTACTCTTGTAATAACCCTTTCTTGAGGTGGATTCACACATAGTGGCACGACAATGTAATAGAATTATCTTCTTTACTTTATTATTTTTCTTTATTCATCTTGGTCTTCTTGGCTATACTTTTATTATTCTATCTTTGGCCATTGAGGACAATATCCAATTTAAGTATAGGGGAGAGGGTAGAATAAGGTTGAAGAAGTACTTTTTCATATTATTTTGGTTAATATATTTTGTGTTAGTGATAACTTTTTTTGAAAATTTCAGTGGTTTTATTGTTAAGTATGGTTGTAATTCTTTTTCTTACTTGTATATGAGTTTTGTCATTCATTAGGTAGATTTTGATGAAATTAGTTTTAGTGGAAAAGATATTTGTCAAGAATTGAGAATTTTGATTAACCTTGTTTATGCAGTGGCGTTTGAATATTATTCAACTTATCTAGTTGAAATATAGAAGATATAATGAATATTGGAAACATTTATTGACTAACTTTTGTATTATGAGTTTAAATTTTGCTAGTTTTGAGTTATGATGCAAAAATATAAGTTGAAAATAGATCTTTGAGAGGAAAGAAGGAGGAAAATTATGAAAATTTTGATTTGAGTTGAAGAGAAAAATAATAATGGAAACAACACTATTGTTGGTGTGAATTGAGAAAAAAAATGCTCTTATTGATGATTGTTGAAGACCTTTAGCTGGAAATGGGGTTAATATGGGGAGAAGTAGCAAGTGAATTTGATGCACTCTCTTGACGCTATCCCAAAGGCAAAAAAGCAAGAAAGAGCAAATGAAAGTAAGAAAGAATTGGTGAGAAAAAAATGATGAATGATGACTGAAAAGGGGGCCAATACGATGTGTGAAGAGAAATCCATACATTTGAGGCTATCAATTCCTTAATGTTGGGCATCTCACACGTATATCATATATGGCGCATTGGAAAAATAAGAACGAGATACCAATCCAGGATCCGCATATGTGTGGAAAACAAGACATAAAGTGAACAAATGTTACAGCTTTACCTTTCTTTGAGCGTTTGAAAAGCAAAATTTTTCCTTCTACAAGTCAAGGCGCGATCCAACAACCCTCTTGATCAAACACCACGAGAGTTGAACGTCCAACCACTATAATCACAGTGTTTGATTATCTCTAACAGAAATCCACACGGAAGATCACACTTAAGCACCAAGATGTTTATGTGCTAGCATAAACCAAAGTGGCAGCTAGGGTTCTTGTTTTTCAGGAAAAATGAGAGAGAGAGAGAAGAGAAGGTTAGAAGCTGTTGTATCGTGAATCACCCTTACATTAGGGTTTCGTGGATATAGCTTATATGCCACGAAAGATTACTAGAAAAACTGAGAATTCTAAAGCAGTTAGAATTCCCTAATTGTAATTTGAAACATCAAGTTCTCACAATTATAATTTGGCCCATAAATTATAACTAATTACAATTTGGCCATAACAATTTCTCTTTTTCGTAATTAACCCCACTATGTTATCAAATAACATCTTGAGTATATAATCCTCTATTGTGTGTGACCTATTAGGTTTCCCAATCAATTGGTAGCGAATATGAATTAATCCAAACGTTTTTTAGATTAACAATACATAACTAATTAGAATTAATCATATTGATTTTAATCAGGATTGGTTTATTAATTCATCAATTAATAAACTCATATTCCCAAATCATGAGCGGTATCTAGCAATACATCATGACCACTAAAGAGTCCAGGAAATCAAGTGACTTAACATGAACCCTTCAATAACAAACTACAGTACAATTAACTCTTTTCACCATACAATATCTCATCTGGTTTAGAGTACGGAATTAGTGTCAACTCCCTCCAGAATATATTAATTCTGGCCCGAATATAATAGTACTTGTACCAGGAACCTACTACTTTAAATGTGTATCAATTGGAACTATTATCAATACAAAGACACCTTGGCCATGGACTTCTCGAGTAGTAATTCCTACAAGTGGCTGTAAGATATTCGACCCTACTATTACGAGTGGTAAATCCTTTATTAACCCTCTCAACTACTTTCGTTTACCTCACAATGTACCCAATATCCATCCCATAGGCGACACTTGATCTGGCTTCAGAGATTAGAATCAGAGCACAATGCTCAACAAACAAAGTACCTTAGAGATCTCAAGTCTAAGGATACTTGCACGTTTGCTATATTGAGATTATATCACTGGCACTAAATAGTTATCCATGTGATTATCTCATAGCTAGGTCATCCAATGAACTTGTTCCATTAACAAGCATCCACGTGTTAACTTTGAATATCTCAATACTCACGAATATGAGAACCACTGCCTAATCAAATCAGGAAGTCTAACACATGCTAGTCTTAACACATTAATGATGTCCAGTCTCATTAATACTATGACTAGGGATTATTTAAGTACTAACACTATACAGTGTTTGTAGAATCTTATATCATGATCTCTATCATGATTTCCTTAACACAGTGTTGTACTAGAGACTTTATCTAACAGTTATATTATACAAAAGTAAACAAAAGAAATTGTAAGATAAATAATGCCTCTTATTAAAATAAAATGTGTCATATATAACATACAAGTGATTGCCTCTAGGGCAAAACACTAATAAACTCTCACTTGCACTAGAGCCAATCATTCGTGTATCTAATACCGAATGACTCATGCCTATCATGTTTCCTTTGGGATAGTACTTTTGTAAGCCAGTCAGCTATGTTCTTATTCGTGGGATCTCTCTCTATCTTTACATCATTCCTATCTGTGATCTCCTAGATCAGATGATAGTGTCGTAGTACGTGCAATAGTCTCTTGTTTGAAACCTTTCCAACTTATTGCCCCTCTGCACAACGTACGTAAACACGTAGCCAGATTGTGATTTGATATCATCTTTGTCAGATTGAAAACTAGCATCAGTATACCCGTTTATTGTCAAATTACCTTCTCCATATACTAAGAATACATCCTTAGTCCTTCATAAGTTCTTAAGGATGTTCTTTACAGCCGCCCAATGTCCCTCACCAGAGTCTGATTAGTATCTACTCTCCAAACTGAGAGCACAAGATACATCGGGCCTTGTACATATCATAGTGTACATGATAGATCCAACTACCGAAACATAAAGAATCTTACTTATGTGATCCCTTTCAACTTGTGTCTTGGGAGACATCGTCTTTGAAAGGCTTACACCATGTGACATGGGTAAGAATCCCTTTTTGGATTGATCTATGCTAAACCTCTTTAGCACTTTATCTATGTATGTAGATTGCGAAAGACCTAGTAACCTTTTGGATCGATCTCTATAGATCCTTATACGAAGAATATAAATTGCTTCACCAAGGTCTTTCATGGAGAATTGTTTGGACGACCAAACTTTAACCATTTGCAAGACAGGTATATCATTTCCTATTAGCAATATGTCATTTACATAAAGTAATAAGAAAACGATTGCGCTCCTACTGACCTTCTTATATACACAAAGCTCATCCATGTTTTGAATGAAACCAAACTATTTGATTGTTTCATCAAAACAGATGTTCCAATTCCTAGAAGCTTTCTTAAGTCCATAAATAGACCTTTGTAGTTTACACACGTTTGTGCTAGCATTGGATGTGAAACCCTTAGGTTGTGTGATATACATTTCCTCAGTCAGATTTTCGCATAGGAAAGCTATTTTCACACCCATTTGCTAAATCTCATAATCATAATGAGCAATAATGACTAGAAGTACCCTGATGGATTTTAACATGGCTACTGGCAAGAAGGTTTCGTCATAGTCAATACCATGTTGTTGATGATTACCTTTCGCCACTAGTCATGTTTTATAGGTAACTACGTTACCATCCATATCTGTTTTCTTCTTGAAAACCCATTTGCACCCAATAGGTTTAATTTCTTTGGGTGGATCAACCAAAGTCCATACTTGGTTGTTGTAGGTGGAATCTATCTCTGACTTCTTGGCCTCAAGCCATTTGTTAGATTCTGAACTGTTCAGAACATCTTTGTAGGTAGTAGGCTCATCTTCATCTATGAGCAATAAGTTATTGTGGTCACTAATGAGAAATCTAAATTTCTCAGGTGCCACACGTATCCTGCTGGATCTACAAGCTTCTTGTGTAGTAGAAGGTTCATCTATTCTCTCAATAGATGAGAGGTCAGACGGTTGATCCATGTTTGTTTGATCTTCTTGAACTTCACTAAGTTCAATTTTACTCCCACTGTCCCCTTTGAGCATGTGTTCCTTCTCTAAGAAGATGGCATGCTTTGAAATAAACACTTTATTTTCAGAGGGTAGGTAGAAGTAATATCTAAAAGATTCTTTCCAATATCCCACAAACAAACACTTGTCAAACTTACTATCAAGTTTGTCTGACTGTGGCCTTTTGACGAAGGCAGGACAACCCCATACTTGCAAGTAAGATAACTTTGGTTTCTTACCAAAGAACATCTCAAATGAGGTAGAATCAACTAATTTTGTTAGAACTCTATTTAGTATATAAACAGAAGTCTCTAGTGCATACCCCCAAAATAATTTTGGTAGGTCTGCAGAAGCCATCATGGTCCGTACCCTGTCTAGAAGGGTTCGATTCCTTCTCTCAGATACATCATTATGTTGAGGTGTATATGGCGTTGTCCATTGAGATAATATCCCATTATCTCTAAGATAATTCAGAAACTCTTGGTTCAAGTATTCTCCTACTCGATAAGATTTTAGAGTCTTAATACTTTTGCCAAGTCATTTCTTTATTTCATTCTTGAAGTCTTTGAACTTATCAAAGGCCTTAGATTTGTATTTTATTAAATACAAATACCCGTATTGTGAGAAATCATCGATAAAGGTTATGAAATAGTTATAACCTCCTCTTGCTTATATTGACAATGGGCCACATACATCAGAATATATGAGTTCTAATAACTCCTTGGCCCATTCTCTTTTTCCTTAAAAGGAGTTTTAGCCATTTTACCTAATAAACAAGATTCGCATGTGCTACATGATTCATCATCAAATGACCCTAAGTCACTAAGCTTGTGTAACATAGAAACACGATTTTCGTTTACATAGCCAAAATGACAATGCCATAAGTAAGAGGTGTTTAATGGTATATATGTTCTAGAATTTGATAATCCAATTCTCAATATAAACAATAAGAAAGCTAAAATAGATAAAGGTCATGAAATAGTTATAACCTTTCGATCTGATCTCAAGTATTCTCCTCCTTGATCAGATCTTAGAGTCTTAATACTTTTGCCAAGTCGTTTCTCTATTTCATTCTTGAAGTCTTTGAACTTATCAAAAGCCTCAGATTTGTATTTCATTAAATACAAATACCCGTATTGTGAGAAATCTTCGATAAAGGTTATGAAATTGTTGTAACCTCCTCTTGCTTGTATTGACATTGGGCCACATACATCAGAATGTATGAGTTCTAATAACTCCTTAGCCCGTTCTCCTTTTCCTGAAAAAGGAGTTTTAGCCATTTTAACTAGTAAACAAGATTCGCATGTGCTACATAATTCATAATCAAATGACCCTAAGTCACTAAGCTTGTGTAACTTAGAAACACGATTTTAGTTTATATGGCCCAAATGACAATGCAATAAGTAATAGGTGTTTGATGGTTTATATGTTCTAGACTTTAATAATCCAATTCTCAATATAAACAATAAGAAAGCTAAAATAGATAAAGGTTATGAAATAGTTATAACCTTTCGATCAAATCTCAAGTATTCTCTTCCTCGATCAGATCTTAGAGTCTTAATATTTTTGCAAAGTCGTTTCTCTATTTCATTCCTAAAGTCTTTGAACTTAATAAAGGCCTCAAATTCGTATTTCATTAAATACAAATATCCGTATCGTGAGAAATCTTCGATAAAGATTATGAAATTATTGTAACCTCCTCTTGCTTGTATTGACATTGGGCCACATACATCATAATGTATGAGTTCTAATAACTCCTTAGCCCGTTCTCCTTTTCCTGAAAAATGAGTTTTAGCCATTTTAACTAGTAAACAAGATTCGCATGTGCTACATAATTCATAATCAAATGACCCTAAGTCACTAAGCTTGTGTAACTTAGAAACACGATTTTAGTTTACATGGCCCAAATGACAATGCCATAAGTAATAGGTGTTTGATGGTTTATATGTTCTAGACTTTGATAATCCAATTCTCAGTATAAACAATAAGAAAGCTAAAATAGATAAAGGTTATGAAATAGTTATAACCTTTCGATCAAATCTCAAGTATTCTCTTCCTCGATCAGATCTTAGAGTCTTAATATTTTTGCAAAGTCGTTTCTCTATTTCATTCCTAAAGTCTTTGAACTTAATAAAGGCCTCAGATTTGTATTTCATTAAATACAAATATCCGTATCGTGAGAAATGTTCGATAAAGGTTATGAAATAGTTATAGCCTCCTATTGCTTGTATTGACATTGGGCCACATATATCAGAATGTATGAGTTCTAATAACTCCTTAGCCCGTTCTCATTTTCTTGAAAAAAGAGCTTTATCCAGTTTACCTAGTAAACAAGATTTGCATGTGCTATATGATTCATAATCAAATAAGCATAAGTCACTAAGCTTGTGTAACTTAGAAACACGATTTTAGTTTACATGGCCCAAATGATAATGCCATAAGTAAGAGGTGTTAGAGTTATCTATTTTAGCTTTCTTTTTGTTTATATTTAGAATTGGATTATCAAAACCTAGAACATATAAACCATTAACCAAATTTGCTGAACCATAATGAATATCAATCAATGAAAAAGAACAATATTTACTTTTAAATAACACATGAAATCCATTTATGTCTAAACACGCAATTAAGATAATATTTTTCATTAAAACTGGTATATAATAATAGTTTTGCAATTCTAGAACTAATTCCGAAGGCAGTTCAGCTCGTATGTCCCCACAGCAAGTGCAACAACCTTTGCCCCATTTGCATTACGTAGGTCTACGTCACCTTTCTCTACCCTTCTACTACTCTTTAGTCCCTGCAAGTTATTGCACAAATAAGATCTACATCTAGTATAATACCCATATCTCATTTCTAAAGGCAGTATTTATCTCAATCATAAACATACTCGGAGTAGAAGTAGAAGTGCTTGCAAGCTTCTTTCTTCTTCTTGTCCTTAAAGGTCTCCAAGTAGGCCTTGTAGTTGTGCCTCCAATGGCCCATCTTGCCAGAATGATGGCATGGGCCCTTAGTAGCAGCGTCCTTCTTCACACCACCTTTAGGTTTCAAGGGAGCCTTCTTCTTCTTCTTTTAAACTTTCTTCTTAGAAAAAGAAGATTCTACCATTAAAACTGCATTTGAATCCATTTTCATGGAGTACTTCGCAATTTAAGGTTTATTGATCCACTCAGGAATGGTGGACTCAATCTTGTTAATCTGATAGTTAATCACAAATTGTGAGAAACTATTAGGTAAAGACTGTAGAATTAAGTCAATACTTAAGTCATGATCCGTCGCGAACCCGAGAGATCCAAGTTTCTCTATTAAGCCCAGCATCTTCAACCCATGAGTGGCCACAGAAGAACCCTCTACCATTTTGTAACGAAATAGTTGCTTTGAGATCTCGTATCTCTTAGTTCTGGCTTGGGCGTCAAACAGCTCTCGAAGATGTAGTATAATCGATTGAGCATCCATATGCTCGTGTAGTTTTTACAGCTCGGGAGTCATAGATGCTAGCATAATACACAATGCTGTATCACTATCCTCCTTGTGCCTTTTGTGGACAGCATTCTCATCAGCATGAGCATCTTTTGAGTTGGTGGTGGTGGAATAGGAGCATCTAGCATATAGAGTAACTTTTTCGATTTGAGAACAATTCTCAAATTTCTATACCAGTTAAGGTAGTTTGATTCGGTTAACATGTTGGTTTCCAAGATGCTACGTAGGTTTAGATTTGTAGACATGATTCAAGTGTCCTAGATGTAAAAATAGAGAGCATTAGCTACTGAATATGCACATGAAATGCAAATAATTATGATTTTAATTAAACACATTTTTACTCCACTATTTTACTCAAACCAATAGCCCCCACTACTGATTCGAGAAAGCCCGTTGGAAGCTTTCTTAGTGGACCGGTATCCAAATTCCTCAAGAATAACCTTACCTTTTCCCAACAAGTCACCCTTGAGTTCATTGGTAGGTATACAATACCAATTACATCGTATGTAACTCTCAGATCATTTGGTGATTAACAGCTTTTAATCTTAAAAACTTTTGGGCTACCCCAACTTTTCCTCTAAATTTCTTTATGCTTGAGTTTGCCCAACAGGGATAAAGAATTCAGTTAAACCTAACCTATTAATCAGGAATTTAATTCCAAAGAAATTTAATTCCATAGCTTGAATATGCCTATTGTCAAGTAGGCTTGGGTTTGCCCAACAACCTGGCCTCAAAAAAGGACTCTCGTTCTTACTATATTAACGAAATGATTAAGTTTAATACCAATCGAGGGATTTGTTCCTTTCAGTGATTTCAATAAATGACATGCATAAAAATCAATAAATCACATAATTGATAATAATGGTAATAAAGCGATTACGTGGTATGGTTATGGACTTACCCTAAATTAATTTCTTTGAGGCATAAAAGAAATTAATATAGTTAACCTTATGTGTTCATGCATAATTTAAGTAGAAGATCTTACCTTCTTGCTTTGTTTTGGTTACCATCTCCAAAGTAAAATAATTCTACTCCTATCTAACCTATGTAAACTAATTACATAATTTCCTAAAGAGAGAAAACCTCGAGTTACATTCGAGGGAGTTAGATGAGAGGAGAATTACACAAGAATTCTAGAGAAGGCAGGACACGCAGGCTCTATTTCATAAAAAATCATAACTGTAAAATGCATGAACAAATATAATTGGTTTTAGTCCATAACCATCCACCATGCCATTAATTATGCTTAAACAAAATAAACATATAATTTTAATTATTCCAAAATCACTATTTTGGAAAAATAAAAATTCTAAAATTAATATTTTAGAAAAATACATTAATTTTAAATTTTCAAAATCACTATTTTGAAAAATAAAGTTGTTTGTCTCAAAACTAATTTTGAGAAAATGCTTTTTTTTTTTTTTTTTATGGAACGTTGAAAGAAAGCATAATCGATGCCTATTTGGAAGCCAGAGCAAGCACCGTCTACGATCTGGTTTTTTAAGAAAATTTTTCCAAAACGATTTCTGTACATTGCGAAACAGCACAGAACTAGCCTCGGTTGGGAGCTGAAGCCGGCGTCGGCTATAGTCGGGAAGAGATGATGATTTTTGAAATTTTTCCAGAAACAATTTCTGGAGCCTTTCTTCTTCTGCAACAGTTTAGTGATAACAATTCTCAGCAGAATTTTCTGTTTTGATGCTTAAAACAACAACTAATTTGTTAGTTTAAACAAAAACAAAATAGAAAATTAGGATGAAATGAAAGGCAACAACACATGTTCAAGAAAATGTTTTTCTGTAAAAAGAAAAAGTGTAGCACATAAAGAAAGCATTTTTTCGAAATATGCTATAACTATTACATAAGCATTTTGTGCTACAGACCCAACCCATAATGTTCGAAACGATTTCGACTCGAGTGAAAACAATTTTTCACAATGAACAGAGACATACACGATTACATGAAACAGCTTTCATGCAGGAACAATGTTTGCAAACCACACATAGCAAGGCTCTGATACCACTATTAGGTATCTCACACACATATATATATGGCGCAGAGAAAAAATAAGAACGAGATACCAACCTAGGATCCGCATCTATGTAGAAAACAAGATATAAAGAGAACAAAAGTAACAACTTTACGTTTCTTTGAGAGTCGGAAAAGTAAAATTTTTCCTTCTACAAGTCGAGGCGCGATCCAACAATCATCTTGATCAAACACCATGAGAGTTGAACGTCCAACCACTACAATTATAGAGTGTGATTATCTCTAACAAAAATCCACACGGAGGATCACACTCAAGCACCAAGATGTTTATGTGGTAGCATAAACCAAAGTGGCGGCTAGGGTTCTTCTTGTTTTTCAGGAAAAATAAGAGAGAGAGAAGAGAAGGTTGGAAGCTGTTGTTTCATGAATCACCATTACATTAGGGTTTTGTGCATATACGTTATATGCCACCAAAAATTACTGGAAAAACTGAGAATTCTAAAATAGTTAGAATTCCCTAATTGTAATTGGAAACATCAAGTTCTCACAATTATAATTTGGCCCATAAATTATAACTAATTATAATTTAGCCATAACAACTTCTCTTTCTCGCAATTAACCCCATTATGTTATCAAATAACATCTTAAGTATATAGTTCTCTATTGTGTGTGATCTTTTAGGTTTCCAAGTCAATTAGTTGCGAATATGAATTAATCTAAACGTCTTTGAGAATAACAATCCATAATTAATTAGAATTAATTGTATTGATTCTAGTCAGGATTAGTTTATTAATTCATCAATTAATAAACCCATATTCGTAGATCATGAGCAGTATCTAGCAACACATTATAACCACAAAGAGTCTAAGAAGTCAAGTGGCCTAACATAAACCCTTCAATAACAAATTACAGTGCAATTAACTCATTTCACCATACAATATCTCATACAGTTTAAAGTACGGAATTAGTGTCAACCCCCTCCAGAATATATTAATTCTGGCCCGAATATAATAGTACTTATACCAGGAACCCACTACTCTAGATGTGTATCAATTGGAACTGTTTCCAATACACAGACGCCTTGGCCAAGGACTTTTCGAGTAGTAATTCCTACAAGTGGCCGTGAGATATTCGCCACTACTATTAGGAGTGGTAAATCCTTTATTGACCCTCTCAACTACTTTCGTTTACCTCACAATGTACCCAATATCCATCCCATATGCGGCCCTCGATCTGGCTCCGAAGATTGGAATCAAAGTACAATGCTCAGCAAACAAAGTAACTTGGAGATCTCAAGTCTAAGGATACTTGCACGTTTGCTATATTGAGATTATATCACTGGCACTAAATAGTTATCCATATGATTATCTCATAACTAGGTCATCCAATATACTTGTTCTATTAACAAGCATCCACATGTTAACTTTGAGTATCTTAATACTCACGGAAATGAGAACCACCGCTTGATCAAATCAGGAAACCTAACACATGCTAGTCTTAACACATTAATGATGTCCAGTCTCATTAATACTACGACTAGGGATTATTTAAGTACTAACACTATACAGTGTAGTAGGAATCTCATATCATGATGTCTATCATGATATCCCTAACACAGTGTTGTACTAGGGACTTTATCTAACAGTTATATTACACAAAAGTAAACAAAAGAAATTGTAAGATAAATAATGCCTTTTATTAAACTTAAATGTGTAATATACAACGTACAAGTGATTGCCTCTAGGGCATAATACTAATACCTAAGTCATTGAAAAACATAGAGAGAAAAAAATTGAAATGGTTTCCTCACATCATAACTTGAGTTTACAATTTTTTGATTTATAATGCTTGAGTTGGTAGATGGCTTAACTTATGTGATTCATGTTATCTATATTATGACTTGAAGAGTGAAATAATTTTCTTAGATTAAGGTATGCACTTGATTAATTTGATTTCAAGAGTTTTGCTTGTCCGATGTATCTAAAGTTTGAAAGGAAGACATGATCTTTGTTATGGTGAAGAAATTTTTGGAATGAGAAAGAACTTGTGTTTTCTTGATAATTTTTCTTGGACTAAAGTGTTTTGCTTGAGGACAAGCAAATGTTCAAGTGTGGGGGTATATGATAGAGGTTAACATCACCATTATTTTCGTAATTATTTGAGGTTGTTTTAAGATACATTTGTTGTAGTAACTGGACAAATTCCTTCCTATTTGACATTTTGCCTGTAAAATGTGTTTTTGGCTAATATATGCAGATTTAAGGTAACATAGGGTAGAAAGTGCACGCAACCAGAATAGACCTGGTGCCAGGCCTAGTTTGTGGACCAGGCGCCGGGACTATTCTACTACAACAACAGAGTTTGAGCAAGCTTCAGTGGTTTTCTAGAATAGACCTGGCGCCTGGTCTGGCAAGTGCACTTGGCGCCGGGCCCATTCTGTCTCCCAAGGAGAGACGACAAAAAACAGAGCAAAAACAGCGGAAGAACATAGTGCACCTGGCCCCTGGTGGGACGAAGGTACCTGGTGCCAAGTATGCTCTGGAGGCGGAAATTCTATATGTGTTATTACAGCTTATTCAATAGTTTTGGTATTTTCCTACTCCTACTCCACCAAGACATACTCAACCCCAAAATTAGAATCTAAGAGGCCTATAAAAGCACAAAAGAATACAAGGGTTTGAGATATATAACATAGAGAGGTGAATTAAAAGGTAGAAATTCTGATTCTTTCATTGATTATATGATCTTGGACATTTTCTTCATGTCTCCCCTAAGTCAACATTCCTATCTTTATGGGATGTAAGAAAAACAAAAATTCAAATGTAGCTAAGATAATCATGAATAAAACATAGGTGATGGGATTTGAACTCATGCCCTTAGAGATTAATTCCAAAGCTCTAACCACTTAACCACACTAACTCTTGTTCTTATTTTCTTATCCAAATATTCTTCTTATCTAAACCTCAAGCCATCTTCCTATTTTGACCTGAAGCAAAATTACCTTTTTACCTTTCATACCCAATAAGTATAACTAAGCCTTTTAACCTATAAACCACAATTCTAAAGCATATATAGAATCATTCAAAAAAAATATATTTTTATGTAGAATGACATGATATGCATCGTAATCCCCTTTCACTAAGGTTGGCTTTAGGTGGAGTTTCACATCCTCCCCTCCTTAGAAGAATTTCGTCCTGAAATTCAAGCATATTTTTATCTCAGATCGGGATACCTCCGCTTTACCTGCTCTTCTATTTCCCATGTGGCATCTCGCATGCCATGATGCTCCCACTGTACCTTTACCATCGGAATCTGCTTATTTTGGACAGTCTTGATAATTCAGTCCAGAATTTTCATAGGTTTTTTCACATAGCTGAGGTCAGGTTGCAACACTAGCGGGTCATCATTCAAAACATGTCCGGGATCGGTATTATACTTCTTCAGCTAAGACACATGAAATACGTCGTGTATCCCCGTCAACCCATCTGGCAAATCTAATCAATATGCTGCTGGCCTAATTCTCTCCTTTATTGGAAACAGTCCCAAATACCTCGGATTCAGCTTCCCACCTTTCAGATGCCTTAGAATTCCTCTATTCGGTGTCAATATTAGGAACACAATATCTCTTACCTGAAATTCCAACTCTCTTCACCTATTGCTGGCATAACTCTTTTGTCGGCTCTGAGCTGCTTTTAATATTTCCCAAATCAACTTGACTTTGTCCAACATTTCCTAAATGCAAACTTCTCCTGACTTACTTATGTGGCCATCCTCCGACCAACTCCAGTATAAAGGTACTTGACACTTACGTCCATACAGTACTTCATACAGAGCCATTCCAATCGAAGACTGGTAGTTATTATTGTACGCTAATTCTACATATAGTACATATTCAATCCACTTATCCCCAAAATCTAATACACAGGCTCTCAACATGTCCTCTAATATCTGAATAATCCTTTCTAACTAACCATTAGTTTGTGGGTGTGCCGTTATACTAAACTTTAGACTAGAACCCATTGATTCTTGAAACTTGCCCTAAAATTGAGATGTAAATCTTAGGTCTCGGTCGGACACAATACTCGAAGGTACTCCATGCAATCTAACTATTTCTCACACATAGGTCTGAGCCAGCTTCTCTATTAAATCTCTTACATTTACTGGTATAAAATACGCTGACTTGGTCAATCGATCCACTACTACCCATATGGCGTCCTTTTGGGTCCGGTCAATCAATCCACTACTACCCATAGGGAGTCCGGTAACGAAGTCCATGGTCATCTCTTCCTACTTCCATTTAGGTACTAGTAACGGTTGCACAAATCTTACCGACTTTTTGTGCTCCGCTTTAACTTTCTGACAAGTCAGACACGTCGAGACATACTTAACCACGTTCCTTTTCATCCCGGGCCACCAATAAGCCCTTTTTAGATCTTGATACATTTTTACCTCTCCCGAAAGAATGGCGTACTTGCTTTTATGTGCCTAAAATCCTGTCCTTCAACTGGTGCCCATCGGGTACACGTATATGATCTCGAAAATACAAAACTCCCGCTTCGTCCTGCCGAAAATCACTGCCTTGCCGTTTAATCTTTTTGTCCTTAAAAAGTTGAAATTCTGCATTACTTTACTGAGCCTCAATGATTTCCCGTCTTAGGTCCGGTATCATTTTTAGGTTGCTAATAATAATCCTCTCTTCTTGCAGTTCTGCTCTTCTATCCAACACGTCCTGAACCACTTGAATCTCCTACACTCTCAGCTTGGCCATTTTGACTTTCCAGCTCAGGACATCAGCAACAACGTTAGCCTTCCCGGGGTGGTAATTGATAGGACAACAATACTCTTCCAAAAATTCCATCCACCTTCACTACCTCAAATTCAAGTCCTTCTGGGTGAAGATGTACTTCAGGCTCTTGTGATCAGTGAACACTTCTGATATGATCTTAAGTGGGCTTTTTCTTGGTGTTGTGGGTGGTTTAGTTAATTATGAGTTCAAGTCATCCCATAGGACGAAAATAGTGAATTTCTTGAGACAAAAAGGAGAAATTAAACTAACAACCTACTCTCTATCAAACCCTTGAAGAACTAGGCTTCAAAGACCCTCAAGAATAGTAGAAAGTTCTACTACAATCTCACCCTAATATCCTTGAAGCAACAAAGGCAAACAAGAACAAAAAGAATAGAAAAAATAGGCACCCAAGTAATGGAATTCAAACAAACCTTAGAAGAGCAATGCAACTAAGACCTATTGAAAGAAACCACATTGGATTATCCAAAAAATTTATAGACTCATTCATAAGGAGACCTAAGCCTTAAGCATGGTCTTGAACAAGATGAACAAGGAAGATAGGGCCTCTCAAGACTCTCTCTTCAAATTTGAATGAAGTGTGTGAATTATGTTTTCAAATCACTAAAAGTTGTATTTATACTACCCTAGCCCTAACTAAGTAATCCTTGAGGTTCTAATACAATTTAGGGCCTTAATAGGTCTTTACAAATCATTTAAAATAGAAAAAAATTGGAGAAAACATAAAAAACGCGAGGGCAGCAATCGACTGCCTAGGCTGGAGCTAGCGCCAGCTAGGGCTCTTAAACCGGCGCCAGTTGTGCATTGATTTTGGGTCGTCATCTACAGCTTGAAGCCAGCGCTGGTTCAGCTCCTTGGGCCGGCGCTGGCTGTCCGCTGGAAGGCAACCTTTTGGTCAAATTTCATCTGTCTTTATTGCTGGCTTTAGTTCTTGTTAGGGTCCTTCTTGGATAGTTATCAATATGAGCTCTTGGCTAGCTTTCTCAACCTTCCAACCGTCTTCCATCCTCTAGCATAGTTTTATGAGCAATTGGAAATCATCTTAAAGCTTCTTGGTCCTAAATCTTGTCATTGGTTCTTGTCCTTGCACAATCACGCCTCCCCCTTCTGGATCTTGACCTTTATGATGAAGTGGAGTCTCATCATCTCCCCATAGTTGGAAAAGATTCGTTTCCAAATCATTGCCATCATCTACATCAAAGGGAGAGTTGTCACTAATATTAAAAGTGGCGCTAACATGATACTCACTGGGTAAATGTATCTTATAAGCATTATCTCCAACTTTGGCGAGAACTTGAAATGGACCATCCCCTTGGATCTAGTTTGCTCCGTGGTTGAGTGGAAAATCTCTGCTTGTGAAGGTGCACCCATACCCAATCGCTCGGCTCAAATGACACTTTTTTCCTTCCTTGATTACGCTTATGGGCGATCTCTTCATTTCGTTTTACAATGGTTTCTTTCACCTTCTCATGGAGTGCCTTTACCATTTCCGCCTTCTTAGCTCCATCGAGGTTCATCCGTTCACCTAGAGGTAAAAGAACCAAATCAAAAGGAGTTAGAGGATTAAAACCATACACAATTTCAAAAAGAGAATAAAAAGTGGTAGAGTGAATAGCCTTATTGTAAGGAAACTCAATGTGTGGCAAGCATTCCTCCCAATTTTTCAAGTTCTTCTTGATTATGGTCCGCAAGAGTTGGGTGAGTGTTTGGTTGACCATCTCCGTTTGTCCGTCCATTTGAGGATGACAAGCTGTGAAAAATAAGAGATTAGTACCAAGTTTGTTCTATAGTGCTCTCCAAAAATGGCTAAGGAATTTAGTATCCCTATCCGAAACAATAGTCCTTAGAATCTCGTGCATTTTCACCACTTCCTTAAAGAATAAATCTGCAATATAGGACGCATCATTAGTCTTGGAACAAGCCATAAAATGAGCCATTTTAGAGAATCAATCAACAATCACAAATATGGAATCCTTACCCCCCTTGGACCTAGGCAATCCTAAGATGAAGTCCATTGAAATATCAACCCAAGGCACATTAGGTGTGGGCAAAGGAGTATAAAAACTATGTGGAAGAGATCTAGACTTAGCTCGCCTACAAATAATACATTGAGAACAATGTTTCTCTACATCCTTTCTTATTTTTGGCCAAAACAAATGTTCTTTAAGGATACCTAAGGTTTTTGCAACACCAAAATGCCCCATTAGTCCCCCACTATAGGCCTCCTTAACTAGTAACTCCCTAATAGAACCCTTTGGCACACAAAGCTTTGCCTCCCTAGACACGAAACCATTATGCCTATAATATTTAGCAAATGCACATTTCTCACAAGCATGGAAAATATCTCTAAACTCCTCATCATCAACATACAATTCCTTCAGAAGTTCAAAACCAAGAAGTTTAGCATCCAAAAAGTTTAGTAGTGCATACCTTTGAGATAGTGCATCCGCTACCACATTTTCCTTACCCTTCTTGTATTGAATGACATAAGGAAATGTCCCAATAAACTCCATCCACCTTGCATGCCTCTTATTCAAATTTTGTTGGCTTTTGAGGTGTTTAAGTGTCTCATCATTGGTATTATTGACAAACTCTCTTGGTAAAAGGTAGTGCTGCCAATATTCTAGGGTCCTCACTAAGGCAAAAAGCTCTTTGTCATAGGTAGAGTAATTGAGGGCTGCCCCGGATAATTTCTCACTAAAGTATGCAATAGGTTTTCTATCTTGAGTCAAAACCGCACCTATTCCCACCCCACTTGCATCTCACACTCTCTCAAATGCCTTCTCAAAGTTAGGAAGAATAAGAATGTTAGTGTTATGCCCTAGAGGCAATCACTTGTACGTTGTATATGACACATTTTATTTTATAAAAGGCATTATTTATCTTACAGCTTCTTTTGATTACTTTTGAGTAATACAACTGTTACATAAAGTTCCTAGTACAACACTGTGTTAAGAAAATCATGATAGAGATCGTGATATGAGATTCCTACTACACTGTATAGTGTTAGTACTTAAATAGTTCCCAGTCATAGTAGTAATGAGACATGATATCATTAATGCGTTAAGACTAGCATGTGTTAAGACTTCCTGATTTGATCAGGCGGTGGTTCTCATATCCGTAAGTATTGAGATACTCAAAGTTAACACGTGGATGCTTGTTAGTAGAACAAGTTCATTAGATGATCTAGTTATGAGATAATCACATGGTTAACTATTTAGTGCCAGTGATATAATCTCAATATAGCAAACGTGCAAGTATCTTTAGACTTGAGATCTCAAAGGTATTTTGTTTGCTAAGCCTTGTACTTTAATTCTAATCTCCGGAGCTCGATCGAGGGTCGCCTATGTGATGGATATTGGATACGTTGTGAGGTAAACGAAAGTAGTTGAGAGTGTCAATAAAAGATTCACCACTCCTAATAGTAGGAGCGAATATCTCACGGCCACTTACAGGAATTACTACTCAATAAGTCCCTTGGCTAAGGCGCATGTGCATTAGAAACAGTTCCAATTAATACACATCTAGAGTAGTGGGTTCTTGTTACAAGTATAATTATATTCGGGCCAGAATTAATATATATTCTAGAGGGAGTTGGCACTAATTCTGTACTTTAGATCGAACGTGATATTGTATGGTGAAAGCGAGTTAATTACACTGTAGTTTGTTATTGAAGGGTTCATATCAAGCCACTTAACTTCCTGGACTCTTACGTGGTCATAATATGTTGCTAGATATCGCTCGTGATCTGAGAATATAGGTTTATTAATTGATGAATTAATAAACCAATCCTGATTAGAATTAATAGGATTAATTCTAATGAATTAAGGATTATTAATCTCAAAGACGTTTGGATTAATTCATGTTCGCTACCAATTGACCAGGAACCTAATAGGTCACACATAAAAGAGGAATATATACTCAAGATGTTATTTGATAACATAGTGGGGTTTATTGTGAGAAAGAGAAGTTGGTGTGGCCAAATTATAATTAGTTATAATTGATAGGCCAATTTGTAATTCTGAGAACTTGATGGGTTCCAATTGCAATTGGGGAATTGCAATTGTTGGTTTGGAATTCTCAGATGGTTTTATTATTGAGGTTTTTTGGGTAACAAAAGAGGTACACATGAAACAAAATAACATAAAACCAAAGGGCACACAAGAGGATAAAGATATGATCTTTTGTTCTCTTCACTCTCTCTCTTTTCGTGAGCTTCTTCAAGGGGAACACCAAGACTCTTCTTCTTCTTCTTCTTTCTCTGGTTTTTGTTTAATAAGAAAAACCCCAGCCACCATTGTTGTTTTCTGCTAGCACAAAAAATCTTGGTGCTTAAGTGTAACCCTCCGTGTGGATTTCTGTCAGAGATAATCACACACTGTGATTATAGTGGTTGGACATACAACTCTTGTGGTGATTCTTCAAGAGGATTGCTGGATCACGCCACAATTATCATTCTTAAAGAAGGAAAGTTTTGTTTTCTATACAAACAAAGAAAGGTAAAAGCTGTTATCTTTGTTTCTTTATTTTCTATATATATGTCTTGTTTTACACACATATGTGGATCTTGGGATGGTTTCTTGTTCTTATTCTTTCACTGCAACGTATATGATATGCGAAAGATACCCAACAAAGAATTGGAGCTTGACTCAATTTGTCTTTGAGGGTTTGAAAGATTTGTTGTTGTGCTTCCTCCCACCTAAATGCTACCTTTTTTCTTTACCACTTCGATTAGAGGGGTTGCTATGGTGCTAAAATTTTGGATGAATCTCCGATAGAAGCTAGCTAGCCCATGGAAACTACGGACTTGAGTAATGGTGGTAGGGGTGGGCCAATCTTGGATGACTTTTACTTTTCCCTCATCAACCTTAATCCTTTTGGCACTCAAAACATATCCAAGGAATGTAATCATTTCCAAACAAAAAGAGCAATTCTCAAGGTTAGCATACAATCTCTCCCTTTGGAGGGTAATAAGAACACTTTGAACATGATTCAAATGATCCACATATGATTTGCTATAGATTAACATATCATCAAAGTACACAACAACAAATTTTCCAATGAATTTTCTCAAAACATGGTGCATTAGTCGCATAAAAATACTAGGAGCATTAGACAATAAAAATGGCATGACAAGCCACTCATACAACCCTTGTTTAAAAGCCGTTTTCCATTCATCCCCTTCTTTTATTCTAATTTGGTGGTAATCAGATTTCAAATCAATTTTAAAGAAAATGTATGCACCAAATAGCTCATCAAGCAAGTCATCTTGCCTAGGAATGGGATAGCGATACTTTACTGTGATGTTGTTGATAGTGTGACAATCCACGCACATACGCCATGTCCCATCCTTTTTGGGCACCTAGAGAATCAGAACTGCACATGGACTTAAGCTCTCTCTCACATGTCCCTTCTCAAGTAATGCCTCTACAAGCTTTTACAATTCCTCGAACTCCTCCGGGTTACTTCTATCTGCTGGTCGATTGGGGATAACGGCTTCGGGCGCAAAGTCTATTTAATGCTCAATCCCTCTTATGGGTGATAGTCCTTTGGGCACCTCCTTTAGAAAAACATCTTCAAATTCTTGAAGAATAGTTGTAATTTCATTAGGTAAAGATAATGTAGAACCATTAGTAGAAACAGAAGAACCTTTGCATAAAAGAAGAATAACCAGTTCCTTAGCTGTTAGTGTTGTGCCCCAGAGGCAATCACTTATACCATGTATATTGCATATTAAATTAATAAGAGGTATTCTTTATCTTTCAGTTTGATTGTTATATCTAAATATGTGTACAAACCCTTAGATAAAGTCCCTAGTACAATACAGTGTTAAGGAAATCATGATAGAGATCATGATGTGAGATTCCTACTACACTATGTAGTATTTGTACTTAAATAATCCCCAGTCATAGTATTAATAAGATGGGACATTATTAATACGCCAAGACTGGCACATGTTATATCTCTTGATTGGATCAAGCGGTGGTTCGCATATCCGTGGGTATTGGGATACTCAGGATTAACGTATGGATGCTTGTTTTGAAATAAGTTCATTGGATGACCTAGCTATGAGATAATCACTTGGATAACTATTTAGTGCCAGTGATAGAATCTCATTATAGCAAGTGTGCAAGTATCCTTAAACTTGAGATCTCCAAAGTACTTTGTTTATCGAGCGTTGTACTTTGATTCTAATCTTTGGAGTCTTATCTAGGACCGCCTATGGGATGGATATTGGGTACAACGTAAAGTAAACGAAAGTAGTTGAGAGGGTCAATAAAGGATTCACCACTCCTAATAGTAGGAGAGTATATCTCAAGGCCACTTGTAGAAATCATTACTCATGAAGTCCTTGACCAAGGCGACTATGTGATGGAAATGGTTCCAATTGATACACATATCGAGTAATGGATTTCTTCAACAGGTATTAAAATATTCGGGCCAGAATTAATAATATTCTGGAGGGAGTTGGCACTAATTCCATGCTCTAGACCGAATGAGATATTGTATGTTGAAAGGAGTTTATTGCACTGATAATTTGCTATTGAAAGGTTCATGTCAAGCCACTTGACTTTCTGGACTTTTGGGTGGTCAAGAGTCATTGCTAGATGTCGCTCTTGATATGCTAAATATGAATTTATTAATTAGAGAATTAATAAATTTAATCCTTTATTTTATTAAGGATTATTAATTCTAATATTGTTAGAATTAATTCATATTATGCTACCAATAGGACCAGGAAACCTAATGGGTCACACACAATAAAGGTTTGAATGCTCAAATATATTATTTGATAATATTGTGGGGTTAATTAAGAGAAGGAAATATATTTATAGGTGAATTATAAATTTGTTATAATTCATGGGACCTAATTGTAAGTAAGTAAACTTCAAGGACCAATTTGTTGACAATTGGACGTTGAAGGACTAAGTTGCAATTTATGATAATTATAAATCTATAAATATAAGGAAACGGTTTCCTTAGGGTTAGAAACAGACTATTCACGCAATAACAGAGAAACCGTTTCTCTGCGTCTCTCTTGATCAAACCCTAGCCGTCTCTCTTCTTGATCAAAACCCTAGCCTCCCGAATTCTACTAGCATAGAATTGTGAGATTGTGAGCATTCAACCTTGTGTGGATTATCATTAGAGGGAGTTCTTTCTTGGACTTCAGTTGAGCTGCAGTGAACAGTTTTGGATAATCTGGATTGCGCCTGCGTTCTTGTTTCTGAAATTTTTGAATTCCGGCTTCACGAGGTAATAAACACAATCTTCTCCTTTTTCCCGTTTCTATTGCAAACCCGTGATCCATGACTTGGATTTCTTGTTATTTTCCGCGGCGCTTAATCTGATTATGCATGATAGAAATCCTACATTAGCTTCTATAGCCTTTATGACCTCACTTTCTTTTGCAAAGTAATTCACTCTTCTGTTACCTCCCTTCTCTTGTCCTTGCTCACTCCTACCCTTGATCGTCAAATGTACTTATTTGTCTATCCTCTCTCTCAACTCCTTTTCTTTTCTCTTTTCTTCTTTCCTCTCAATTTCTTATTTTTGTTTGACATCTTGCGCTTCTTTCTTCTTTTCTTTCTCCTTCATGATTCTTTGATATTTGTTTACCTCACTAGGGGCCATGGGGGTGAGGGTAAACTTAGTTCCTTCCTTGAGTAAGGAATAAGTATTCTTTCTCCCATCATGCTTTACATGCTTATCGTATTGCCAAGCCTCCCTAGAAGTAAGTGACCCGCTTGCATGGGTACCACATCACATAGCACATTATCCTTGTACTTTCCCATTTCAAAAGACACCAAAACTTGTTTGTTTACTCTCAATTCCTTGCTATTGTTCAGCCATTGCAATTTTTAGGGCTTGGGGTGTTTAATCTATCTCATGTCCAATTCTTCAACTAAGTTTGCAGTAATCACGTTAGTGCAACTCCCACTATCCACAATGGCACTACAAGGGGTCTTGTTGATTAGACACCTAGTGTAGAAAATGTTCTCTCTTTGTTGGTGATCTTGGCATTCAATGGCTTGTGAATTTAATGACCTTCTTGTGACTCCCACCAAAGAGTATTCTTGACCAACAACTTCCCCTTCATCACTTTCTTCTCTCCTACCTTCTCTATGGCCCCATCCTCTATTGTGTTCCCTAAAGGCTTCAACTTGTTCCCCCTCATACCATTCATCAACTCCCTCAAACTCTCATTCTAACCCCCTTAGGTTGTTTCCACCATTCCTTCCTTGACCCCTACCTCGTCCTCCTCTCATACATTGTCTTCCCCCTCTCATAGGAGTTTGTTGAAATCCCCCGATAGAGTGCTCATCCCACTCTTCCCCTTGTTGGGCATTTGACAGAGGAGTATGGGCATCACCATCTCTCATCCTAGGGTTAGGTACTTCAATTCGCTATTAGCCTCTCATTTATGCAATGGTAGAAGATTGTCCAAGATAATTTATCAATTCCCTTGTCATGTTTTGAAACTCACTTTGCATAGTATTCATCAGAACTTGCAAGTCATCACGCAAAACCCTAGCATCAATTTGTTCTTCTTGAGGTCTATTAGGTCCACTTGGGTTAGGCCTAGAGACCACTTGATCATGGGCCATGGTGATAGAATATTTACTTATTTATACCTACAAAACAAAAGAGATTAGAAAGAAAAATAGGTCCTCACTTCGCTTCCTTGCGTGTTAGCTCTCAAAGGTTGGTCACTCCACGCTCGTGTTTGCTCTCTTAGGCTTTTTTAGTAATAGTCCCACCCTCTTACCTTTTTCTCAATACTCAAACCTTCTTGTTCAACCCCAATTCTCCCCAATATCTAAAGATTTAGTCCAACTTAGTGAATCACACAAATCAATGGATTTTCCAATTAGGGGGTCTTAGGAGAATTTCAACAAATACTTGTTGGGCACCTCAGGAAAATAAGTTTTTAATCAAGAATTTCAAGAAATGTAGACCTAATCAATACAAGAACAAACACTAGATGCACAAAGAAACACTTCTAAATAAGAAACAAACAAGAGTTAGCAAGAACAAAGATATAAGAACAACTAGAACTAAGATTATGGAGAACAAGATGATCACCAGTGTGCACTAGTAAAGTTGAGTTCAATGAGCATGGAATTCAAAAATAGAGTGATATACTAAGTCCCAATATCCTAAGGAATGAAAATTAAGAATCAAAGTTCCCAACTATAGCCAAAAGCATTCTCATGGAACATTTATTAAACACCTTGGTTGCAATCCCGTCACTCAAAACCAACCAATATTTTCACTCAAATTCAAGCTCGTTTACACCATAATCACAAGATAAATTTGTTCCTAAGCAATATACTAATTTCAAGGAGCAATTTTCTCAAGGAAAAATTAAGAAAAAACAAAGATAACATGACTATTTTGTAGATTTTTGTTTTTTTAGTTACGAGATTTCTTTTGTTTCTCTTCAACTTTGTAGAGCTCCTTTTCTTGCTTCCAAGCTTTGATTGGAATCAAAGCTTTCCTCTCTTTGATACCAAGCTTTTTGGTGTGATCTTGAGGGGGCTTTTTCTTGGTGTTGTGTGTGGTTTAGTTGATTATGAGTTCAGCTCATCCCATAGGACCGAAACAGTGAATTTCTTGAGACAAAAAGGGGAAATTAAACTAACAACCAATCCTCTATCAAACCCTTGCAGAACTAGGCTTCAAAGACCCTTAAGAATAGTAGAAAGTTCTACTATAATCTCACCCCAATATCCTTGAAGCAACAAAGGTAAAAAAGAACAAAAAGAATAGAGAAAATAGGCACCCAAGTAATGGAATTCAAACAAACCATAGAAGAGCAAAGTAACTAAGACCCATTGAAAGAAACCACATTAGATTATCCAAAAGATTTATAGACTCATTCATAAGGAGGACTAAGTCTTAAGCATGGTCTTAAACAAGATGAACAAGGAGGCTAGGGCCTTCAAGACTCTTTCTTCAAATTTGAATGAAGTGTGTGAATTGTGTTATCAAATCACTAAAAGTTGTATTTATACTACCCTAACCCTAACTAAGTAATCCCTGTGGTTCTAATACAATTTAGGGCCGTAATAGGTCGTTACAAAACATTTAAAATGGTGGAAAATCGGAGAAAATATAAAAAATGCGGGGCAGCAATCGGCAACCCAGGCTGGAGCCGACGCTGGCTAGGGCTCTTAAACCGGCGCTGGTTGTGCACTGTTTTTGGGCCGTCGTGTGCAGGTTGAAGCCGGCGCTAGTTCGACTGCATGGGCAGGTACCGGCTATCCGCTAGAAGGCCACCTTTTGGTCAAATTTCATCTGTCTTTGTTTCCGGCTTGAGTTCTTGTTAGGGTCCTTCTTCGATAGTCATCAAAATGAGCTCTTGTCTAGCTTCCTCAACCTTCCAACCCTTTTCCATCCTCAAGCATAGTTTTTTTATCAATTAAAAATCATCTTTAAGCATTTTAATCCTAGATCTTGTCATCGGTCCTTGTCCTTACACGGTCACGCCTCCCGCTCATTGATCTTGACCTCCATAATAAAGCGGAGTCTCATCAACTTCGTATTTAGCTACATACAAGTAGTGCCGCCATTTCTTTAAAGCAAATACAATGGCAATTAGCTCTAGGTCATACGTGGGATAAATGACTTCATGAGGCTTCAACTTCTGCGAAGTATAGGCGATTACCTTCCTATCCTGCATCAGTATACAATGCATAAGGCTTATTTCCCTCTGGCAAACTCAACACAAGTGCTGTCATTAGCCTCCGCTTCAGCTCTTGGAAAATTTTTTTGCACTTCTCATTCCAGATAAAGGGTACGTCCTTTCTCAGTAGCTGGGTCATAGGCGACACTAGCGTCGAAAATCCTTTAATAAACCTCCTATAATAGCTGGCCAATCCCAAGAAGCTTCGAATCTCCGTGATGTTCTTTGGTTGATTCCAGTCCGGAACTACTTCAACTTTTGCTGGGTCTACCTTGATTCTATCATTGGTTACCATATGGCCAAGAAATGCCACACTTTCCAGCCAAAACTCGCACTTGCTAAATTTGGCGTAAAGCTTGTGCTCTCTTAGCTTCTCCAATACTAGCTTCAAATGTTCTGCATGATCCTCCGAGCTCTTGGAGTATATGAGTATGTCGTCGATGAAGACCACTATGAACTTGTCCAAATAGGGCTGGAAAAATCGATGCATCAAATCCATAAATACCGCTAGTGCATTAGTTACCCTAAAAGGCATCACTACAAACTCAGAGTGACTATATCTTGTGTTGAAGGCCATCTTGGGAATATCTTCCTCTTTTATCCTCACTTGATAGTATCCTTGCCTCAAATCCAATTTGGAGTAGCAACTGGTCGAACAGCTCGTCAATTAACGGTAGATAATACTTATTCTTGATGGTCAAGTTGTTCAAGCCTCGGTAGTTGATACATAACCTCAGGGTCCCGTCCTTCTTCCTCACAAATAGCACTAGTACTCCCCAGGGTGACGTGCTAGGTCTGATATAGCCTTGCCTTACCAACTGTTCTAGCTGCTCTTTTAATTCTTTCAGCTCTGAGGTACCATCCGATATGGGATTTAGCATACCGGATCCGCTCCTAGAACTAGATCAACAGTGAACTTAACTTCATGGTTAGGAGGTAGAGATGTGAGTTCCATAGGGAACACGTCAGGAAAATCCCTTACCACCTCAGTATCTTCGAGGGTGCACTGATCCTTCGGCTTATTTATCATATAGGCCAAATATCCTTAACATTCTTGCTTCAACAACTTCTGGGCTTTCGCTCTAGCTATCAAAAACTTCAACTCTTTTACTCTCTTACCGTTGAACTCTAACACATCGCATCCTGGTCTAATGAACTTAACCGACTTATTCTTACAGTCTACTTTAGCCCTATGCTTAGCTAGCCAATCTATACCCAGTATCAAGTCATAGTCATGAATAGCTAAGACTATCAAATCTCCCTCCAAGCTTTCTCTCCCCACTTCAATTTTATAATTCTGCACATACCGATCCGCTTGCACCATTTTCCCCAAGGGCGTACTCACCAACAAAGTAAAAAGGTAGTTCTACTCCATCAAACCTAAATGATATGCACAATTCTTGTTTAAATAGGAATGGATAGATTTAGGGTCTATCAATGCATTAATGGAATGACCTTAGATAGTAAACGTACCTTCCACCACCACTACATCTACTCCAATCTCCTCTCGATTAAGAGCGAAAACTTTTACTTTTACCTATGGCTTCTGCACTCCACTTCCGGAGGCTCTCGCAACATTAGCTCGATTGGCTCCCACGATTTGAGCCAAGTTTTCTTCTCCAACTCAGAGAAGTTTAGGGCAGGCATTTCGCAGATGATTCGGGTCTTCGCAGTGGTAGCATTTCCACTCAACTCCTCTGGACCAATAATTTTTCTCCATATGGCCCCTTTTCTCTCAATGTCGGTATAATGGAAGATTTTGTGCAGGACCAACTGGTGCTGTTCGTGCTTTCTTACCCCAATTCTGCCACTACTGGTTGGCAGGGTGCTTATTGGGTTGTTGCCTCTGGAAAGGTCTCGGTGGTTGTCTTGGTGGCAGGAAAGGTCTTGGTACCATCCTATTGCGATCCTCATTCTCAATCCAAGTAGCTGAGTCCATGGCCCCCGAATAGATCGTTGGTGGAGAAGGTGCCAACGCCTTTCTTAACTCCTGCTTAACCCCTTGACAAATTGCGTCATTCTGGTCTCCTCAGTATCCACCAGCCTTTTGTAGTACTTTGACAACTAAGTAAAACGTGCTGCATATTATGCCACAGTCATACCTCCCTGCTTTAGATTCTAGAACTCGTCTTCCCTTTTCTCTAGTATCCACTGAGGGATATATTTGACTCTGAATGCTTCCATGAAGTTGGCTCATGTCTAGTCCTGTTCGATCATTTCCCGTCATCTTGGACTCGTTGCCACCATGCCCGAGCTGGGCCCCTCAATCGAAATGCAGTAAATTTCACCATCCACTTCTCAGTGTAATGAAGCGTAGCGAAGATGTCCTCCATCTGTTCTACCCATTGTTCTGCCTTCTGGTCTTGCTCAGCTTCTCCCAAGAAGATGGGAGGTTGAAATTTCAAAAACCTCTCCAAGACTTTATCTTCCCCCTTTAGGTTCCTCCACTTCATCAGAGTTTGCAAGATCTCGGACATTTTGTGGAACGCCTACCCCATTGTCACGCCGACAAGTTCTTCCAACCCCATTTCTAGATTCAGTTCTTTCTTATTCCCTCGATTGGGTGATGGCATTTAAGTTATCTCAACCTCTAGTGTCACGAGCTCAGCTTCAGGAACCCTTCTGCTGGATGTGGCTGCACAACGCTTGGGTGCCATTCTAAACCATGTCCCAGATAATGAGTTTATGCATCAAAGTTTAAAACATTTAATTTGAGCATGCATTCACACTCCGGTTTAAGTAAAAGAAAATCAGATGAAATTTTTTGTATAAAGAATTGCATATAGATTTTTCTCAAGATTTAGAGTACTCCAGGTACTCTTATTTGCATAAATTTTGAAATAAAGTAGTAAACATGAATAGAATCCTTAGCGCAGGAGTTTTACTGAAAGCAGTAAATAAAACGTCCTAAGCATAGCAGAACTTAGCCTCTCTAATCCTCATCAGAGTCTTCAAAGTCGGCATCATACAACCATCCCCCAGAATTCCTAGAAAAGTCTATCCCTACCCGATTCACGAATCTATAGTCCATTGGCTCTTTCCCGGGTCTCCTAGAACTCTCCCCGGTTTCAACTTGGTTAGGTGGGGGTACAAAGGAAGGTCTAGGTGGAGATTCATAGTCTATCTCCCTCGGGTCATCACTATTAACAATAAAATCAATTATGGGACTAAAAGGGAGTGGGACATATTCCATGTCAATCTCTTCATATTCATTGTCAGTAACCAAAGATATTACAGGTATTGGGGGTGGCTCAATAATCTGAACCTCATCATCACTGCTCTCACTAAGGGTATTATTGGTTGAGGTGCGGGCTGCGGTGCAGGTTGAGGCACTGGTAAATCTTCTAGGTGGATAGGGATGGGAGGATGCCATTGCTGCCCTTTCCTTGTAGTTCTAATCATTCTAATCATCCTATAGCATAAACAAGCCAGGTTAGTCAAAATATTTAACCTTAATGAAACAAAGCATATACTATCAATAATTGCCTAAACCTTGTCTCTAATACCACTTCTAGTACCCCAATACCTAGACCTATCAAGGCTAGGGATGTCACCCCATCCATAGAACAAGGGGTCTTTATAACTAGGTCACATAAAATAAAATAAAAAAATACTTCAAAATTAAACTTATTACAACCCAACAATACATGAACAAATTGAAAAATAATTATCTGCTACAATCTCTCGAAAGTAATACATAACAAAAATAATAGAATGTCTTCAAAATCATAGGCAACAATCTAGCTAATGACATTCATAACAGGATCGACCTGAAAACATGGTATAAAAGGTGGTGAGATAAAAATCTCAATAAACCCGTGTGTGCTTTGGATGTTTCGGGTAAAACAGTTCATGTATGCATATTGTAAAAGTTTCATAAGAGGAGTTCTGGCAAGCATTAAATAAATGTTAAAAATGAAGAGTGGTGTTTTACTTTTCAAACATACATGTGCACAATAAATACAACCACCTAAAGAGGTAGCCATGTCACCACACGTTAGGCACCATGACAATATAATGGTCAGAATGCCACACGTTAAGCATACTGACAAAAGGTAGGTATACGGCCTACCAGGTGAGATACTTTTCCATCTCTACACCTAAACTTACCGGTTGTTCACTCTTGAAACACACAGTCCACTTGACTAAAACTTACTAGCTCGGACCAGTATGACCTACCGAACTAGCATCTTATCTAAGAAGGATTCACCCTTCAGAAGTGGCCACCTACTAAGAGACTTACCCTAACCCTTCCAAGACTAGTTCTAGTAGTCTACCCTTATTGAGTACTCAATGTTGCTTGTCCCACTTGGGTGAAAATTGATCATACAATGTTTTACTTGGAAATAGCAATTAAGATTTCTAAAATTCTTGCCAAAGTTGGGTTTTAGAATGAGTTTAGCATTTTTTACAAACTTGCTTGTTTAGTTTTTCAAATGGTTTGCTTGACTAAAATAAAAAGGAAAAACTGTCCTTAATTGCCTTTACAAACAAATTTTCATACACATTGAATTTAGATTGCCACAATAATTTGGGTCTTAAATGATTCCATGTAGGAGCTTACCTGATCCTTTGCTCTTCTGGGATTCAAAGATCTTCCAAGGTCAACCTAACCCTGCCTAGGGTAAACACAGGGCATAAGATAACATTCGAACTATATCTGCATTACATAAATAATTCCTAGTTCAACTAGTTAAAACCATGATTAACCATGACCATAATGTCCTAAACTTTAATGCTAGTTGATAAAGTATTTTATAAAATAAAACTAGTTTGATATGCTAAAATAACTAGAGTTCTAAAATAATTGCTACTAAGTTATAGTTTCAATTAATAAATTTTGAGTATTATTGTTAATAAATAATCTAGTGTTAAATATTGAATAATACTAAGTCCTAAATAATATTGGTAAATGGTAATATATTAAAATAGTGTTATTATAAATAAATAAATAAATAATAAATTGCACTTAGTTTTTAATTAATAATTAATAGTGTTAAGAACTAATGTTTATGTGTTAAGCAACCATAGTCCATACCTTACTGTGAAAAATTACTATTCATAGGAACCACTTTTACTTAAACATAATGGGTCTTTTCCAAACAAAATCGTGCACAAAAGTAATATAAAATTCACAAACAATTTTGAGAATAAATTTTTTTATTAATACATTCGAGAATTATGTAAAAAAATCTAGTCTAGAAGGCATACATTCCAACAATCACCCCACTTGCACTCTAGGACTAGGAAAGTTCGTAGGTGCCTACCCCTATGGTGTCTAAGTGTCTTTTGAAAACTCTCTCAGCCAAAGGCTTGGTGAAGGGATCCGCTAGGTTGTTTTCCGAGGCTATCTGTTCTACCACGATTTCCCGTCTTTGGATGAAATCCCGAATCAAGTGGTACTTCCTCTCGATGTGCTTCCCCTTCTTATGGTTCCTCGATTCTTTGGATTGCGAGACTACTCTAGTATTGTCGCAGTATACCACAATCGGTCTGTCGATATGTGGGAGACTCCAAGTTCTGAAAGGAACTTCCGGAACCAAACTGCTTCCTTAGATGCCTCCGAAGCTGTCACATATTCAGCTTCCATGGTTAAGTCAGCAATGCAAGATTGCTTAATACTGCTCCAGACAAGGTAAAAACATATCCACTAGTGGATTTTCTCTCATCCTTATCTGCCTGGAAGTCTAAGTCTGTGTATCTAGCAGGAACCAAGTCATCAGCCTTGTAAACTAACATATAATCTCTCATACCTTTGAGGAACTTTAGAATATGCTTTACAGCTTGCCAATGAACCTCCTCAGGGTTTGATTGATATATGCTAACTAAGCCTACGATAAAGCAAATATCTGGCCTAGTGCACAGCATGACGTACACGAGACTTCCCACAGTCGAAACGTAGGGCATCTTACTCATTCTGTCTTTTCCTCCACATGATGAGATTTCCATTATCATCAATCGGTTAAGAACTAATGTTTATGTGTTAAGTAACCCATAGTCTATACCTTACTATAAAAGACCACCATTCACATGGTTTTCCAGAACAGACCTGGCACCAGGTCTGGCAAGTGCACTTGGCGACGAGTCCATTATATCTCCTAAGGAGAGACGACAAAAAACAGAGCAAAAATAGAGGAAGAACAAAGTGCACCTAGCCCCTAGTAGGTCGAAGGTACCTGGAGCCAGGTATGCTCTGGAGGCGGAAATTCTATGCGCGTTATTATAGCTTATCCAATGATTTTGGTATTTTCCTACTCCTAGTCCACCAAGACTTACTCAGCCATGAAATTGTCATCAAAGAGGCCTATAAAATCACAAGAGAATACAAGGGTTTGAGAGATACAACATAGAGAGGTGAATTAAAAGGTAGAAATTCTAATTCTCTCATTGAAGGAGGTGTTCACCCAAATCAAGGAGGATTGTAGAAGGGAGTCTTCAATGAAGAAGAAAGAGGCTTGTCTATGAGTGCTTTCTTTTCTCTTTGTCTTCTTTTCCTTTAACAATGATGTATTCAATGTTTTCATTGTAATTTAACAATATTTTGAGATTAATGATTTATGCATTAGTTTAACTACTTGATCAATGTTACCCCCACACTTGAATCTTTACTTGTCCTCAAGTAAAGTACAAAAATAAGCACTCAAAAGAATTTATTTCTTCTCAAGTTCCTCCATAATAAAGCCATAATTTTTTTCCAACCTTAGATGAAAAATTGTCATTCATTTAACCCTTTAAAAACTTTTGTAAACTCATACATTAAATCCTATATTACCAAGGCTATCAAAGTTAAGATAAACATGCTTATATCTAGTACAAGAAAATTATTCCACTCCTCAAGCAAAAAACATAGATAACATAAATCATACAAGTTAAGCCATATTACTAATTCAAGCATTATAAACTCAAATTTATGAAACTCGAGTTAGTGAAACAAGGAAAACACTCCACTCTTCTTTTTTTTTCCATGACTTTAGGAATTGATAGCCTCAAGTGCATGATTTCCCTTCACGCACCGTATTGGCCCCCTTTATAGTCATCCTCATTTTTTTTTTTTTTAGCAATTGTATTTCAACATATTTTTTCCTTTGTTCTTTCTTGCCTTTTTGCCTTCGGGATAGCCTTAAGAGAGTACACCAAATACACTTGCTACTTTTCCCCATATTAACCCCCTTTTAAGCAAAAGGTCTTCAAAGATTAAAAATAAGAGCATTTTTTTTTCAAGTCAATTCTTTTCCATCTCACATTTTTTTTTTCAACTCAAAATTTTTTTTTCATCTCACAATTTTTTTCAACTCAATTTTTTTCCTCTCATTCCGTATTCAAAACTTAAAGTCAAGAAAATTTTAAATCCATGATACAAGAATTAATCAACAACTCTTCCCATGTTTCATCATATCATCCACATTCAAACTCAAAGAATAAAACAAACCTAAAATACCAAATATAACCATGGTTAACTTAAATTCTCAAGACTTAGCAAAATCCAACTTAATATATAAGTTTACTTTTTTAAATAAAATCAATCCCTAACAAATGACAAAATCATATCCAAAGTGAAAGAGAAAAATATAACCTTATCATAAGCCAAAAACAAAGTTCAAAACTTCAACAATTTCAAAAAATCAAACATATATCATTGAAAATCACAAAGATGCACTTGAGAAAATATTAAATCTCTCCCCCCATACTTAAATTGGACATTATCCTCAATGGCTTAAAATATCACATTAAATCATAACCAAGGGACCAAGATTGTAAAGAGGGAAAAGAAAATAATACTTCCTAAGGCAGATTAGCTCCAAGATAAGAGAAGTTTATCATTCAAGAAGTTGGAAGAATTATTGCCAGCCAAACAAGCCTACAAAAGAAAAACAAACACACAAGTAAAAGCCAAAAGGGCAAGTGAAAAAAAATAAAAATCCAAGGAAAAGAAAAATAGAAAGTCAAAGCCTTTGAGTCCCCTTCGAAGTGAAGCCTCCAAACGGGCCTCTAGATTGTCCAAAAAAACCATTAAATGGACCACCACGACCTCCAAATGGATCATGAGGTCCTCTTTGAAATCAACTAAATACACTTTGAAATTGGTTCTTTGTTCAGTGAAAAACTTGTCCAAACTTGTGATGCTCATGAAATACAAAAACAAGAAGAATATCCAACATTGATAGTAAAAGCACAATGTCAACCAACTTCAATCAACATATCAAAATATCACAAGGATGCTCAATTGTCCAAGATTTCCATATTTGCAAAAATTCCAGAAAAATACATAGCTAACGTTTTGAAGCAATCAAAAGACTCACAATTCATTCTATGCATTTTTCTACCACCAAATAAACTAAACAAAAATATGTCCATGTCCAGTAAATTTTTCCTCAAAAATACATATACAAAAAGCCATGAAATTTAAAAGGATAACATCTAGCTTAACATGAAGAGAGTTTTTCCACCAATGTATTCCCTAACGTATGAGTTTGAAAAAATTTTAATCCATGGGGGATAATTCATAGAAGATGAAGAATTGGGTTAAGAAGAAAGGAAGAAGTCTAATGTAGTAAAATAGACCATAAAGAAAGGAATTTGCGAGGGGGTTGGTTCTTCACATGACAAACAAGAGACAAAAATAAGAAAAGCAAAAGAAAAAGGAGAAAGGAATAAAAAGACAATGTAGGAAGAAAAGAAAAAGAGTAAGAAAACAAATGAAAAAAGAAAAAAAGAAAAAAAAATTGGTGCGGTTACTGTTGAGCAAAGCTGGTGCCATTTTCTGGCCTAGCGCCAGGTTAGCTCTGACACATCAAAAAATTTTTTTTTGGATTTATTTTTTTAAAAAAAAAAACAACAACAACAACAACAATAATAATAGTAATAGTAATAATAATAAATAAATAAATAAATAAAAGTTATTCTAATGCAATGCATGAATACAGTACAAAACAAAATCAAAGATAAAAAAAATTCTTTTAGTCTAAAACAAAAGAAACAGATACTTAAAAATTAATCCTAAGTGAATGCATGACCAAAGTACATTTAAGACATGATTTCCTAAATTAAATATCAAAGTAAAATTAAAAATTGTAAATAAATAATAAAATAAATTCAATCCGTCTAAAATATCGTGTCAGCAAAAGTCCAAATCTGACAAGAAAAAGAGTTAGTATTGATGCCAAATTATACACATAAAATTCATCAAATTAAAAATACAACTAATACACATATTTTACATTAACTTTAGGTTAGTAAAATTAAATAACTAAATAACCAAAATATAAAAATATACAAAAACAAGTTAGTAATTATGAGTATGTAACTACCTATTTACATATTTACATGGCAAAATTAATGAAATCCAAGCTTTCACGATATTATTCTACAGCAACGGCACCAAAAACTTTGTGTAAATTTTGGGTATATAAAATCATCAATTTTAAACCCATCCATTAATTAAGTTTTAATTAAAATATTAATCCCAAAATACACATGTGGGTAAGTATACTCATCCCAAGCATAGTATTGGGCATTAACGAGTATCGATCCTCAAAGGAACAAGTACACACTAATCACTTTTCATTTATTGTTTAACAGTCCCAAATAAAGTGATAAATAAATTAAAATAAAAATTATATATATATATATATATATATAACTATATAACTCTTGGAGAAAAAAAATATGTAATTAAAATTATTCTCCAAAGCATGACATGAATTATTTAACACTTATCACAACCAATTATTTTCTTAGCTTCATGAAGGAATATAAAGTGAAGTTCAATCGGTTTCAAAGTCATGAATCTACTTATATAAACTCCACTTTTTTCCTATTCTATGGAATTACTATCGCTTAATTAAATTAGCAGATTTTCCAATCGCACTAAATAACCAAAAGATGCATTAACCTCAATTCCTTATAAACATGAAATTATCCAATAACCCTATGCTCTAGCCTTTGATTACCTAAGTTCTTTGATCTTAACTTTGTTTCCCAAGTCCATTAAAATTTAGCAAATATGTAGAATTGATTAAATTAAACTCAATCTAACTTCGTTTCTAAAGTCCATTAGATATAAATTCAATTCTATCAACCTAAATAAAATAAAGTAATCAAACACCAAAGAAAATAATTAATTAATCAAAGAACTAAATTAACTCAAAATCAAAAATCCAAGAATAATATCCAAATACAATTAAAGAATTAAAACCATCATTGTTTAAGAAAAAGAAAACAAAGGAAAGAGATAAATACTCATAGACAAGCCTTTCAATTTCCAATGAAAACTCCTCCAAGAATCAATGCTCCTTGAGTAATTTCTCTAGAGAAAATATTAGTGATACACTCTACAAAATATATCTAAGTCTCTATGTTGTGCCCACCTATTTTCTACGGTAATTGGCCTTTATTTATAGGCTTAGAAAGTTCCTAAAAGAATCCTAAGTAAAGAAGAAGTAATTTCCTAAAAATCCAAAACAAAAAAGGATTAGTAATTTTCCTAATAAAATTCTAAAAAGAATAAAGATGTCCACCGCCATTAAATTGTGAAGTTTAGAATTCCTTGTTGTATGCACTGAAGACAGTCTGTTTATTTGGACTGAAATTGGCTTCAATTAACCAAGCCACTAAAAGTCATCTGAGCCATGAAAGTGCTGAAGCTTCTGAAATCCAACTGCTGTCGTGTCAGCTCATTTGAGCCACGTTTCTTCTCCTTTGCATAGGCTCAATTGAGCCGCAAACACTAAATTCTGCTGAGCCAACGAGCTGCCAAAATTGCTGACTCCTTTTTCTTTGCTGTTACTTTTGTCCTTTTGCTTTTCCTTGGCCCACCGAAATTGCTTTTTGTTCTTCTTGCTTTTGTTTCTTTTAGTGAAGCTGCGAGCCATTAACCGAGCCATAGCTTATTCCTTTAGCCATTTTTCTCCTTTTCCTCTCCAATTTCTAATTGCTCTATTTTACCTCTTCTTTTCCGTTTTTATCTATTTTTATAGTATAGGACCGGCGCCAGGTCCATCTTCTGGGTATTTTTAATCAAACTAACATAACCAAAAGATGCATTAAACATAATTCTTTATAGACATGAAATTAGCCAACAACCCTATACTCTAGGTGAAATTAACTAACCTTTGATTACCTAAGTTCTTTGATCTTAACTTCGTTTCCGAAGTCCATTAAGATTTAACAAATATGTAGAATTGATTAAATTAAACTCGGTCCTACTTCATTTTCCAAGTCCATTAGATATAAATTTAATTCCGTAAACCTTAATAAAATCAAGTAGTCAAACACCAAGAATGATAGAAAACTGATCGAGTAGTTAAATTGATGCATAAATCATGAATCCCAAAATATTGTCAAATTACAATGAAAACATTGAATACAACATTGTTAAAGGAAAAGAAGACAAAGAGAAATGAAAGCACTCATAGACAAGCCTCTTTCTTCTTCCTTGAGGACTCTCTTGCACAATCTTCCTTGATTTGGGTAAACACCTCATTCAATGAGAGAATTAGAATTTCTGCCCTTTAATTCACCTCTCTATGTTGTATATCTCAAACTCTTGTGTTCTCTTATGCTTTTATTGGCCTCTTAGATGCCAATTTTGTAGTTGAGGAAGTCTTGGCCAAGTAAAAGTAGGAAAATACCAAAATCATTGGATAAGATCTAATTCCGCGTACAGAATTTTTGCCTCCAAAGTGTACCTGGTGCAGGGTACCTTCAACGTACCTGGTGCCAGGTACACTCTATTTTTCGTCTATTTTTGCTTTATTTGTGATGTCTCTCCTTTGCAAATAGAATGGACCAAGCACCAAGTTCACTTGCCAGACCTAGTGCCAGGTCTATTCTGGAAATCCCCTGAAGCTTTTGCTCAATCTCTGCTACTAGAGCAGAATGGACCCGGCACCTGGTCCACTAGCTGGGCCTTGCGCCAGGCCTATTATGGTTGCATGCACTTTCTACTCGATTTTGCCTTAAATCTGTACATATTTACCAAAAATACCTTTTACAAGTAAAATATCAAATAGGAAGGAATATGCCTAGTTATTATAACAAATGAATCTTAAAACACCATTAAACAACTAGAAAAGGAATGATGATTTTAACCCCTATCACATACCCCCACACATAAACATTTGCTTGTCCTCAAGCAAAACACTTTAGTCCATGAAAAATTATCAAGAAAGCAAAAGTTTTTTCTCATTCCAAAAATTTCTTCATCATAGAAAATATCATGTCTTTCTTTCAAACTTTAGATACAACCCTTTTTATTCATATCACTTGAAAACAATTTCATACTTTGAAACATTGGACAAGATAGCACAAAACTCTTGAAGTCAAATCAATCAAGTATATACCTTAGTATAAGAAAATTATTTCACTCTTTAAGTAAAAATAGAGATAACATGAATCATATAAGTCAAGACATCTACCAACTCAAGCATTATAAATCCAAAAATTGCACACTTAAGTTATGATGTGAGGAAAGCACTCCAATTTTTGTTTCAAAAAGTTTTTCAATGACTTAGTGAATTGATAACCTCAAGTGCATGGATTTCTCTTCACTCACCGTATTGGCCCCCTTTTCAGTCATCACTCATTATTTTTTTTCTCGCTAATTCTTTCTTGCCTTTTTGCCTTTGGGATAACTTCAAGAGAGTGCACCGAATTCACTTGCTACTTCTCCCCATATTGACCCCCTTTTCAGCTAAAAGTCTTCAACAATTATCAATAAGAGCATTTTTTCTAAATTCACACCAATAGTAGTATTGCTGCCACTCATTGTTTTTCTCTTCAACTCAGATCAATTTTTTCATAATTTTCCTCAATATTTCCTCTCAAAGATCTATTTTCAACTCACATTTTTTCATCATAACCAAAAGCTAGCAAATTTTAAACTCATAATACAACAGTTAGCCAATAAACTATTCCCATATTCATCATATGTTCTATATTTCAACTAGATAAGTCAAATAATATTCAAACACCACTCTATAAACAAGATTAATCAAAATTTTCATGTCTTGATAAATATCTTGTGCAATAAAACCAATTTTATCAAAATTCACCTAATGAATCACAAAACTCATATCTAAGTAAGAAAAAGAATTACAACTTTGCTTAACAATGAAACCACTAAAATTCTCAAAAAAAAGTTATCACAAACATAAAATATATTCACCAAAATAATATGGAAAAGCACTTCTTCAGCCTTATTCTCCCCCCCCCCACACTGAAACTGGACATTGTCCTTAATAGCTAAAGATAGAATAATAAAAGTACAACCAAGAAGACTAAGATGAATACAAAAGAAGAATAAACTAAAGAAGATACTTTCATTACATTGTCGTGCCACTATGTGTGAATCCACCTCAAGCAAGGGTCATTACAAGGGTACCTAAGAAAAGAAAAGAAACAAAACAAAGAAAAAAACATAAATCTAGAAAAAAAGTTAAAAAAAAAAGAAATGAAAAATAAAAGAAAAGACATCTACAAGTTAGTAAAGGTCATTAAAATTTAAAAGAAAAAGAAATAACAGAAAATAAAATACAAAGAGTGAGTCAAGAATCATCCTTATCATCATCATTGTCATTATTGTCAACTGCACGACTGGAAGATGCACTAGTAATGTGTTGGATCAAAGTGGCCAGCTTCTGATCTTGAACATCCTGGCGGTGATAAATGTAGGCAATAGAATCGCAGAGCTAGAGGAGGATAGTAATCTGGCTCTCCATCTATGCCTCCATTTGTGCCTTAAAATCAGTACGTGAATAAGAGCTAGTACCATGAGGGGCTGGTCTAGTAGGTGGTGCCTCTTCCTTCTCCTCATCAGGGAAAAGCTCCTCCCTTCCAGGGTATTGCACCTCGTATGGCCTCTTTCACTTTTTGGCCCTCTCATAATAATGATACCCACATTGAACTAAAGTATGCTCTGTCACGAGGTTGTAGTCAGTAGTGGGCTCACTCAACTCTCCATCCAGTCGTACTCCAAAGTCTCTCAAAATACGCATAATAACCAAAGGGAATTTGAGAACTTTAGCTGCAATGTTAGAGGCCACAACCTCAAGCATAGAGTGAATGATAATTGGAGCAAGGGGAATAGGCTCACGACTCCTCATCTTATCTAGAATATAAAGGTCAAGGATCCTCGACTCATTGAAGCCACTAGCTTTGGGATACATATTGAAAGCAAAGATATAGACTAGGTCACGCCACTAAGCCTCAAGGTCATTGTTGGAGTAATAATGATATTGACCTATTTTTCCTTTTCGCCTTATACAAAAACTAGCCCTTACAGCCCCCATATCCCAAGTAAGCTCAGAGATGATGTTTTGGTTATTATGATCCATAGCTATCCATGTTCCCTCATCCGAGATTCCTAAAATTCTAGCTAGTCTAGCCCTATCAAACTCAATGGGAATCCCTTTGACCATGGGGGAGACAACATGGAGAGTATTTTTCATTTTGTCCTGCATGTTGACATAAAACTCTCTCACACGCACAGGACAATAAGGACCTTCCATTCTAATGATGAGCTCCTACCCCAGGTGCCTAAACAAAGTAGAAAGCTGTAGGGAATTGTTTAAAGATGGCTTGTATCACTTTTCTACTATAATCTTATTGTGTTGGTGCTTGTCATGCCAGATTTGGCACATAGGATCAGAAATTTGGGTAGGTTGGGTAGGTAAAAGCTCGAAGGAAGGTGTACATGAAGATGCCTCTCGAGCTCTCTTAGCCCCCGGTGCTAGCAATGGCTTCTGGGCCAACCCGCACGGCTTGACTAGGCCCGAGGACTGGCCCCGTGGTGGGCGGGCCGGTCCCTGGGCCAGAATCCCTGGGACCGGCACGGCTCGAGACCTTGGCCCGTAAGGCCCCCGGGCGGGGCAGGCCGGCCTGTGTGCTTATTCTTTTTTTTTTTCTCCTACTTAGCACAATTTTTTAAAAGTATAAAAAAGCCACTTTGAAGTGGTGGGGGTTTGGCTAGGATCCCTACATGTTTTATTAATTAATAAAATAAAGATTACATAAGAGGGGGACTTGATGCCTAAACCTCTTAAAAATATTACAATGATTAAAATTTAAAAATATAATAAATATCTTAAAAATAAAACTAAATACATAATATTTTACTTATCCTAAGTTCCTAATTACAAGAATACTAAACTAACTACTTGGTTCACCACATTCATCATCTGAGTCATCATCAATAATCCACGAATTAGCCATCCTATCTTCGGATGCAAAGCAACTACTACAACACATTAACATCTCCAAAATTTGTGGAGCCAATCGAGATCTTCTTTCATCGATTGTTTGAACACTCTCACTGAAGACGCTTTCTGATGGCATTGTAGAGACTAGCGGTGTCAAAAGAGCACGTACCATTTTAGATAAAATGGGGTATTGACTTACATGGGCCTTCCACCAACCACAAATATCAAAATGTTGATCTTCATTTTCTATCAAGGGCTGCACCTTGTAAATTGCCATCTCATTGAAGGTGGTAATTGATCTTTTTTGACGTTTCATAATACCCCATGGATTAAATACTAATGAAATTAAAGAGGTAGATTTTCGTGGAGGTTGAAAGTGACTACTAGATGATGAAGCTTGCCTACTTAAACTAGGAGAACTAGAACAAGAAGACTTAAACTCTTACAAATTATACATGTCAGATAAAACTTTAGCTATTTTATCTTTTATATCTTCTATCATAGATTGTTTAAGTGTTTGTGATTCATCAAAATCTAATGTTTCATATAAATATTCAATAATACTACGTAAACTAGTCGTCTTTACTCTAGGATCCATACACAATGCCATACAATATAAAATAGGAATATTTTCATAATATGTTTTATATTTTTCAAACATACTTCTCATAAAATAACCATATGGGGGATGATCCATATACTCACCAAAAATATGTGCTACCTTAGCAAGTGTTGGAATAATATGATGAGTAGTGGGATAATAAGATCCCGATAAAAGTTTAGTAACTTCTTTGAAAGTAAATAAAAATGTTGAAAGTGCAGTACAATTTTCAGAATGATTTTCAGTTAGTGGAGGTTGAAAATTATTACTATTACAAAATTCAATAAGTTGGTTTTGAAAAGGTATAACACATTCAAACATATCTAAAGTTAAGTTCCATCTAGTTTTACAATCTAATCTAAATTTTTTTAAAAGATACACCTTGTTCTCGGCATAATGTCTTAAAATTTTGTTACCTAGTTGAGGAGGTTTTAATAAATAAAACAACATTTCTAATTATATTAACAATATTATCAATATATTTATATCCTTCTTTAACACACAAATTAAGTATATGACAAGAACACCTAGTATGAAATAAAATACCATCTAACATAGGCTTCATAGTATTTTTTAAAATTACTATAGCGGAATCATTATTTGAAGCATTATCTAAAAAAATAGAAATAATTTTATTTAAAATCCTATATTCACGACATGTTTGAGTAATCATTCTAGCTATACTACTACCTACATGAGGATATTCAAATAATTTAAAACAAATAGTTTTTTTTTTTTTTGTACTAACCAATCATGATCTATCCAATGACATGTAATACACAAATAAGATTCATTAGTAATTGCAATCCAATCATCACAAATAAGAGCAAATTTCCAATTACAAGAATCAAACATAACAATTAGATACTCTTTCATTTCTTTATATATCTTTATTATATCATTTTTTAATGTTTTTCTAGGAATTCTTTTCCATGCTGGTTGACAATTATTTTTCATATATTGTTCATAATGTGGATTTTCTACAAAATTAAAAGATAATTTAGTTTGAACAATCGTTTTAGCAAATCCACTTCTATTTTTTCTATGATCATATTGAAAATTACCAACAATTTAACCTCCTGTAGTACGTATTTGTTGTTGTTTAAGTAGGTTTTCTAACCAATCATTATGTGACCTTTTCATATGTCTAACTAATGTTCCCGTCCCTCCTCCCTTCTTATATGCATATACCACCCTACAAATTTTACATGTTGCCCTGTCATTATCATTTTCTTTTTCAAAAAAAATTCCAAACCATAGATGTTTTTGCTTTGGTTATAACATCCATTGTTTCAACATCATCCTCGCCTATATTAGATTTGTCAGGATTAATTGTTGGAGTTGGTTGTGATTGTGAAACACTAACACTAGGCCTACTAGGACCTTTATCTTCAATACCTATTTCATTATTTATTAAATTCAAGGCTGGATCTATATTAAAATTAGAATGTGTAGATGATTGGGATGAAGAAAAATGATGATATTGATTTGGATCCATTATTTTTTAAAAAATAACAAGCAATCAAAACTCAAATAAAAGTTCAAAAAAATAAAATATTAACAAATAATGAAATAAGAGAATCAAAAAATATAAAAAATAAATTAACTTAAAAATTAAACAAATAACTAAAACAAAAAAATAATTCATAAAGCCAAAATATAAGAATGTAAGATTAAGAAATACTAACTTGTTGATGACCAAGATTCAAGAATAACAATACTTTGTGGAGCTTTTTACTTCTTGTATCCACTATTCTGCTACTCAACAATCTTTCAAAATATTAAGACTTTCTTAAAGAATTGAAAAAGTATAATAAAAAATAAATTTTATTCTAATACTTTTTGTAGAGAAAATGGAGAATTGGAGAATTGGAGAGTGTTTGATGAGTTTTAGATTGAATTGGGGAGTATTTATAGAGTTTCAGGGGTTAGAATAGAGAATATAACTGTTAGAGACCAAAATGTAAAAAAAAACATTTCAGCCATTTTTGGGGCTGAAATGAAATAAACCAAAGTTGAGAGAGCCGTTGGTAACGGCTCTCTCAAGGCGAGCCGGCCCGTGGCGGGCCAAGGGTTTTAACCCCCAGCTCAGTGTACAGTGGCTGGTTAGGCCTTCAGGCCGGGCCAGACACGCAGGCCTGGCAGGCCAAATCAGCCCACTGGTCATTGCTACTCGGTGCTAACCCTCTAAGTCATCTTGACATGATGGGAGGATGAAGAAAGATGATAAAAATAGAAAAGTATGAGGCGCTTAAGTCACTCTTTACAACAAATGTTCAACTCTCAACCTCACAATCATAACACCATACAACACCACCAGTACTCAACATAAAACACCTCAAGATAATTAATAAACACCACTCAATTCCCTCCAACAGACCTGCAAGAAAGTAAGACAGATGCCAATCTAAACACCTTATCAACCAATTTGATCAAATCCACAATGTTCAATATTGCTCAACGAAACCATATTCAGCCTGGAATCATAATGCTAATTCAGCCATACCATTTATATCATAATGCAAAGTGTAATAGCATAAGGCTAAGTGAAGCATTGAACAAGTTTCCTTTATCCCAAAAGTTAATCACAAAGTATGCATGCTCAATCACTTCCAAAAAAAGTGTAAACTATCAATGGCATTAATCATAAAGCAATATCTATGATATTCTCTTGCCAATACAAGCTCAAAGAAAGCAATATTAACAATTAAATTTTTACTAGAAAATATTCAAGATTTTTCGCCCAAAAATGTATAGAAAATTACCTCAAATTCATAGAAAAATCTTAATCATAGAAAGTGTAGAAAATTCATACCATAAAGATCTCCAATGCATAGGCACTGATTCTATGCAAATAATTTGAAGAAATCATGTTCCCAATGGAAGGATTGAAAAATGGGTTTTGGGTGGAAATGTTGGATTTTTCCTTGTTTTAATCCAAACTTTCAAGAACAAGGTGAGGATTTTGTGTTTTGTAATTGTTTTGGAGGTATAGAAAGTGATCCGGCGGTGTTTTTAAGATGAACTCGACGATGGGTTGAGAGAAAATTGGAGAGGAGTGAAAGTTTTTGAAGAAAAATGGCAAAAAATTACCTACTCTTTTGTACAAGAGAAGAGAGACCTAGCGCCGATCCTATACTGGAAAAACAAAGGAAAACGGAAAAGAAGAAGTAAAACAGAGCAATTGAAAATTGGAGAGGAAAAAGAGAAATATGGCTAAAGGTATAAGTTACCCACTCTTTTGGTTAATGTATCAATTTTTTAACATTCTTGGTGTTTGATTACTTGATTTTATTAAGATTGATGGAATTGAATTTATATCTAATGGACATGGGAAATGAAGTTAGATTGAGTTTAATTTAATCAATTCTACATATTTGTTAAATCTTAACAAACTTGGGAAACAAAATTAAGATCAAAGAACTTAGGTAATCAAAGGTTAGTTAATTTCACCTAGAGTATAGGATTTTTGGCTAATTTCATGTCTATAAGGAATTATGTTTAATGCATCTTTTGGTTATGTTGGTTTGATTGGGAAATCTGCTAATTTTATCAGAGGGTAGTGATTCCATAGATTGGAAAGAAGTGGAGTCTATATAAATGCATTCATAACTTGGAAAACGATTGAACTTCACTTTATATTCCTTTGTGATGTCAAGATGATAATGAATTGAGATAGTTATTAAGTGGTTCATTGTTATGTTTTCTAGGATAATTGTCTAAATAGCATAAACCTACATCATTGAGTTGTATATATTTTTTTATTTTTTCTTTTTATTATTTTCTCACTTTATTTGGGTCGATTAAACAATGATTGAAAAGTGATTAGTGTGTACTTGTTCCATTGAGGATTAATACTCGTTAATTCCCTATACTATGCTTGCGATAGGTATAGTTGCTCACATGTGTATTTTGGAATTACTGTTTTAATTAAAACTTAGTTAAGGGATAGATTTAAATTTGATGATTTTTATATACCTAAAATGAACACATCAAGTTTTTTGCTCCATTACCGGGACTAGGATATTTTTCTGTTTCATCATGGAGGTGTTTTTGAAAAACTTGATTACGCATCAAGTTTTCCGCACTGCTATTGGGGAACAATATCATGGAAGCTTAGATTTTGTTGATTTAACCATGTTAATACGTTAATATGTTTATATGTGAATATGTATATATGTTCTTTGTATGACTAGGTGCTGTATTTTGTTTTCTTGTATACTTTTACTTTAATGTCTCTATATGTTGTAACTTAATTTGTACACATACCCTAACTGTTTAACTTGTAAATTCTATAATCTCATAAATTTTCTGTCTTCTGTAGACCATGTTCCCAGTTTATGACCAGAGGATCTAAAGCTGAGATAATCGACCTTGATTTGAAAATCGAGAAAACTCTCACTAAGGTCCGAAGGTTATAAGCAAAAGGATAAGGAAAGTAATGGAGGTAAATCTGCCCAACGATGGTGGTAATGGTGGAGTTAACAGGCAGCTTATGAATGACTTTGTAAAACTAGCAATATCAGGTACAGGCTCTAGTATTGCATGGCCTAGGATAGAAGACAACAATTTTGAGATAAAACCCAATGTGATCCAAATGATCCAAAATATGGTCCAATTTAATGGGTTACCTAAGGAAGATCCTAATGCCCACCTTGCGAGCTTTCTAGAAATATATGACACATTTAAGATGAATGGTGTTTCTAAGGATGCCATCAAGCTATGACTCTTCCTCTTTTCCTTGATAGATCGAGCAAAATAATGGTTAAAATCTTTGCCCACAGATCTATTACTACTTGGAATGTGTTAATTGAAAAATTCTTGACTAAATATTTCCCACCAGCTAGAACTTCCAAACTTAGGACTGACATTTTTGCTTTCCAACAATTAGAGGCCGAATATCTTTATGTGTGTTGGGAGAGGTTCAAAGAGATGCTGAGAAAATGTCCTCAGCGTGGATTCGAGTTGGGGATGCAAATGCAGATCTTTCACAGTGGGTTGAGTTTTGCTACAAGGCAATTAGTGGATGCATCTGCAGGAGGCTCTATCAATTCCAAAACCCCGAAAGAGGTATTCGATTTAATTGAAATTCTGGCTACAAATAACTATGTCTGGGGGAGTTCATGGTCTAGAGCTTGTGTACATGGAGTGCATAATGTGGATGCAATGGCGGCGTTAGAGGTGGAGGTGGAAGCACTCACCCAGAAAATAGATCAATTAGTAATACCTCCTTCCCATGGTAGGTAATGAGTGTGACTTGTGATTTCTGTGGGGAGGGGCATCCAAACCATATGTGGCAAAATATGGGGTCTTCGTAAGAAATAGTGGAACAAGCGGCATTTGTAGGTAATGGTCAGCAAGGTAATAATCCTTACAGCAACACTTACAGCCCAGGTTTTAGGAATCACCCTAACTTTTCTTGGAATAACCAAAACCAACCTCAACAAGCTTCTGTGAATCTCGAGATGCAAAGGACTCAACCACCTCTACCATACAATGCCCTACCAGCTAAACTATCCTTGGAAGAATTGGTCACTGAACTGGTAAGTGGGACGGAAACATAGTTCCAAGGAATTGATGCAACCACGAAAAACTTGGAGACGTCCATGTGCAGCCTTGAGGGTCAAATTGGATAGTTAGCCAAACTCTTCAGTGATTGTTAATCGGGATCACTGCTAGGTAACACGGAGACCAACCCACGGGATCAAGACCTTGGGAAACGCTAATTTTGAACTGCTTTAATTTTTTATTGAACAATCTTTTTAATTCTCATCTATTTTCATTTATTTAGCTACGAGACTACATGGCTTCAAATGATTTTGTATTCCTTTGTCTTTATTTTCATTAAAATGCATCTTTGAAAAAAAAAAAAAAAAGTGATTTTTCAGCTAGAGCTGACCTAGCACTGGGCCCAACCCATGGCTCAGGAACGAGGTCAGCACGACCCAACATGAAGCACGAGCAGAACAGGCCTGGCGCTAGGCCTAGTCCATGGGCAAGGCACCAGGCCCGTTTGGCATCTACACTAAAAACAGCCTTCTTAGCCATTTTTGTTCAAAAAAACTTTCACTCCTCTCCAATTTTCTCTCAACCTATCGCCAGGTTCATCTACAAAACATAGCTGGATCACTTTCTATGCCTCCAAAACCCTTCCAAAACACAGAATCTTCACTTTATTCTAGAAATTTTGGATCAAAAGAAGGAAAAATCTAACATTTTCACCCAAAACCCATTTTTCAATCCTTCCATTGGGAGCATGATTTTTCAAACTATTTACATAGAATCATTGCCCAAGCATTGGAGATCATTCTGGTATGAATTTTTTACATTTTCTATGGTTAAGTTTTTTCTTTTGAATTTTGGGTAATTTTCAAATCATTTTTGGGTGAAAATTCTTGAATATTTTCTAGTGAATAATTTGATTATTAAGATTACTTTCTTTGAGCTTGCATTGGCATGAGAATATCATAGATACTGCTTTTTTATTAATGCCATTGATATTTTACACCTTTTTTGGAAGTGATTGAGCATGCATGCTTTGTGATTAACTTTTGGGATAAAGGATACTTGTTTAATATTTCACTTAGCCTTATGCTAATAAGCTTTGCATTACGATATAAATGGTATGGTTGATTGAGCATTGTGATTCTAGGCTGAATATAGTTTCCTTGAGCAATACTGAACATATGGATTTGATCAAATGGGTTGATAAGGTGTTTGGATTGGCATCTCTCTTATTTTCTTGTAGGTTTGTTGGAGGGTGTTGAGTAGTGTTTATTGATTATCTTGAGGTGTTTTATGTTGAGTGGGGGTGGTATTATGATTGTGAGACTATTGAGAGTTGAATATTTGTTGTAAAGAGTGACTTAAGAGCCTCATACTTTTCTATTTCTATTATCTTTCTTCATCCTACCATCATGTCTAGACGATCTAGAGGGTTGTCACCAGGGGCTAAGAGAGCTCTAGAGGCATCTTCATCTACACATTTCTTTAAGCCTCTATCTACCCAACCTACCCAATTTTTTGATTCTATATGCAAATCTGGTATGATAGACACCAACACAATAAGATTATAGTAGAAAAGCAATACAAGCCATCTTTAGACAGTTCCTTACAACTTTCTACTATGTTTAGACGCTTGGGGTGGGAGCCCATCATTAGAATGGAAGATCCTTATTGTTTTGTGCACGTGAGAGAGTTTTATGCCAACATGCAGGATAAAAAGAAAAATACTCTCCAAGTCGTCTCCACCATGCTCAAAAGGATTCCCATTGAGTTTGATAGGGCTAGACTAGTTAGAATTTTAGGAATCCCATATGAGGGACCATGGATAGCTGTGGACCATAATAACCAAAATATCATCTTTAAGCTTACTTGGGATGTGGGGGCTGTAAGGGCTAGTTTTTGTATGAGGAGAAAAGGAAAAATAGGTCAATATCAATATTACTACTATAATGACCTTGAAGCTCTGTGGCGTGCCCTAGTCTATATCATTGCTCTCAATGTCTATCCCAAGGCTAGTGGCTTCAATGAGTCAAGAATCCTTGACCTTTATATTCTAAATAAGATGAGGAGCCGTGAGCCTATTCACCTTGCTCCAATTACCATTAGCTTTATATGTGTGGTTGTGACCTCTAACAATGCAGCCAAAGCCCTCAAATTCCCTTTGGTTATTATGCATATTTTGAGGGACTTTGGAGTACAACTAGATGGAGAGTTGAGTGAGCCCACTACTGACCACAACCTCATGATGGAGCATACTTTGGTTTAGTCTGGGTATTACTATGATAAGAGGGCTAAAAGGTGGAAGAGGCCATATGAGGTGCAGTACCACAGAAGCGAGGAGCTTCCCCTTGATGAGAAGCAAGAAGAGGCACCACCAGCTAGACTAGCCCCTAATGCTACCGGCTCTCATTCACGCACTGATTTTGAGGCACGAATGGAGGCACAAATGGGGAGCCAGATGACTATCCACCTCCATCTCCATGATTCCATTACTGATATTTGTTACTACAATGATGTTCAAGATCATAAGCTGGCCACTTTGATCTAACACATTACTGGTGCATCTTCTAGTCGCGGACCTGACAATGATGACAATGAGAATGATGAGGATGATTCTTGACTCATTCTTTTGTATTTTATTTTCTGTTATTTCTTCTTCTTTTAAATTTTAATGACCTTTACTAGCTTGTAGGTGTCTTTTCTTTTCTTTTTCGTTTCTTTTATCTTTTTTTTTTACTTTCTTTTTCTAGATTTATGTTTTTTTCTTTATTTTGTTTCTTTTCTTTTCTTAGGTACTCTTGTAATGACCCTTGCTTGAGGTGGATTCACAAATGGTAGCATGACAATGTAATGGGAGCATCTTCTTTACTTTATTATTCTTCTTTATTCATCTTGGTTTTTTTTTTTTTTTTTGGTTGTACTTGTATTAATTCTATCTTTGGCCATTGAGGACAATGTCCAGTTTAAGTGGGAGGGGGGAGGGGGGGGGGGGAGAATAAGGTTGAAGAAGGGCTTTTTCATATTATTTTGGTGAATATATTTTTTGTTTGTGATGACTTTTTTCAAAAATTTCAGCGGTCTCATTATTAAGCAAGTTTGTAATTATTTTTCTTGCTTGTATATGAGTTTCCTCATTTATTTGGTGGATTTTAATGAAATTGGTTTTATTGGAAAATATATTTGTCAAGACTTGAGAATTTTGATTAATCTTCTTTATGCAATGGGGTTTGAACATTATTTAATTTATCTAGTTGAAATATAGAAGATATGATTATTATGGGAAGAGTTTATTACCTAACTTTTGTTTTATGAGTTTAAATTTTGCTAGCTTTGATTTTTGATGCAAAAATATGAGTTAAAAATAGATCTTTGAGAGGAAAGATTGAGGAAAATTACGAAAATTTTGATTTGATTTGAAGAGAAGAAATAATGAGTGGAAACAACACTATTGTAGGTGTGAATTGAGAAAAAAAAAATGCTCTTATTGATGATCGTTAAAGACCTTTAATTGAAAAGGGGATCAATATGGGGAGAAGAGCAAGTGAATTTGGTGCACTCTCTTGAGGCTATCCCAAAGGTAAAAAGGCAAGAAAGAGCAAAATAAAGAAAGAAAGAATTAGTAAGAAAAAAAATAATGAGTGATGACTAAAAAAGGGACCAATACGGTATATGAAGAGAAATTCATGAACTTGAGGCTATTAATTCCCTAAGTTATTGAAAAACTTTGAGAGAAAAAAAAATGGAGTGCTTTCCTCACATCATAACTTAAGTGTGCAATTTTTGAATTTATAATGCTTGAGTTGGTAGATGGCTTGATTTTATGTGATTCATGTTATCTATATTATTACTTGAAGAGTGAAATAATTTTCTTAGATTAAAGTATGCACTTGATTAATTTGACTTCAAGAGTTTTGCTTGTCCAATGTATTTAAAGTTTGAAAGAAAGACATGATCTTTGCTATGGTGAAGAAATTTTTGGAATAAGAAAGAACTTGTGTTTTTTTGATAATTTTTCTTGGACTAAAGTGTTTTACTTAAGGACAAGCAAATGTTTAAGTGTGGGGATATGTGATAGGGGTTAAAATCATCATTCTTTTCCTTATTATTTGAGGTTATTTTACGATACGTTTGTTATAACAACTAGGCATATTCCTTCCTATTTAACATTTTGCCTGTAAAATGTATTTTTGGAAAATATGTGTAGATTTAAGGTAAAATGGAGCAGAAAGTGCACTCAACTAGAATAGATGGATCCATTCTGCTCTAGCAGCAGAGTTTGAGCAAGCTTCAATGGTTTTCCAGAATAGACCTGGCGCCAAGTTTGGTAAGTGCACCTAGCGCCAGGTCCATATTGTCTGCGAAGGAGAAACGGCCAAAACAAAGCAAAAATAGAAGAAGAACAGAGTGCACCTGGCCTCAGTTGGGTCAAAGGTACTCGACACCAAGTACGCTCTGGAGGTAGAAATTTTGTATGCGGAATTAGGTCATTTACAATGATTTTGGTATTTTCCTAATCCTACTCAGCCAAGACTTTCTCAGCTATGAAATTGGCATCTATGAGGCCAATAAAAGCATAAGAGAACACGAAGGTTTGAGAGATACAACATAGTGAGGTGAATTAAAGGGCAAAATTCTGATTCTCTCATTGATGGGGGTGTTCACCCAAATCAAAAAGATTGTTCAACGGAGTCTTCAAGGAAGAAGAAAGAGGCTTGTCTATGAGTGCTTTCTTTTCTCATTGTCTTCTTTTCATTTAACAATGATGTATTCACTGTTTTCATTGTAATTTGACAATATTTTGAGATTCATGATTTATGCATCAATTTAACTACTTGATCAATTTTACCCCCACGCTTGAATCTTTACTTGTTCTCAAGTAAAGTATAAAGACAAAGCACTCAAAATAATTTATTTCTTTCGAAGTTCCTTCATAATAAAGTTATAATTTTTTTTCCAACATTAGATAAAAAATTGTCATTCATTTAACCCTTTAAAAACCTCCGTAAACTCATACATTAAATCAAATAGTCCTAAGGCCATCAAAGTAAAGTTAAATCAGCTTATATCTAGTACAAGAAAATTATTCCACTCCTCAAGCAAAAACATAGATAACATAAATCGTACAAGTTAAGCCATTTAACCAATTCAAGCGTTATAAAGAAAAATTTTCAAAACTCGAGTTACTGAAACAAGGAAAACACTCCACTCTTCTTCTTCTTCTTTTTTTCTTCTATACTTTGAGAATTGATAGCCTCAAGTGCATAGATTTCTCTTCAAACACCATATTGGCCCCCTTTACAGTCATCCTTATTATTTTTTCAGTAATTGTCTTTCAACACATTTTTTCCTTTGCTCTTTCTTGCCTTTTTGCCTTCAAGATAGCCTCAAGAGAGTACACTGAATATAATTGCTACTTCTCCCCATATTAACCCCCTTTTCAGCAAAAGGTCTTCAAAGATTAAAAATAAGAGAATTTTTTTTTTCAAGTCAATTCTTTTCCATCTCACTTTTTTTTCAACTCAATTTTTTTACTCGCATTCTTTATTCAAAACTCAAAGTCAAGAAAATTTTAAATCCATAATATAAGAATTAATCAACAACTCTTCCAATATTTCATCATATCATCCATATTCAAACTCAAAGAATAAAAAAAAAATCGCAAATACCAAATATCACCACGGTTAACTTAAATTCTCAAGACATAGCAAAATCCAACTTAATACACAAGTTTACCTTTTAAATAAAATCAATCCATAACGAATGACAAAATCATATCCAAAGTGAAAGAGAAAATTATAACCTTATCATAGGCTAAAAACAAAGTTCAAAACGTCAACAATTTCAAATTCAAACATATATCATTGAAAATTCATTTAAAATCACAAAGATGCACTTGAGAAAATATTAAATCTCTCCTCCCACACTTAAATTTGACATTGTCCTCAATGGCTTAAAATTTCAAATTAAAACATAACCAAGGGACCAAGAATGTAAAAAGGGAAAAGAAAATAATACTCCCCAAGGCAGATTAGCTCCAAGATAAGAGAAGTTTATCCTTCAAGAAGTTGGAAGAATTATTTCTGGCTAAAGAAGCCTACAAAAAGAAAACAAACACACAAGTAAAAGCCTAAGGAGTAAGTGAAAGAAAATAAAAATCAAGGGAAAAGAAAATTAGAAAATTAATGCCTTTAAGTCCCCTTCAAAGTAGAGCCTCCAAACGAGACTCTAGATTGTCCAAAAGAACCACAAAATTGATCACCACGACCTCCAAATGGATCACGAGGTCCTCTTTGTCCCTACCAAATACACTTTGAAATTGGTTCTTTGTTTAGTGAAAAACTTGTCCAAACTTGTGATACTCACGAAAAATAAAAACAAGAAGAATATCCAATGTAGAGAGCAAAAGCACAATGTCAACCAAGTTCAATCAACACATCAAAATATCACAAGGATACTCAACTGTCCAAGATTTTCATATTTGCAAAAATTCCAGAAAAATAAATAGCTAACGTTTAGAAGCAATCACAAGACTCACAATTCATTCTATGTATTTTTCTACCACCAAATATGTAACATCCCATATTTCCACAACATAGTGGGTAATAACTTTGCGGGATGTTGCCCTATCTGATTACTCAAATAAGGGGTCTTTAAAACAAAATTTACTCAAAAGGCAGTGGAAATTTTTTTTTTTCCATCATAAAAAAGTACAAGAATTGGGCTTCTGATACATACACTCACAGGTATAACAGGTTCAAGATGTAGCATGAGCATTTAGCAGTCCACCGCATTTTCACTGCGTCTCTGATCCTGAATTTTTCAAAAAAGATAATACGCGTGTGAGTGAAAATCACTCAACGAGTCCCATGTGTGCTAGTGCTTTAGTAAAGCGACAGAATACATAAAACTTTTATGGGAAAGCATTTCATTTCTTCACTGGAAACAATTCTATTAAAGAAGAGTTTTTTCAGTACTCAGTCATTTTTGCAAAATTGTGTTTCAATTTCAAATCATTGCCCCAATTTCCAAATCACTGGTATTACTCCAATAGAGGGTTAGCCTGTATACAAAGCTCACAAGGCTTTGTGTTTGGTGCCACGTATCATTATGTCTAGACTGCATCCTACAGCACTGAACTGTTCATCGCCGGAAGGGTAAGAACACCGCAGCGTACTATCAACAATCAAGTTAGTACATACGCCAAGTATTCAAGTTAGTGCATAGGCCAAGTATTCAAGTATGTGCTCACGGCAAGTATTCAAGCTATTGCATACGCCAAGTATTCAGGTTATTGCATAAGCCAAGTATTCAAGATAGTGCTTACGCCAAGTATTCAAGTTAGTGCTTACGCCAACTAAGTTAGTACTTACACCAAGTAATCAAGTAAGTCTACACACTAAGTATTCAAGTTAGTGCATACGCCAAGTAGTCAAGTTAGTGCTTACGCCAAGTATTCAGGTTAGTGCATACGCCAAGTATTTAAGTTAGTGCATATGCCAAGTATTCAAATTAGTGCTTATGCCAAGTAAGTTAATGCTTACACAAAGTATTCAAGTTAGTACATATGCCAAGTATTCAAGTTAGTGCTTACGCCAAGTAAGTTAGTGCTTACACCAATTACTCAAGTTAGTACATACGCCAAGTATTCAAGTTAGTGCTTACACCAACTATTCAAGTTAGTGCTTACGCCAAGAAAGTTAGTTATTACCCCAAGTATTCAAGTTGGTACATACGCCAAGTATTCAAGTAAGTGCTTACGCTAATTACTCAAGTTAGTGCTTACGCCAAGTATTCACATAAGTGCATACACCAAGTATTCAAGTTATTGCTTACACTAAGTATTTAAGTTAGTTCTTACGCCAAGTATTCTAGTTAATGCATATGCCAAGTGTTCAAGTTAGTGCTTACACCATGTAAGTTAGTGCTTACGCCAAGTATTCAAGTTAGTGGTTATACCGATTATTCAAGTTAGTGCCTACGCTAAGTATTCAAGTTAGTGCTTATGCCAAGTATTCTAGTTAGTGCATACACCAAGTATTCAAGTTAGGGCATACACTAAGTATTCAAGAATTGTCAAGTTTAAGAAATCAAGAATTCTGGATTCATATTGTTCACCATGTTTCAAAATCCAAAAAGGCTCATACTTGAGCACATCAGGAAACCATTTTCCATTTCAAGAAAAACAATGTTAGGGTAAAATATTATTTTTCAGAATTTGATCCTACTGATTCGCAAGTAAGTTAATAATTTTTGTAGGCTCCGTAGAGCCAATCAATTTATTCCATAGGCATATCAGGCCAATACGATAATTTTCAGGATCAAAATGTCATTTTCCAATGTCAATTTCATATCGAGAGATCATTTTTCAAAACCATGTTAAAACAGGGTAAAGAGTTCTTTTCTCACATCAAAACAAGTCTCCAAGAGTATTCGGGTCATTTTTCTTGTACTCAATCACAAAAGTCATTTCTAAGGGTATTTGGGTCATTTTACCCATATCTAATTCCAAAAGACTTTTTCAAGGGTATTCAAGTCATTTTACCCTTACCCGATTTAAAAAGTATTCACAAAAGTTCCAATAAGAATATTTCGGTCATTTACCGAATACACAATTCCAAAGGTTTCAGAAATCATTCCAATAAGAACATTTGGATCGTTTTTCCAAATACCCAATTCCAAAAAGAAAACATCTTAAGAAATCCAGAATTATAATTCCAAGAGACGATTAAATTCAAAGTTTCCAAACATGTTTCTATAAAATGTTTCAATAAGGGCATTCCAGTCAATTTATGAATACTCTATTCCAAAATTTTTGATTTTCTAAAAATCCCAAATATTTAATCCAAAAAGGACTAAATTCACAAATTCATACTTTAAACATGTGTTAAGGTTTCTAAGCCAATTATGAAGTTCATTCAAGCCCAGAATGGCAAAAAAATAATTCCCACTCAGATAAACCTTAAACATATTCAGAGACTTCCAAAACAGTATAAAACATAACCTTGTCATGGAAAAACAAAGTACACTAGATTTCAAAAAGGTTCTAGAGGTCCAAAGGACTCACCTCTTATCCTGACTAAACTTTTCCTTTCACGGCCATTCGACCACCATTTTTACCGTTTACAACGAACTGTTGGCCATTTATAGATAAACCTATACCACACATTGTTTTCAGGTCAATTCGTGTTCGACCGAAAAAGAGTCGACATCTAGCCGACGTGCCCGATGTCTAGCCGATGTCCAACCAACGTTTAACCGACGTTTAGCCGTCGGGGTTGACAAATAGCCAACGGTTAAGGAAAACATCAAAATTTTGTTCATATCGTATTTTCATCATTTTTTCGATTCTTTCTCCCTTCATAAAGAAGGGATTCACTTTATATTTCCCATTTATTTCAACTAAATCCACATAGTTAATCATCCTCAAATTTGTCCATGTTCCAAGCAAAATTCTAAAATTTTGCTGCTTTAACACAAGATTTTGTTTTGGACATAACTTTCAATCCACATCTTCGTTTTAGCCCTATCACATACTAAAATGACCATAAGCCTCTTAGATTTAATTCTATATAAGCTCTTTTCTAGAATTCTGGTTCTAGAGGCCCAATACTGGGCGAAAACAACCCCAGTAGTTTTACATCACTTTTACGATTCATGCTTTCCTTTGTCCTCCTTTAATCTTTAACACTTTAGAACCATTAATTCATTCAATTTTCCTTCAAATAATCTTTAATTCTGAATTTCTAGATTTCCAGTAGCTCACAAAAGTCAAACTTATTCAACACAAATTCATCTCTTCTATTCAGAAGATAATTTGATCCATTTTTCCAACCAAGTAAATTCCATTTTTACCCTACTTTGATGATCATCTCTTCGACCAAAAATAAGCCTTTAAACTACCATAATTACTCAGTTCTTCCTCACACAGAATATCATTCAAAGACCCTTAAGCATCCGACACATATATAAGTATATATAAAGTTCCTACACAAAAGTTAACAAACCCTAGTTTAATCAAAAATCATGTTTTCACATTAAAATTGATATCATAATGATCACCATAATTAAATCTACAACTTTAATTCTTAAAGCATAGGATTTTACCTTGTGTTTGAGGTGTTCTAGCTTCAATTTGCTCCAAGAATCTCCAACTCTTCAAGAACAATATTTTCTCTCATTTTCCTTGATTTTTCTCAACCATTTTCTTACTTGTTTTCTCTTGTTTTTTCCTTCTTCAATGCTGTTCAAAATTCTGGCTATTTTAATAGCCTCCTTACCACCATACATGGTCCAAATTGGTGACCATTTGGTCACAAATTGTGGGATATCGCCACATGTCACAATTTCATTCGTCTACCTAATTTTTTATTTATTTTGTAAAACTTATTCGATAAGCTTTATCTTGTATGAAATCTCATTCAACCTCTCATAATGTGACACTTGTCCCTATCCACCAATCACATAGGGCCACATCCATGTTTTACCTGCATTTCTATTTTTTTCTCAAAAATGACTAAAATTGGGTCTGAAACGAAAAAATATTTTATCTCACTTTTCAACTCCAAAAATTCGACTGAGTCCATTGGTAAATCTTAAAATTTTCAATTCCCTCTCTATTTGGTTTAATTTGCTGTCAAAGTCGCTGTTACGGTCAAAATGATGAAAATGCCTCCGGTGACCCAGATAGCATAATTCACACCAAAACGTGTATTTCATCACACTAATCAATTTCTGTTCATAGCATACCCTCAAATTCTTATTTTATTAATAATAATAGCCTTCCAAAGATTTAGTGTACGGGTAGAACAAATTCAATAATTACATCTAGGTCCTGACAAAATATTATTATACCAAAATATTCGTTTCATTACACCGATCAACTTTTGTTCTGGCTATTGATATAAATTTTCATCCTATTACAAGTAATAGCCAATCAAAGGTAAGATGCAGGGTATTACATTCTCCCCTCCTAATAAAAAAAATTTGTCCTTGAAATTTATATTTGCTTTAATTCTATATAGCACATATAAACATGATTTCTTGAGAAATTCTCATATTCTTTCAACCTAATAATATACTTTGATATACACCATTCTCTCACGATCAATAATTAAACCTCTGGTATCTATATCATTTTGCATAGAGATCATACTTTCGTTTCCTTAAACAACCATAAATCACTTCCTATCAACTTTCATGGGTACTTCCCATGGGTTACCCACCCTAGAATTTCTTTAACCCAGTCAAGTTTAACTTTAAATGTCTAATGATTCATGGTTCATTAGTATTAATATAATCATATCCTTTGACACATTATGACAATCCAGGACCTTTAGCAATCAAATATAGCAATGGAATAGTACACAAGCGTGCATGTTCTTATCTGCACAATTTATATCACACTATACACACAGGGCCTTTAAGTGTTCAACCTCTTTATTCCTCACTTACTATTACTGGTCCCAAAATAGAATGTTCAGAATTAGGAAATAATTCCTATATAAGGTCTCTCTGACCTCCATCCTTTTACTATTGTCCGAATTCGGGGTCATAGACCTTTTTCAAAGATATTGGATTTGTCTCGAATCACTCTTCTTCTAGCTCATCATAATAAATTATACCTCAAAGTCACATATTGTATCTACTCCAATATCCAAACATTATCTCTATAAATACACATTTACTCATACAATATTGGACTCCCCAATGTCCCGTTAGAGGCTCAGCTATACTCCATCAAAAGCTCTATTATGATTTACCATATGCTATGATACCACTTGTAACACCCCATATTTCCATAACATAGTGGACTATAACTTTGTGGGATGTCCCCCCCATCTAATTGCTCAGACAAGGGGCCTTTATAACAAATTTTACTCAAAAGGCAGTGGAAATTTTTTTTTTTTTCAACATAGAAAAGAACAAGAATTTGGCTTCTGATACATACACTCACAGGTATAACAGGTTCACGATGTAGCATGAGCCTCTGGGAGTTCACCGCCCTTTCGCTGTGCCTCTGATCCTGAATTTTTCAAAAGAAATAACACGCGTATGAGTGAAAATCACTCAGTGAGTCCCGTGTGTGCTAGTGATTTAGTAAAGAGACATAGTACATAAAAACTATTATGGGAATGCAATTGGTTTGTTCACTGGAAACAATTCCAAAACTCTTTAAAGAAGAGTTTATTCAGAACTCAGTCATTTTTTAAAAATTGTGTTTCAATTACAGATCATTGTCCAAATTTCAACATCACATGCATTCCTCCAACAAAGGGTCAGCCTGTATGGAAAGCTTACAAGGCTTTACCTTCAATGCCACGTTTCATTATGCTTAGACTACAGCCTACACCACTCAACCGTGCATCATCGGAAGCGTAAGTACATCACGCGGCGTATTATCGAGAATCTAGTTAGTGCTTATGCCAAGTATTCAAGTTAGTACTTACACCTAGTAAGTTAGTACTTACGAAAAGTATTCAAGTAAGTGCATATGCTAAGAATTCAAGTTAGTGCTTACGCCAAGTAAGTTAGTACTCATGCCAAGTATTCAAGTTAGTGCCTATGACAAGTATTCAAGTTAGTGCTTACTCCAAAAGTATTCAAGTTAGTGTATACGCCAAGTATTCTAGTTAGTCCTTAGGCTAAGTAAGTTAGTGCTTATGCCAAGTATTCACGTTAGTGTATACGCCACGTATTCGAGTTAGTGCTTACGCAAAATAAGTTAGTGCTTATGCCAAATATTCAATTTAGTGCATACGCTAAGTATTCAAGTTAGTGCTTACGCCAAGTATTCATGTTAGTGCATACGCCAAGTATTCATGAACTGTCAAGTTCAAGAAATCAAGAATTCAAGATTCATATTGTTCACCATGTTTCTAAATCCAAAAAGGCTCATACTTGAGCACATCAAGAAGCCATTTTCTATTTCAAGAAAAGCATTGTTTGGGCAAAATATTTTTTTCTAGAATTTTATCCCACTGACTCGCAAGTTTTGCCGTAAAAATAATCAAAGGGTCTGCAGAGCCAATCAATTCATTCCTAGGCATATCATGCCAATAAAATAATTTTTGGGATCAAAATGTCATTTTCCAAAGTCCATCTCATATCGAGAGATCGTTTTCCAAAATTGTGTCAAAACAGGGTAACAGAGTTCTCTTCTCACATAAAAACAAGTTTCCAAGAGTATTTGGGTCGTTTTCCCCGTACTCGATCACAAAATTCATTTCCAATGGTATTTGGGTCATTTTACCCGTACCCAATTCCAAAAGACTTTTCTGAGGGTATTCGAGTCATTTTACCCTTACCCGATTTAAAAAGTATTAACAAAAGTCCCAATAAGAATATTTCGGTCATTTGCCAAATACCCGATTCCAAAGGTTTTCATAAATCATTCCAATAAGGACATATGGATCATTTTCCAAAATACCCAATTCCGAAAAGAATTCATTTTCTGAAATCTAGATTCCTAATCCCAAAAGAGGATTAAATTCAAAGTTTCCAAACACATTTCCATAAAATGTTTCAATAAGGGCATTCCAGTTAATTTTATGAATACCTGATTCCAAAATTTATGATTTTTAGAAAATTCCAAATATTTAATCAAAAAAGGGACTAAATTCACAAATTCATACTTTAAACATGCATTAAGGATTCCAAGCCAATTATAAAGTTCATTCAAGCCCAGAATGGCATAAAAATAATTCCTGCTCACATAAACCTTAAACATATTCAGGGACTTCCAAAATGGTATAAAACATATCATTTCATAGAAAAACAAAGCACACTAACTTTCAAAAAGGTTTTAGAGGTCCAAGGGACTTACCTCTTGTCCTAACTAAACTTTTCCTTTCACGGCCGTTTGACCACCATTTCTACCATTTTCAACGAACCGTTGGCCGTTTACCGATAAACCTACACCACACATTGTTTTTAGGTCAATTCATGTTCGACTGAAAAATAGCCGATGGTTAGCCGATGTTGAACCGACGGTTGGCTGACGTTTTGCCGTCGGGGCCGACGGTTAAGGAAAACATCCAACTTTCGTTCATGTCATTTTTTCGTCGTTTGTTCAATTCCTTTATTTTTCTTTTTCCACATTCTTTCTCCCTTTATAAAAAATAGATTCACTTCATATTTCCCATTTATTTCATCTAAATTCATATAATTAATCATCCTCAAATTCGTCTATGTTCCGAGCAAAATTATGAAATTTTACTACTTTGACATATGATTTTGTTTCGGACATAACTTTCAATCCACAACTCCATTTTGGCTCTATGACATACCAAAACAACCATAAAACTCTTAAATTTAATACTTTATAATCTTATTTCTCAAATTCTAGTTATTGAGGCACAATGTTGGGCAAAAACATCCCCAGTAGTTTTACCTCACTTTTCCTATTCATGCCTTCCTTTGTCCTCCTTTAATCTTTAACACCTTAGAACCATTAATTAATTCAATTCTCTTTCAAATGATCTTTAATTTTGAATTTCCAGATTTCCAGTAGCTCACAAAAGTCGCACTTATTCATCACAAATTCAACTATTCTAATCAAAAGCTAGTTTGATCCATTTTTCCAATCAAGTAAATTCCATTTTTACACTACTTTGATCATCACCTCTTCAACCAAAAATAAACATTCATACTACCATAATTATTCTATTCTTCCTCACACCAAACATCATTCAAAGACCCTTAGGCAACCGACACATATACAAGTATACATAAAGTTCATACACAAAAGTTCACAAACCCTAGCATTAATCCAAAAGCAAGACATGAAAATCATGTTTTCATGTTAAAATTGATATCATAATAATCACCATAATGAAATCTATAACTTTAATTCTTGAAGCATAGGATTTTATCTGTGTTCGAAGTGTTCTAGCTTGAATTTGCTCCAAGAATCTCCAACTCTTCAAGAATAATATTTTCTCTCTATTTTTTCAATTTTCTCCTTGATTTTGCTCAACCCTTTACTTTCTTGTTTTCTCTTATTTTTTCCTTCTTCAAAGCTGGCAGAAATTCTAGCTGTTATAACAACCTTCTCACCTATTACAAGTAGTAGCCATTGATATAAATTCTCATCCTATTACAAGTAGCAGCCAATCAAAGGTAAAATGCAGGGTAATACAAAATAAACTGAACAAAGATATGTCCGTGTCCAGTAAATTTTTTCTAAAAAAATACATATACAAAATGCCAAGAAATTTAAGAGGATAAAATCTAGCTTAACGTGAAGAGAGTTTTTCCACCAATGTATTCTCCAACGTATGAGTTTTAAAAATTTTTAATCCATTGGGGATAATTCACAGAAGAAGAAGAAGAAGAAGAAGAAGAAGAAGAAGAAGAAGAAGAAGAACAACAACAACAACAACAACAACAACAAGGTGAAGAAGAAATGAAGAAGACTAACATAGTAAAATAGACCATATAGAAAGGAATTTGGGAGGGGGTTGGTTCTTCACATGACAAACAAGAGACAAAAATAAGAGAAGCAAAAGAAGAAGGAAAAATGAAGGAAAAGACAATGTAGGAAGAATCTGGGAAGAAAAGAAAAAGAGTAAGGAAATAAACAAAAAAGGAAAAAAAGAAAAAAAATAATTTTCTAGTTATTGTATTAAAATTGTCTTAAATCAGTCTTAAATAACTAGGAAACTAACGATGATTTTAACCCCTATCCATGAATATGAAGCAAAAGAACAATTGATACAAGAAATCATAGCACATGTGGATGGTGTTGAGAATACCTTTAAACATGATTTTTTTTAGGCTCTTAAGAAATTAAGTCTTGGTAGGATGAGAGCATCTATTAAGGACCCTCCAAAATTGGAGTTGATGAGCTACCCATTCATTTGGAATATGAATATTTGGCACCAGGAAACAAGTTGCCAGTGATTATTATTAAGATTTAGAGAAGCAGTAGAGGCTATAGTTGGTTCAAGTTTTAACAAGGTACAAGAAAGTTAAAACATGAAAAATTACTGATATAAAGGGAATCTATCATTTCTTCTGCCCAAATAAGATATTATTAGAAGAATGTGACAAACTTATGATATAACCTCAATAAAGGTTAAATCCAAACATGAAAAAGGTGGCTTAAAATGAGCTGATCAAGCTTCCTGATGTAAGAATCACTTACTCAATTTAAGACAGCATATGGGTGAGCCTAACACAAGTGGTTCCTAAGAAAAAAAGTCTTGTTGTGGTGCTCAATGAGAGAAACAATCTCTTACCTACTAGACTTGTAATAGGTTGGAGAGTGTGCATTGATTATAGAAAGCTAAATGAATCTACAAGAAAGGATCACCTGCTATTTCCTTTTATTGATCAAATGTTGGAGAAGTTGACTGGGTATATGTATTACTATTTCTTTGATGGATTCTCTAGCTACTTTCAGATTTCCATAACTCATGAGGATTAAGAGAAAACCACATTCACTTGCCATTTTGGGACTTTTGCCAATCAGCATATGCCTTTTGGTCTTTGTAATGATCCAAGAGCATTTTAAAGGTGTATGATGGTCATATTTGAAGGAATAATTTGTAACATAATATAGGTATTTATGGATATTTTCTCTATTTTTGGGGACTCACTTGAATTCTTTTTAAAAACTTAGGAGTAAGTACTCTAAAGATGTGAGGAAACAAATCTCATGTTAAATTAGAAGAAGTGCTATTTTATGGTGAATGAGTGTATTGTACTAGGGCATAAGATCTCAAATAAAGGTTGGAGGTTAATAGAATAAAGATTGAAAACCTAACTATGTTGTTGTAGGGGTTATTCTAAATGAATATACAATGCAACAGAGAAAGAAATTTCTCTCGAATATGAAGTATTACTTTTGGAAGGATCCTTCTTTTTTCATTATTGATACATTACGCAGAAACCTCTTGATTTTTGAAGAACAAGAACCCTAGAGTTAGTCACCCAACTCCTTACTAAATTCACACTCACAATGAACTAAATGCAAATGTAATTAACCCAATGAGATTTGGTGAATCTAGCCTACTTCAAAACACCTAAATACCCTAATCTATCAAGAGATTAGAACAAAAAGATGGGATTTAAAGGCACCTAAAAACTCAACCTATCCAGAACACTTGAGAAATAGTAGCACCTAAGAATAGAAATAGAGATTTAGATTATCCCTTTGATGTTTAGAGACATTATATCAAATGTGGAAGTAAACCCTTTGATTTGGTCTTGAAATGGGAATCACCCTTTACACACTCTCCTCTAGAGAGAATTTGGTTTCTCTACCAAAAATATTCTAAGTCTCTAAAATCTATCTGTTACAAGAGTAAGGAGGCATATATATAAAGATAACAAACTAAATCTAGCAAATGGGATATGTAATTTCGGCCATTCATCTTCTAAGTAAGTCTAAATTATACCTATTACAAGTCAAAAGTCGTAAGAATTAAATTAGGAAAAAAATAAAATAAAATAAGAAAAATCAGCAAAATTGGGTCGTGCTCAAAGAGACCTGGCGCCAGGTGTGTTCTGGAAACAAAACCCAGTGATGACTTGGCGCCAAGTGATTGGGTAGGCTTGGCACCGGTGCATTCTATTTTCCATACAGTTGGCTTTTCTTTTCTTTTCAGCCCCCTATTGTTCTCCTTTGGCCCTCCATACCAATTGTTGTTCAAGCTTTGAGCTTCTTGGCCTTTCTTTAATCCTCCATTGCTTGATAACCTTCTTCATCCTTGGCTTGGAATCTTTAAATGCACCTTGAAGTCTCTTGAAAAGGAGCTTCACCCATGGAGCAGTGTGTTATGTCTTTGTCCTTCTTCCCCCTTCTTTAGAATGGCCTTCATTCCTAGATGAATCCTATCATTTCCCCATTCTTTGTGATGATTTGTCCTCGAATTGTCACCAACGTAAAAATTCAAACAAAGAATTTTGGGTGAAGGCCAAAATATTGTCTTTGAACTTTGTCATGCTCTTTGTTTTCTCCTTTTACAACCCACATTTTTTTTCTCATTTACTCCACTCTCTTTTTTCTTCTCACCCCCTTATTTGTCCATCATTTCTCTTTCTTTTAAAGTTGAAGAGGTCACTCTATTTGTATCTTGCTCTCCTTTCCTCTTCTCAATTTGATTCCCAATATTTTCTTTAGTATTTTCCCCAACCTTTTTTCTCTCAATCTTTTTTCCCTCCTTTTTCTCTCTTCTTTTCTTTTCATTATCCCTCAAAATATTTTAATCCCGCAAAACCTCACTAGGGGATAGGGGAACTAAGGTGCACTTTTTTTTAATCTTTCTTCAAAGTATAAGTGTTTTTCCTCACCTTGTGAACTACAATTCTATCAAACATGCAAGGTCTCCCCAACAAAATATGCCCAACATACATAGAATAAACATCACATAATATATTGTCATTGTATCTATGAAACTCCATCAAACCCTACCCTAGAGTAAAAGGGATGGGATGTAGTCATCATGCATAAAATATAGCACTTGAATGATTTTTGTGTGCCTTAGAATTGTGATTTATAGGAGATATGATTTATTTATGTTTGTTGAATAGAAAGGGTAATATGGTAATTTTACTTGGGGTTGGAATAGGAAGATGGCTTGAGGTTTAGATAGAAAGAATATTTGATTGAGAAAATAAAAACAAGCGTTGTTGTCGTTAAGTGGTTAGAGCTTTGTGAATTAATCTCTAAAATCTTAAGTTCAAATCCCATCACCTAAGTTTTATTCATATTTATCTTAAACCATGTTTAAATTTTCCTTTTCTTACATTCCATAAAAATGGGAATGTTGTCATTGTTGGGAAATATGCCCTCTTAAACTAGGTTTCTAATGTAAATTTCAAATATTTTAATAAAGGAATTTATCTTTGGGATTTGTTTGTGAATTTACATTTTATTTGTGCATAATTACGTTTGGAAAAGACCCATTGTGTTTAAATAAGTGGTCCATGTGAATGGTGGTCTTTTACAGTAATGTATGAATCACGGGTTACTTAACACATAAACGTTAGTTCTTAATAGATTGATGAGAATGGGAATTTTATCATGTCTAGGTTATTGTGTTATGAATTCCAAATGGGGAATAGCTTACCTTTAGCCAGTGAGTAGTCCACTCAATTCATGACATAAGCGTATTTTGAATACGTAGAACAGGACCTATAGTAGTGGTTTCTTAAAGTACTATAGGGTAGAAAACTAGACTAATACTGCTACAACGTAGACTAATACTCTACGACTTGAGTATGAGTTGGCGGTCTGACAAAGCTAGAAGCATGTACTGTGATATGCTATAGTTGAGGTTCTATCGTAGGACCAATATACTTGCATGTTGGGTATATATGACTAGTTAGTTAAGACAGACTTGTACAAGATAGTTTCTATACTATATCGCCCCTTGTGGTTGCCTGAATAATCTAAATATCCAGGGCCCTGGGAAACATAACTTGGATATTTGCTTTAGGGTAGCTCTCTTGGAAAGCGGAAACAATCCAAGAAGTCATGGATCATTAGACTAGAAGCCTAAGGATGGTAGATGTCATTTAGAGAGGTGCTAGTACATTTCTTCCTCTCTAATGCATGGCAATGTATGGAGGGGTATTTTAGTCATTTCACCTATAGGTCGGAGACTTTGCTAACGCAGCATTGTCTTTGGGGTCAATATTTCCTTATGGTAGTATTAGAAAATATTTAAAATGCAAAAAACAGTTATTTATATGACAAGGGTATTTTGGTCATTTTAGTAGCCAAGGCGGTGTGTCTCTTGGTCCCTAATATAGACCGTACGTCCTAATTATATACAGGCTAAGCAATTGGTCTTAAATTAAATTAAATGGAATTTATTTTATTTAAGTAGCCTGATTTAATTATTGAATTAGAATAAAATAAAGGTCCACAGAGAGAGAATTAATTAAACTAATTTGGTGGGTTAATTAATTATTCAGGGCTATGGCCCAGTTTGAACAATTAAAGATTGACCTGAGACTAAACTAATATAGGGTTAGTAATTAGACTAGTTTATTTGGGCTGGAAAATTAATTATTTATTGGGATATTTATTTGGTTCTAATTAGAATAATTAATTTGGCCCAAGAGGCTAAACTAAGAGTCCAATTGCCCAAATTAAAAATCCAGTTTAACCTAGGGTTTCATTTAGCTTAAACAGGAGAATAAAGACATATATTGTTTTCTTCTTCTTCTAAGAGAAAGAAAAAAAAGACCGTTCTTTTCTCTCTGAAAAATTCCTTAGCCCTATGAGTCTTCCCCAAACGTAGATTAGGCAAGCCATATACTGGAAGATCAAGGGGTTATTTAGCATTCATATACATGCACAGACATAGTAGGAGGCTTGCAGGAAGAGCACTAGAGGCTTCCTGATAGGGGCTAAATTAGTCATACTTTTCCTAGTTATTTGAGGTTCTTTTGTAATACATTTTGTGCAATAACTAGTCGTATTCTTTCATATTTAAGATTTTATCCTTGGAAAGGTATTTTATTCTTTATTTTAGATTTTTACGGTAAAACAAAATAAAAACGTCGCAAAACAGAGGAGAGGCGGCGCCGGCTAGGACTCTAGAACCGGCACCGGCCATGCACTAGTTGCACGAACTTCGAAGCGATGAAAAAATTACTGAAATAGAGTGGAATAGAACCAAGGTGGCACCAGCTGTGAAGCTAGAATTGGCATCGGCTGCATTCTGGAAAATATTGTGCAAAATTGGAAGAAAAATTGACGAACGACTAGAGGGACAGAACACAACTGGCGCCAGCTCCTAGAGTCAAGGCGACACCGGCTGTGCCCTAAGGCTAAGGCGATGCTTGTTTTTTTCTACGCGATTTTTGGTAATCTGAGGAATTTTAGAATCTTCCAACTTCTACTCGACCAAGAACTTTGTACCTGCGAGTTTAGGCTCTTCCTAAGGCTATAAATAGATGAAACACACATGGGAAAAGGAGAGAAATCATTGATTATCATAGAAAATTACTCAATCAAATGAGGAATTCTTCAAGTTCAAGAAGGGTTGTGTAAGAAGGTCTTCAAAGGAAGAAGAATGGGGCTTGTCTATGAGTGCTTTCTTTTACTTTGTTTTCTTTTTCTTGAACAATGATATGTTAATTATTTTATTGTAATTTGACATTGTTTTAGATATTCATGATATTTAGAGGTATTTAATCTTTTGATTAAATGATTGTTCTTCTTGGTATTCAATTGCTTGGGCATATTACGAGATTAATTGGTTGTTTATTTCATTAACTTGCTAGACCAAAAAGGTTGATGGTAGTTGCAATTGATTAATTTCATATTTATTGGTTGTTAACTTGCTAGACCAAAGAGGTTAATTGCTAAAGATTGAGTAATTGAAGGTTAATTGATGTTTGCCAGGCCAAAGATTCAGCGATTAATTTCATGTTTTAAATTTGTCAGACCAAGGGAATTTAATCAAGGATTGTGTTTAATGCATCTTGTGGATGAATTAGTTGAGACAGACCAAGTGATGCTAATTTATCTAGAAGGTAGTAATTATTTTAGATAGACCAAGTGATGCTAATTTATCTTTATCATTCATAGTGCCAAGAGAAGAATTAGTTATGATAATGGTTAGGTTCTTTAAGGTCATGTTTGTCTAAACAATGGTTTGAGTTACATACTTCTCCATTCTTGACATGTATATATTTTTATTTTGATTTTTTTTATCTTATTTTTATTTGTTTTTCACTTTATCGAGTCGGTTAAACAATGAACGAAAGGTAATTAATGTCTACTTGTTCCTGGAGGATCGACACTTGTTTGAACCCTATGCTCGGTTAATGATAAGTACGCTTGCTCATATGTGTGATTTAGGTTGAACGTTTTAATTTAAACTTGATTGGGATTGTGCTTAGTTATTGTATGATTTTTATACCCAAGTTCGAGTACATCAAGTTTTTTGCGCCGTTGCCGGGGAACAATAGCATGAAAGCTTGGATTTCGTTGACTTAACCATGTAAATATGTAAATATGTGAGATATGTGTACTTGTTCGCAACAATATGCCATCTTTTGTATTTCTTGTATTCTTGTACACCCTTGTAACCTAACCTACTAACTTTGACTATGTTCTTTTTACTAACTTTGTAACCTTGTAGTTTTGTTGTTAATCATTAATTATGTATCTAACTTGCTTCTTATTTTCTTAGGTGTTACCTTTGGTACATGACCCAAAAATCTGAAGGCGAGATAGCCAATTTTGACCCAAAAATCGAGAGGACGCTATCAAAAATTTGTCGGACAATTCAACGGAACCTAATCGTCGAGATGGATGGGGCTCAATAGAACAATGTTGGAAATAACAGGAGGGTTATAGATGACTTTGTGAAACTCGCAATCTCAGGCACAGGCTTGAGTATCACTAGACCTAGGATAAATGTAAACAATTTTGAAATAAAGCCCAACATTATCCAAATGATGCAAAATATGGTTCAATTTGACGGGTTACCTGAAGAGGATCCCAATGCTCACTTAGATAGTTTTCTTGAGATTTGTGATACTTTCAAGATGAATGGTGTTTCTGAATATGCCATTAAGTTAAGACTTTTTCCGTTTTCCTTGAGAGATAGAGCTAAATCTTGGTTAAAGTCCTTACCTACAGGTTCCATCACAACTTGGAATGCCCTAGATGAAAAATTTTTTGCCAAATATTTTCCCCCAGCTAGGATAGCCAAACTTAGGAATGAAATCTTCGCCTTCCAACAATTAGATTCTGAACCCTTATATGAAAGTTGGGAGATATTTAAGGAGATGTTAAGAAAATGCCCACACCACAAATTTGAGCTGGGAATGCAAATGCTTATCTTCTTGAATGGCCTCATGTTTGCATCACGGCAAGTGATGGACTCTTCTGCAGGGGATTCCATCAATCATAAGACCCCGGAACAGGTATTTGAGCTTATTGAAAATTTGGTTTCTAATAACTATTCTTGGGGAAGTGCAAGGTCAAAAGCTCATGTGCAAGGAGTACACAAAGTGGATGTTGTGGCAGCATTGGAGGCTAAGGTAGACGCCTTAACTCGAAAGATGGAACAGATGGTGATGTCTCAAGGTCAAGTTTTAAACGTCAATTGTGATTTTTGTAGAGAAGGACACCCCAATCATGAATGGCAAAATATAGGGTCACTCCAAGAAACGTCGGAACAAGCGGCCTTTGCAGGTAATGTCCAGCCAAGTAACAACCCTAATAGCTCTACCTATAACACTGGCTGGAGAAATCACCCTAATTTCTCTTGGAGCAATAGGAATCAACCTAGGCAGGGTTCTTTCAATTTTGGTGGAAATCAAAGGAACCAAAACCCCATGACCAACATTGCAGCACCTCCAAAACCACCATTGGAAGAGTTGATTGGCTTAAGTACCACGGAAACCAAGTTCCAAGGAGTCGATGCAACGACAAGGAACTTAGAGGCTTCCATGCACAACCTGGAGAACCAAATTGGTCAATTAGCCAAACTCTTGGGAGATCGTCAAACGGGGACATTACCAGGGAATACTGAGGAAAATTCACGAGATCACAACCGTGGGAAACATTGAAGCAGTCTTACTTTTCTTTACTTTCAGTTTTTGTGATTGAGACAATGTTGTTATTATTATTATTTTTTTTGTTTTGATTAATTAATTAAAGTGCATTATTCAGCATTCATGTGTTTTCTGTATTTTTATAAAAAAAAAGTTTTTGGAGAACCGGACAGAACTGAGCCGGCGCCAGCTCTAAGAGCTTAAACCGGCGCCGATTCCTGTCGGGTGGAGCACAATTAAAGGGCCATTTTGGCCACTTTTTCTTCAAAATCTCCATTCTCCCTCTCAAATTCTCTCAAGCCCGCGCCGGCTTCACATCCCTCATCTCCCAAAATTTGAGTTTTCAACTCCTAAACACCTCCATAACATCTCTTGACTTCTTTTTTATTGATCCTACAGATCAAAAACCTCAAAAGCTTCGATTTTGTTCAACATAATCACATTCAATCTACAAGCAAAGAGAGTAGATTTCTACAAAAAGCTTGCATCTTTGGCTTACCTATGCATACAAGAGAACAAAGGTATGATTTTTATTTAATTCCTATGGTTAAAATGATGGAGATGATTTTTTTCTAATTTAGGGATATTTTTGGCCGAAAATTGGGACTATGTATGCTAGGATTGGATTATGCATTACTCCTAGAAGCTTTATGAGTTGAACTAGATTAGGAGTTAATCATTCTTTGACACTTGATTCAAGCATATGATCATTAGGGGCTTCATGCATATAGCTAAGGTTAGAATTATGGTTATTTGTGATAATTGACTATATGGACCGTGCATTGTTTCTGCCATGATGATGCCTTCATTAACATGATCATGTCTACTTGCATGCATTGAAGATATTCAACACGTTTATGCTTTACAGGGAATTTTACATGTATTATGCAGGTTGTGTTGAATTGATTGGTGGTGGTTGATTGCATTGGTTGTTGGAGTTGATATGTATTGACAGAATTTGGGTTTTATGGACTGTGAGCTTAGTTGAGGGTTGTGTGTGATTTGAGGAATATCTATGCAAGGGTTGCTATCCTATTGTCAGCTTTGAGCTTACTTGTTCTCTCTCCCTATTACACCCATTCCTTACTTGACCATGTCTAGAGCAAGGAGTCAGTCTTCTAAAAGGGCGAGAACTTCCTCGTCCTCAGTCCCATCATCCGTTGATCCCTTGTCTCTTTGACCTACTGAGTTTATTAATGCCTCTTGTGAGGAATTGTATAGTAGGAAGCTTCTAATAAGATTATTGTTGAGCGTACTTTCTCACCCACTGTAGACCATACACTTAAATTGGGAATGATGTTTAGATGGCTAGGATGGGGGTTGATAGTACAATTGAAATGGAAGTATTATCCCGTGCTTATTAAAGAATTCTATGCTAATATGATAGATAAGGGCAATAAACATCTTCCCCATATAGAAACAAGAGTGAAAGGAGTTCCTATCGTCATCACTCAAAACCAATTAGCTAACCTTCTCCAGGTTTTTGACGATGATACTTAACAAGGGATTGATGTGAATAATCAAAAGATTCTTTCTGACCCAAATTGGGATGTCAGAGGGACTAGAGCTACCCTAGGCTTACATAAGCATAATGCTTTCTGAGCTAATAGCTTCTATTCCAACAATAATTTGGCAACCAACTTTCGTGCTCTAGTCTACATGTTTGGGTTCAATGTTATACCCCATGCTAGTGGTTTAAGTGAGACTAGACTAATTGACACTTATATTTTGCATCAAATGATAAACACATTACCTATCTCTCTTGCTCCCTTGATCATCCAATCTATTAGGGAGGTTGTTCATCATCGGCTTTCCACAAAAGCCTTTGTTTTTCCCTTGGTTGTAATGAAAATTCTAAAAGACTTTGGAGTAAGTCTTAAGGGAGAGCTCATAGAGGCTACCACTGAGTACAATATGGTCACTGAGTAAACTCTTATGAGTTGTGGGTACAAATACAACCAAGAGTTGAAAAGGTGGCTAACTCCCTTCGAGGTCAGATATCCCGGGCAGGTAAGGCCACCCACAATGGAGGAAGAGCACCCACCACCACCAGCACGTGCATGGGCTAGTAGTTCTCAGTCCCACTCCCGGACTGGCTTTAAGGCTACCATGCTAGGGCAACTCGATCAGCAAAAGGCAGTACTCCTACACTTGCAAGGTACTATGGAGGACATGGCAAGACGGCAAGCTACTATGGAGCAGCAGTTAGCCGAGTTGAGACAGCATTCTTCTGGGCCACATGGTGGTGCGGGTACCTCTACACCAGCTGAGGATGATGAGGAGGAGGAGGACTGACGATTGTTCTCGAGCACTCTTGTTTTTCCTTTCTCTTTTATTATTTTCTTTAGTTAGTTTTGGTTTTTTTTTTTTTTTGGGTACTCTTTCTTTATTTTGTTTTAGCTTTATTTTCTTTTCTAGTTTTTATGCTTTGGTGTGTTTTCTTTTGTATTTTTCTTTTTAGATACTTTGCCAATGCCTCATTCTTCAAGCTTTCAGATCTTGTACAACACAATACCAAATGAATGGAAGTTTATTTTTCTTTTCTCTTCTCCTTTATATTTTTGGTCCCATGGTATTGTTGTTCTTGTTATATTTATTTGGCCATTGAGGACAATGTCTAGTTTAAGTGTGGGGGAGTGAGTTGATTCATAAATCTTCTATACATATATTTTAACCTTCTTGGGAGCAAATTTTTGAAATTTTTTGAGCAAATATTTTTCAAATTTTTCTGATTTTCTGGAGATTTCAAGCTATATTTTTAAAGCATGTCTTTATGATAGAGTATAGAGCATATGTTCTATACTATTAATGGCTTACGCATGACTTTTTGCACGCACTTGAACGAAGGTAGTTCTTGATCTAATACTTTGCATTATTCTTAAACCTTATTTTTCTACTAAAATTCATGGAGCATTCTAGAACTTACTTGAATACCTCTCAAGGTGAAATAAGAACGACAATCATGATTTAACTTAGAGATGACGGTAATAGGCCTTCTTTGGATAGTTTGAGCTTTTCAAGCCTACCTATTTTCATATCATCCTTAGTGCCTATTTTGAGCCTAAATTGTTGGTTTCTTTCTTGAAAACCCGTCACAATATTTGTCCATTACTTGTTTATGAGAGTTTGAATAATTTTCCAAATCTTTATGCTCTTGATGGTTGAAAGTATATGTAAGAGAATGTTGAGGAAGAATGTTGGGATAAAGATCATGACTTGTTACTTTCAATCATGGATCAATAACAAGTTGAGCTGAAAAGAAAGACAAGAAAAGAAAAGAAAAATAGCAGTAAGAGTGAAAGAAAGAAGTTGAAAAAGAAAGAGAATGGAAGAATTGAAAAAAAGAAAAGAAAAAGAAAGCAAAAAGCTGCTAGAAAGAATGAAATAAAAGAAGTGAAAAAAAAACAACAAGCAGCAATAAAAGAAAAGATCACAAAAGGGATGGTAATTGAACTGTAAAAGTTAAGTTCGTATTAAAGTACTTGACACCATTGCTGGAAAGTTTGAGTGATCTTGTGAATGAAGTTGATGAGAAGAAGAGTTGGAAAAAAAAAAAGAGAAGAAAAAATGCAGGATTTGCTTGAGTGGAGTTGTAATTGTTATATGAGGTTATGGTTTTTTGGATTTTTTTTTTTTTTTTTGGAATAGAAAAGCAAGAAGAGTTTAACTAGTCATATTCTTTCATATTTGAGATTTTACCCTTGGAAACGTATTTTGTTCTTTATTTTAGATTTTTACGGTAAAACAAAATAAAACGTCGCAAAACAGAAGAGAGGTGGCGCCGGTTAGGACCCTAGAACCGACACCGGCCATGCACTGGTTGCACGAACATTGAAGTGATGGAAAATTGCTGAAACAGAGAGGAACAGAACCAAGGTGGCGCCGACTGTGAAGCTGGAACTGGTGCCTGCTGCATTCTGAAAAATATTGTGCAAAATTGGAAGAAAAATAGACGAACGACTAGAGGGACAGAACACAACCGGCGCTGGCTCCAAGAGTTAAGGCAGCGCCGGCTGTGCCCTGAAGCTAAGGCGGTGCTTGATTTTTTCTACGCGATTTTTGGTAATTTGAGGAATTTTAGTATCTTCTAACTTATACTCGGCCAAGAACTTTGTACCTACGAGTTTAGGCTCTTCCTAAGGCTATAAATAGATGAAACACACAAGGGAAAAGGAGAGAATTCATTGATCATCATAGAAAATTACTCAATCAAAGGAGGAATTCTTCAAGTTCAAGGAGAGTTGTGCAAGAAGGTCTTCAAAGGAAGAAGAATGAGGCTTGTCTATGAGTGCTTTCTTTTACTTTGTTTCCTTTTTCTTGAACAATGATATGTTAATTGTTTTATTATAATTTGACATTGTTTTAGATATTCATGATATTTAGAGGTATTTGATCTTTTGATTAAATGATTGTTCTTCTTGGTATTCAATTACTTGGGCATATTACGAGATTAATTTGTTGTTTCTTTCATTAACCTGCTAGACCAAAGAGGTTGATGGTAGTTGCAATTGATTAATTTCATATTTATTGGCTATTAACTTGCTAGACCAAAGAGGTTAATTGCTGAAGATTGAGTAATTGAAGGTTAATTGATGTTTGCCAAACCAAAGATTCATTGATTAATTTCATGTTTTAAATTTGCCAGACCAAGGGAATTTAATCAAGGATTGTGTTTAATGCATCTTGTGGATGAATTAGTTGAGACAGACCAAGTGATGCTAATTTATCTTTATCCTTCATGGTGCCAAGAGAAGAATTAGTTATGATAATGGTTAGGTTCTTTAAGGTCATGTATGTCTAAACAATGGTTTGAGTTACATACTACTCCATTCTTGACATGTATATATTTTAATTTTGATTTTCTTTTATCTTATTTTTACTTATTTTTCACTTTATCTAGTTGGTTAAACAATGAAAGAAAGGTAATTAATGTCTACTTGTTCCTGGAGGATCGACACTCGTTTGAACCCTATGCTTGGTTAATGATGAGTACGCTTGCTCATATGTGTGATTTGGATTGAACGTTTTAATTTAAACTTGATTGTGAATGTTCTTAGTTGTTGTATGATTTTTATACTCAAGTCCAAACACATCATTTCCACCAGCGCACCTACCCCAGCTCCACATATTCCGGTCTAGCCAATTTTGAGAACAAGAAAAGGTAAAAAAAAATTTTTACCTCTCGGAGCCTGGTCAGATCGGAACCGGTGCCGGCTCTGGTCTGCGTTGTTTCTTGTTCTTCAATTTGTTTTTTGCTTTGTTTTTACTTCCCTTTTAAATCTTCAATTGGTATCAGAGCTTGAAGATTTTGTGCAAATATAGGAAGCATGTATGCTAGTAAATAAAACTGGACACATATGTTTGATTAACTATGATCCTTCGTTGTTTTTGGTATGGATAGATTGCTTGTTAAACCTCTTTGATGGAGGTATAGGAGATTTGTAACTCACTGCTTTTCCTTAGAAAATCATGTAAACCCAATGTTAATGGGAATAGGCGATTGTTGTTTTTTTGGTTTTACTGACTTTGGGTTGAAATCAGAGACCCAATAGAGGAAGAAAATTGTAGAAAACATAGTGAAAAACCTACAGAAAGAAGACGCAACAAAAAACCAAAAGAGTGCCACTGTTCATCGGCTTGGCTCGAACAGTCGAGCCACCAATAGAAGAACTGTGCCTGGAGCCAGAGCGTAGCTTGGCTTGGCATAAGGGCGGCTTGCTGATTCGGGAGAATTGAAATGTGATTGCAATTCAATTCTGCAATTTAGGTCAGCACGCGGGCGCACTAAAGTGGATTGTGGAGTGGTTCGACAAGAGGGTCACGGGCTTGGGTCGCCCGTGAGGTGCTAGTTCTATGTGGCGGGTGTTGTTGACTGTAGTGTAGAAAGGCTCTAATCCAATGCGGCAGGTGCAGTGGACCAATGAGAAATTTTTTAGTTTTTCTTGTAATTTTCGTGCATTTTCTTTTTTGTTTTGGGTTCCATACTAGACGATGTTAATATTTTTCCAATAGTTAATATTCGTGGAGTATTTTTGCATGAAAAATATTAGTAAGGGATTTTAGAAATAAACAAGACCATTAATTAATTAATTAATGTGTTTAATTCTATTATTTGGGCACTTAGGTTTAAAAATAGAAAAGCATAAAAATATCTACTATTTTCTAGCATGCTATTTATTTTTGAGTACCTATGTGCACATTTTCTCAAAGACCAAAGTTTTTGGGAATATTTTTGACAAGAATATATTTTTTTTACAAATTAAATGGTTATTTTAACTTGAACAAAAATTAATCCTTAGATATTTCTCAAAGGATTTAATCTTTGACATAGAAAATATATTGAATTTAGATATATTTGTAAGTTAAAATAGAAAGCCATTTTGTTTTATTTTTGCATAAGAGAAATTGTTTTGTCAAATAAACTTGAGACCAAAGTCTCTAGAAAGTTTTAATTGGAAATTTTTGAAACCATTAAGTCTTTAACTTAAATAAAATTAGTTCATGGAAAAATCTCTCAAATGATATAAACCTTGATATAGAGATTTTAAAGGATTTAGATATTTTATTTTTAAATTAAGGAAAAACGTAATGGAAATTTTCAAAAGGATATTTTTCCCGAAAAAATCTTATTTTAAAAGACTAAGTGGGAGAGGGGTTCCAATGGCCCCACGGTTTCTATCACGATCCTCATTAGAGATCATGGGTCCCCTCGCGTCACCCTGTGAGTGAACCCATACAGGATGGGGATACTAAAAGGATCTAGATCTAATGGAGGGATGTAATTAATAACCCGGGATAAGTACTATAATCGGCCAGACCCTCGTTGCAGGTTATAGTGCGAGGTATGTCCATAGGAAATGAGAGGAAACGGCCATCACCTCGATGGAGTTATCCTCTAGATCATTACCTAGAAGGGAAATTAATTTGCGGTGGTTAACCCACTTAGCTTAGGGAACTATTAATCTTTCCAAGAAGCTATGTCAGTTTTTCTAAGAGCCAAATTAATTATTATTAGATTTTGATATAAGAATAAAGTGTACAAATTTATTTTGTTTTCACAACTAAATCCTTTTCTTTTATTTTTCCATTTTTTCAGAAATGGTGAGAGGTTCTTTTAGCCCTTTGGCTGTTATTCTCCAAGAGAATAAGCTAACGGGTCCAAACTATATGGATTGGAAGAGAAACCTAGACATAATACTCAAAGATGAAGAGTATAAGTATGTCCTTTACGAGACCTACCCTGTGATCGGGGAAGGTTCCACCACCGAAGAGCGAAAAGCTGAGAAGCCATGGAAGAAGGCTAACAAAATGGCACACTGCTATATGTTAGCCTCCATGTCTAATGTGCTCTAGTCAAAACACGAGCACATGGCTTCTGCGTATGATATTAGCCAGTCACTAGCCACTATGTTCGCGGACAAGAGCCGGCCCGCAAGGCATGAGGCTCTTCGAACTATAATTAACACTAAGATGGTTGAGGAAGCATCAGTCAAAGAGCACATGCTCAAGATGATTGTTGCTTTTAAGGAAGTAGAAATCTTAGGGGTTGTCATTGACCCCGAGAGCCAAGTGGACATGGTTCTCGAATCTCTATCAAGTTCCTTTACTCAGTTCAAGTTAAATTACAACATTAATAAGTTAAACATGAGTTTAACTGAGTTGATAAGGAACTCCAGATGGCAGAGAAGGTCATGAAGCCTCAGTCAAAGGCTATGATTGCTAAGGCTTCTTCCTCTAGAACTGGGCCCAAGCCCAAAAAAATTCAAAAGGAATAAGGGAAACGCAACGGCCCAACCCAAGACCCAACCCAAAGACAAACCAATAGGCAAGTGCTTCAAATGTGGAATGAAAGGACACTAGAAAAATGAGTGTCCAAATCTTCCAGCCAAGAAAAACCCCATAGGTAATGTTTTCTATCTAGAGTCTATATCAATGGATAGATCAACTTCCACTTGAATTGTTAATTCAGGGGCCACTGATCACATCTGTAACTCCTTGCAGGGGTTTAGAAAGATTAGAAGACACAAGAAGGGTGAACATGGGCTATGTGTGGGAAATGGAGCACAAGTCTGGGCCCTTGCAGTGAGAAAGCTGGATCTTAATTTTGATTGTAATAGAATAATGGTTTTAAAATATATTTTATATTTACCTGGATTTCGACAGAATTTGATTTCAGTTGCAAAACTAGTAAATCAAGGATATTCTCTATCTTTCCATTTTGGTATTTTTGTCAATAGAGATGGAGAAATTTTTTGTACTGGGCACATGTATGAAAATCTATTATTCTTAAACCCTATTAACAATCAATTAAATAATGCTCAATCTAAACCTTTAACTAGGAAGAGAAAGACCAATGTCAATGACTCAAATCTTTGGCATCTAAGGTTGGGTCATATCAACTCAACCAGGATTCAGATCTTAATCCATGATAGGCTTTTAGGCTCATTGAGATTGAAAAATTGGCCTCAGTATAAATCCTGCCTAACAAGAAAGATGACGAAAAGGTCATTTACCCCAAAGGCAGACAGAGCCAAAGAGATATTGAGTCTTGTTCACACTGATGTGGGTGGTCCCTTGTCTACACCAGCTAGAGGAGGTTTTGAGTTCTTCATCACTTTTACGGATGATTGTACAAGGTTTAGTTATATTTACCTGATGAGATGCAAATCTGACTCTTTTAACAAGTTCAAGGAGTTTAAGGCTAAAGTAGAGCGTCGGACAGGTAAATTAATCAACACCTTACGATCGGATCATGGTGGAGAGTACCTCATTGGTGAATTCAAGGACTACATGGTACATCATAGGATAGTATCCCAACTCTCTGCGCCGAGGACACCCCAGCAAAATGGAGCAGCTGAGAGAAGGAATAGGACATTGATGGAAATTGTCCGAAACATGATGTCTCATGCTACTCTTCCTAGTATCCTTTTTGGGGATATGCCCTGGAAACAACGGCATACATTCTGAACTTGGTGCCTTCCAAGTTAGTACCTAGGACTCCTTATGAGATGTGAATTGGGCGTAAGCCAAGTCTGAATTATCTCAGAATATGGGGTTGTCCAGCTTATGTACTGGTCAAGGGAGACAAGTTGGAACTAAGATCAGAATTATGCTATTTTGTTGGGTATCCAAAAGGGATAAAAAGTGGTTACTTTTATCATCCTAAGGAGCAGAACGTACTGGTTAGTACCAATGCTAGATACTTAGAGGATGATCAATGTACTTCCTCTAAAGGTTCAACTAGGTTAGAACTTGAGGAGAAGTTATCTTCAAAATCAACTTCTTCTGACCCGATTGTGGAACAAGAAGAGGTACAGCCTCAAGAGCTTGTAGAAACGGAGCCTCGTCATAGTGGGAGAGTATCTAGGGTTCCAGAAAGATGGACAGGGGAGGTCTTTGACCTAGTCTCAGATCATCAAGAACAAGATCCCACTAGATACGAGGAGGCTATTGTTGATGCCAATGCAAATCTATGGCATGAAGCAATGAAAGCCGAGATTGGGTCTATATACTTCAATTATGTTTTGGATCTTGTAGCTTTACCTGAAGGGATAAAACCCATTAGGTGTAAGTGAGTATACAAGAGAAAGAGGGAAGAGGATGGGAAGGTAGAGACCTTCAAAGCTAGGCTTGTGGCGAAAGAGTATACTCAGAAAGAGGGAATCGATTATAAGGAAACCTTTCCCTTGGTAGCCATGCTTAAGTCCATCCGTATCCTCCTTACCATCGCGTGTCATTACGACTACGAGATATGGCAAATGGATATCAATATAGCATTTTCAAATGGCCATCTTAGTGAAGACATCTATATGTCCCAACTGGAAGGCTTTATTGCTAAAGGCTAAGAACATATAGTTTGCAAGCTTAAGAAGTCTATTTATGGACTTAAGCAGGCATTGAGAGCATGGAACATTTGTTTTGATGAGACTATAAAGCCTTACGATTTTATTCAAAACAAGGATAAACCATGCGTGTACAAGAACCTGAAAGCATTAATATGGTTTTTCTTATCTTGTATGTGGATGACTTTCTACTCATTGGAAATGATGTAGGGGCATTGTTATCTACAAAGGTTTAGTTGTTTAGTCAATTTAGTATGGAGGACTTGGGAGAAGCTAGTTACATCTTCGGGATTAAGCTTCTTAGAAATAGGAAGCAGAAAATGTTAGGATTATCCCAAGTGACATACATTGACAAGATGCTGGCCAAGTACAGTATGGACTCATGCAGGGGAGCTCTAATTCCTTGTAAACATGGGTTATCTTTTTGTTTAAGGGACTGCCCTAAGTCTCAAGAAGAAAATGACAGAATGAGTAGGATTCCATATGCTTCGGTTGTGGGAAGTCTCATGTACGCCATGCTATGTACTAGGCTAGATATTTGCTTTGCCGTAGGCTGAGTTAGTAGATATCAGTCAAACCCTGGGGAGGTTCATTGGCAAGTTGTAAAAGAAAATTCTCAACTACCTCATAGGAATAAGAGATTATATGCTGTTTTACAAGGCTGATGACTTGGTTCCTACAGGATACACAGACTCAGACTTCCAGGCAGATAAATGTTAGTGTTGTGCCCTAGAGGCAATCACTTGTACATTGTATATAACACATTTTATTTTAATAAAATGCATTATTTATCTTACAGTTTCTTTTATTTACTTTAAGTAATATAATTGTTCGATAAAGTCCCTAGTACAACACTGTGTTAATGAAATCATGATAGAGATCATGATATGAGATTCCTACTACACTGGATGGTGTTAGTACTTAAATAGTCCCTAGTCATAGTATTAATGAGACAGGACATCATTAATGCATCAAGACTAGCATGTGTTAGACTTCCTAATTTGATCAGGTGGTGGTTCTCATAACCGTGAGTATTGAGATACTCAAAGTTAACACATGGATGCTTGTTAATGGAACAAATTCATTGGATGACCTAGCTTTGAGATAATCACATGGATAACTATTTAGTACCAGTGATATAATCTCAATATAACAAACATGCAAGTATCTTTAGACTTGAGATCTCCAAGGTACTTTGTTTGCAGAGCTTTGTACTTTGATGCCAATCTCTAGAGATCGATCGAGGGCCACCTATGGGATGGATATTGGGTACATTGTGAGGTAAACGAAAGTAGTTAAGATGGTCAATAAAGGATTCACCACTCCTAATAGTCGGGGCGAATATCTCACGGGCACTTGTAGGAATTACTACTCAAAAGTCCATGGCCAAGACGATTGTGTATTGAAAATAGTTCCAATTGATACACATCTAGAGTAGTGGGTTCCTGGTACAAGTATTGTTGTATTCAGGCCAAAATTATTTCTGGAGGGAGTTGGCACTAATTCCGTACTCTAAATCGAATAAGATATTGTATGGTGAAATGAGTTAATTGCACTGAAGTTTGTTATTGAAGGGTTCATGTCAAGCCACTTGACTTCCTAGACTCTTGGGTAGTCATGATGTGTTGCTAGATACAGCTCATGATCTGGGAATATGGGTTTATTAATTGATGAATTAATAAACCAATCTTTATTAGAATTAACAGGATTAATTCTAATTAATTATGGATTATTAATTTCAAAGATGTTTGGATTAATTCATGTTCGCTACCAATTGACTAGGAAACCTAATAGGTCACATAAAATAGAGGTTTATATACTCAAAATGTTATTTGATAACATAGTGGGGTTGATTGAGAGAATGAGAAGTTGTTGTGGACAAATTATAATTAGTTATAATTTGTGGTCCAAGTTGTAATTATGAGAACTTGATGTTTCCAATTACAATTAGGGAATTCTAATAGGATTATAATTCTCAGTTTTGGGTGAAAAATTTTGTGTAATATATAGTATATGTAACACACGAAAAACCCTAGCTGAACAACACACAAAACAAACAGCCACGAACATTCTCTCTTCTCTCTATCTCTCTTGATTTGATCTTGATCAAAGAACCCTAGCCGCCATATTTTTCTGCTAGCACAGGAAATTTTGGTGCTTGAGTGTACCCTCTGTGTGGATCACTATTATAGATAATTACACACTATGATTATAGTGGCTAGATGTTCAACTCACGTGGAGGTTGATCACGAGGATTGCTGGATCGCGCTTCAACTTGAAGAAGAAATTTATTATTCTTCAGACGATCACCCAAAGGTAAAAGCTATTACCTTTACTCTCTTTATATCTTGTTTTCCACACATAGATGGGTCCTGGGAGGATATCTCGTTTTATTTTCCGCTGCGCCGTATACGATACGAGCCTGAGATACCCAACAATAAGGATGAGAGAAAATCCACTAGTGAACATTTCTTCTCCTTGTCTAGAGGAGCCATTTCATGGAAGAGTATCATGCAATCTTGCATTGCTGACTCAACCATGGAAGTTGAGTATATGGCAGCTTTGGAAGCATCCAAGGACGTAGTCTGGCTCCAGAAGTTCCATTCAGAATTTGGAGTCGTGCCACACATGGACAGCTCAATTGTGATGTATTGCGACAAAACTGGAGCAGTATCACAATCCAAAAGAAACCAGCAACTATAAGAAGGGGAAGCACATCGAGAGGAAGTACCACCTGATTTGGGATTTCATCTAGAGACGGGAAATCGTGATGGAACAGATTGCCTCAGAGAACAATCTAGCAGATCCATTCGCCAAGCCTTTGGCTGAGAGAGTCTTCAAGAGACACTTAGATGCCGTAGGGATGGGCACCTACAGACTTACATAGTCTTAGAGTGCAAGTGGGAGATTGTTAGGAAATATGCCCTCTTAGACTAGGTTTCTAATGTAAACTTCTAAAATTTTAATAAAGAAATTTATCTTTGCGATTTATTTGTGAATTTACATTTTTTTTGTGCACAATTACGTTTGAAAAAGACCTATTGTGTTTAAGTAAGTGGTTCAAGTGAATAGTGGTCTTTCACAATAAGGTATGTCACGGGTTACTTTACACATAAACGTTTGTTCTTAACCAATTGATAAGAATGGGAATCTCATCATGTCTAGGTTATTGTGTTATGAATTCTAAATGGGGAACGAGTTAGCTTTAGCCAGTGAGTAGTCCACTCACTTCATGACATAAGCGTATTTCAAATACGTGGAATAGGACCTGTAGTAGTGGTTTCTTAAAGTACTAGATGGTAAAAACCTAGACTATTACTGCTATAACGTGGATTAGTACTTTACGACTCGAGTATGAGTTGGTGGTCTGACGAAGCTAGAATCATGTACTTTGATATGCTTTAGTTGAGTTTCTATCGTAGGACCAATATATACTTTCATGTTGGGTATATGTGACTAATTAGTTAAGACAGACTTGTACAAGATAGTTTTTATACTATATCACCTCTTGTGGTTGTTTGAATGATCTAAATATCCAGGACCCTAGGAAACATGACTTGGATGTTTGCTTTAGGGTAGCTCTCTTGGAAAGCAAAAATAATCCAGGAAGTCGTGGATCATTGGACTAGAAGCCTAAGGATGATAGATGTCATTTAGAGAGGTGTTAGTACATTTCTTCCTCTCTAATGCACGGTGATTTATGGAGGGATATTTTAGTCATTTCACCTGTAGGTCGGAGACTTTGCTAACGCAGCATTATCTTTGGGGTCAATATTTCCTTATGTGATATTAGGAAATATTTAAAATACAAAATACAGCTATTTATATTGCAAGGGTATTTTGGTCATTTTAGTAGCCAAGGCGGTGTGTCTCTTGGTCCCCAGTATAGACCGTAAGTCCTAATTGTATACAGGCTAAGATATTGGTCTTAAATTAAATTAAATGGAATTTATTTTATTTAAGTAGCTTGATTTAATTATTGGGCTATAATAAAATAAAGGTCTACACACAAAGAGAATTAATTAAACTAGTTTGGTGGGTTAATTAATTATTCAGGGTTTTGGCCCAATTTGAAAAAGTAAAGATTGACCTGGGACTAAACTAATATAGACTTGTTAATTGGACTAGTTTATTTGGGCTGAAAAATTAATTATTTATTGAGCCATATAATTGGTTCTAATTAGAATAATTAATTTAGTCCAAGAGGCTAAACTAAGAGTCCAATGGACCAAATTAAAAATCCAGTTTAACCTAGGGTTTTATTTAGGTTAAACAAGAGAATAAAGACGTACGTTGTTTTCTTCTTCTTCTTAGAGAAAGAAAAAAACGACAGCACTTTTCTCTCTAGAAAATTCCTTAGTCCTGTGAATCTTAACCAAACGTGGATTAGGCAGGCCATATACTGGAGGATTGAGGGGGTATTTGGCGTTCATATACATGCGCAGAAGCAGTAGGAGGCTTGCAGGAATCACACCAGAGGCTACCACTAGCGCACCTACCCGGGTCCACATATTCTGGTCCAGCCAATTTTGAGAACAAGAAAAGGTCAATTTTTTTTTTTTTTTTTTTGTCCCTTGGAGGCCAGTTAGACCCAGATCAGCACCGGCTGAGGCGGCCGGGATTGGCGTCGGCTCCGATCTATGTTGTTTCTTATTCTTCAGTTTGTTTTCCGCTATGTTTTTGCTTCGCCTTTAAATCTTCAGTCTTAAGGAAGACATAATGATAATGTCCTGACCATGTGGTCTTGTCCAAAAAAGAATTCAAGAAGAATTCTTGTCCCCATTAATTTTGCTAGCCTTGTCCTAACATCTTTGAAATTTAAACTGCTCTTGATTCTTTAATCCATTTTTAATCATAAAAATTCTGAGATAATTTCCTTGTTTAGAATTTCAAAAATACCAGCTCTTGTGGGATAGGGATGGCCGAAAGTAAGGAGGAAAATAGGTAGAGGTTCCAGGAAAAACACCATTACTATTCCTTCAAAACTCCATCTTCATCTTGTTCATCTTTTAGTTAAAAATCTAGAAAATTTTCTAGATTTCCTTCAAGGCTGTTTTCAAAAATTGCAGCAAGCTTTCCTACCCAATTCTTGCAAGAAAACCAACCATCTTGTGTGAGGAAGAAGGCTGGAACACCTTGAATTTTTGTAGCTTTACAAACAATGCCAAACCATAATTTTTTTCCAGCAAACTAGCAACATTGAACATGAACTTGAAGCCACCTGTTAGAACATATGAACAACTGGAACTCTCTCTATTCTTCTTCAAGATGAAGGCTGGAAAACCTCTATTAAAAGACCTTCAAACACCCTTAAAATCCAGCTGCAGAATCGTGCCAAAGTGGACCAAAAATTCTGCAACAAAACCATTTCAATTCCAAGTGTTCTTGAGCTTCAATTCCAAAGTTTTTTCCAGCTTTGTCTCTTCAATGCTAAGGCCAAAATTCTTCAACAAACCACACTAAATTTCGGCCTTTGTACAGCCATGAACTGAACATTTTGGCTTCTCTACCAACCTTGAGTAATAGGACTCCATTATCATATCTCAAAAAGCTCCTATCTTCACTCTATCCAAAATTGTTCAAACTTCAAATTAAAATTCTAGATTTTGCTCCATTAAGACACTCCTTTAGATAATTGATAAAACCAAAAAATCCTCTGCCATTTCATAGCTTTTTTAAGCCAGCCATAATAAAAACAACCTCCCATCCTTTGGTTGAATCATAGCTAGTTCAGCCATACACCATTGAAGTACAAGAAACCTTCCAAGAGCAAACACCATTACCTAATCATATATCTCAAACAACTCCACTTTTCTCTCAATTTGAATTTTAAAAAAAATTCTAAAACTCACTCTCTCATTCTTGGATAACCAAAATCTCTCACTAGACTAAGCCATTCGGCCATCACACTCACAAACACACACGAAATTCATCGCCTCTCAAACTCTCTCGAAAACACCAAGAACACACACTTCATATCTTTAAGCCTAAACCACTCCTAAACACCTCCAATCACTCCCAAACGCTCTAAACCATTAATATTCAACATATATTCTTCATTGATGCACTTTATAACACCAAAACACATAAAGTTGAACTTTCAAACAAATCAAACCACTCTTTTTGTTGAAGATTCGAATAGCACCAAAAAGGTAAAATAAGAACAATCTTTTTGTTCTTTTTCATTTATTCAACCATTACTCTTCTCATCTACTCTTATTGTTCCTCTCTCACTCTTTCCCTCCCTTCTGGCTGAAATGTTGATGACCAATTATGGACTATTTTCAGATCAATAAAAAGACATGAAGCACCTAAGAATCTTCACTAAGCAAGGCGAAACCTTCAACAAGAGAGCATCAATCAAGTATTTCTTTCTTAATCTCCTCTTTAATTCTCGAAATCAAGACTCTTAGATGTTGATAGGTTGATTGAATAAAGTAGGGGTTGAGGATATGTATGTGGGTAAAGGAGACGGAATTAAAACATGAGAATTGGAATGAATGTTGTGCCTTATGGATTTTGCTTTAGAATCACTATATGTTCATTATGATTAAAGAGATTTATGGATGTTTTAATGCATGTTAGACATTATATTACCATTGTTGATTAGGCTTTCATGATATTATTTTTCGACGAAGCCAAAGATAATATTATGCCTAGTAGAAGATCATCCATGTTGTAGTATATGTTAATTCAAGTCTATATTAATGGATAGATTAACATGTTATTTATTGTATCCTTGTATGTAAGAGTATGTTCATGGATCTTTTCTAGCAATAGAAAATTATTGTAAGAACTATTTTTATTAATTCTAGAATTATTTTTACTATCATTATTTCTATTAATTTAATTAGTACTATTATTCAATTTAATCTATAAAATTCAAAAAACATTATGTAGGGTTGAAATAGAAGATTATTTAAAATATTATTATTTTATTAGTTAAATAAATAAAATCTTTTTTATTAAATATACATAATAAAATATTAGAATTAATTAATATCAAATGACTTTGTAGACCATATTAGCCTTACTAAAACTTTTATCTATACTCATAAATATTATTTATATTAAAAATTATTTATTATTTATTAATTAAAATTTAAGTATAATTCATTTATTATTAATTTTATTGGTTATTTATTATCTATTAATTATTAATTAAAAATAAGTATAATTTATTATCTATAGTAATACTATTTAAATATTACTTATTACCAATATCATTAATGATTTATTATTATCCAATATTTAATACTAATTTTATTTATTACCAATATTACTCATTATTTATTATTTGAAACTATAATTTACTATTAATTATTTTATAACACCCATTTATTTTAACTTATCTAGCTAATTTTATTTTATAAAATACTTTATCAACTAGTATTGAAGCTTAAGACGTTGCGGTCATAGTTAGTTATTGTTGTGGCTAGTAGAACTTGGAATTATTTATTTAAGGCAAATATGGTCTGGATGTTATCTTCTACCTTGTATTTACCTCAGGCGGGGTTAGGTTGACCTGAACTACCTTGGAAGACTTTTGAACTCAAGAAGAGTAAAAGATCAAGTAAGTTCCTGCATGAAACCATTTGAAGACGAGCATTTATACAGTAAAGGCAATTATGGACAATTTTCCATTTTCGTTTTAGTCAAGCAAACCATTTAAAGTTAAACAAATATTTAGCTAACTTTGGCAAGAATTTTGGAAACCATAATTACTATTTCCAAGTGAATCATTGTATGATCTTTCTTTCTTAAGTGGGACAAACAACGTTGAGTACTCAATAAGGGTAGACTACTAGGTCTAGTCTTTGAAGGGTTAGGATAAGTCTCTTAGTAGGTGGCCACCTCTGAGGGGTGAGACCTTCCCAGATAGGAAGCCAGTCCTGTAGGTCATACCGGTCTAAGCTAGCAAGTTCAATCAAGTGGACTGTGTATTTCTGAAATGGACAACTGGTAAGTTTGGTTGTAAAGATGGAGGAGTATCTTAGCCACTGGGCCGTACACCTACCGTGTGTCAGTATGCAGAAAGTGTGGCATTCTGATCGTTATATTGTAATGGTGGACAAAGTGTGATGCCCTGACTATCTCTTTTGAGTGGTTGTATTTTTTGTGCACATGTATGTTTTGGAAAGGAAAACACCACTCTTCATTTGTGAAATTTATTGGAGGATTGCTAGCACTTTCTTTTATGAAAATTTCACAATTTGCATACATGAGCTATTTTAGCTGAAACACTTAAAGCACACACAAGCTTACTGAGATTTATGCCTCACCAATTTTTATACCATGTTTTCAAGTCGATCCTGCTATGAAGGTAATTAACTAGAGAATTGCCTATGTTTTGAAGACTCGTTGTTATTTTTCCTATGTATTTTATTTGAGAGGCTAGAGTAGACATTTATTTATTTTTTGAACTTGTTCATGTATTGCTTGGGTTGTAATAAGTTTAATTTTGAATTATTCCTTTCATTTAATTTATGTGTCCTGGTTTATAAAGACCCCTTGTCCTGTGGACGGGGTGACATCCCTAGACCTAATAGGGGCATAGATAATGGGGTGTTACAATTAGTATCAAAGACTAGGTTTAGAAAATTTTTGATAGTATATGCTTTATTTCATTAGGGTTAAACTCTTTTGACTAATCTAGCTTGTTTATGCAGTAGAATGGTTAGAGTGATTAGAATTGCGAGGAATAGGTAGTAATGGCATCCACCAATCTCTATCAACCCGGAAGATTTAGCAGTGCCACAACCTTGTTTTTGTTATATTTATCTAATGAAGCACAAGACTAACTTTTTTAATAAATTCAAGGAGTTTAAGACTGAAGTGGAGCATCAAATAGGTAAATTAATTAAAATTTTAAGATTAGATCGTGGTGGAGAGTACCTTCCTCCTTAGTGAGTTTAAAGATTACTTGGTACATCACGACATAATATCTCAGTTAACTGGGCCTAGGACTCCCCAATAGAATGGAGTAGCTAAGATAAGAAATAGAACTTTGATGGAAATGGTCAAAAGCATAATGAGTCATGCGACTCTTCCCATTTCTTTTTGGGGATATGGCTTACAAATAGCGGCATATATTTTGAACTTGATGCCTTTCAAATCAATACCCAAGAGATGTGGACCAGACAAAAGCCCGATTTAAACCATCTCAAGATATGGGGTTGTCCAACTTATGTACTGACAAAAGGAAATAAGCTAGAACCAAGATCAGAGTTATGCTACTTCGTTAGGTATCCAAAAGGAACAAGAGGTGGATATTTCTATCATCCTCAAGAGCATAAGGTACTTGTTAGTACTAATGCTAAAAACTTAGAGGATGAACAAGTTACATCCAACATGGGTTCAAGTAGAATAGAGTTAGAAGAAAAGTTGGTCACTGATGCAACTTCAAGTACTTCTAACACCCCGATCGAGGAACCAAGAGAAACACTATCGGATGTTCTTATACAAATACGCCTCATTGTAGTGGGAGGATCACAAGAGTTCCAAAAATGTGGACCAAAGAGATCTATGATCTAGCCTCTGATCATTAGGAATAAGATCCCATTAGATATGAGGAGGTCATTGTTGATGCTAATGCAGAAAAATAGCCATGAATGCCGAGATTGAGTCCATGTATCTCAATCAGGTCTGATATCTTATCATTGCACCTGATGGAATAAAATCCATTGGGTGTAAGTGGGTATACAAGAGGAAAAAAGGTGCGGATGGAAAGTTTGAAACCTATAAAGCAATATTGGTTGCTAAAGAATATACTCAGAAAGAAGGGATCGATTATGAAGAAACCTTTTCACCAGTAGCCATGCTTAAGTCTATCCAAATTATCTTAGCCAACACATGTCATTACGACTACGAGATATGGCAAATGGATGTCAAGACGGCCTTCTTAAATGGCTATCTTAGCGAAGACATCTATATGTCCAAATCAGAAGGTTTTGTTGCTAGCGGTCAAGAACAAATGGTCTCTAAGCTTAAGAAATCCATCTATAGACTTAAGCAAACGTTGTGAGCATGGAACATACATTTTGATGAAATTATGAAGGCTTATGGTTTAATTCAAAATGTGGATAAACCATATGTGTATAGGAAATTAGACAGTGGCAAAGTGATTTTCTTAGTACTTTATGTAGATGACATTCTACTCATTGAAAATGATATAAGGACATTGTCATTTAGCATGAAAGACATGGAGGAAGCTAGTTACATTCTAGGTATTAAGCGTCTTAAAGATAGGAAGCAGAGAATGTTAAGCTTATCCCAGTCTACTTACATTGACAAGATATTGGTCAAGTACAGCATGGATCAATGTAAAAGGGCTATTACCCTTTAGTCATGGATTATCCTTATCTTCCAAGCAGTGTCCTCAGACACAAGAAGACAAGCAAAAAATGAGTAGGATCCCTTATGCTTCGGTTGTGGAAAGTCTCATGTATGTTATGCTTTGTACTAGGTCAGATATGTACTTTGTAATAAACATGGTTTGTAGATATTAGTCAAACCCAAGGAAAGCTCACTGGCAAGCCATCAAGCATATACTAAAATATCTCAAGAAAATGAGAGATTATATGTTTGTACATCATGCTGATGATTTGGTTCCTAATAGTTACACAGGCCCAGACTTCCAGGCGTATAAAGATGAAAGAAAATTTACTAGTGAATATATCTTCACTTTGTCTGAATGAGCTATTTCATGAAAAAGTATCAAGCAATCCTGCATTACTGATTCTACTATAGAAGTTGAGTATGTTGCTACTTCAAAAACTTCTAAATAAACAATATGGCTCTAGAAGTTCCTCATACAACTTAGAGTAGTACTGCACATGGACAGACCTATCACGATTTATTGTGACAATATTAGAGTGGTGTCACAATGCAAGGAACCTCAAAATAATAGGAAGGGCAAGCACATAGAGAGGAAGTAGCATCTCATCCAGGAGTTCATCCAGAAAATAGGAGATTGTGGTTGATTAGATTTCCTCTATCAACAATCTGATAGATCCCTTTACCAATCCTTTGACAGAAAGGTATTTTGCAGACATTTAGATGTCATAGGGGTAGTCACTTATGGACTTTCTTATTCTTTGTAGTGCAAGTAGGAGATTATTAGAAAGTATGCTCTCAAAGGCTATGTATTTTGTGTAAATATATTACAATAAAATATTTATTTATTCAATTTGGTTTGTTTCTTATATTATTGCATATTTAAGGTCCAAGTGTAACAAGTAATGGTCTATGTATTAGGTCGTTCTTCACAGTAAGGTATAGTCTATGGGTACTTGTCATACAAGTAAATTGAGTTCTTAGTCATTTGATAGAATTGGGCATTTCATCAAGGTAAGACTATTATGCCATGAGTTCCAATGAGGAATGGTTTACCTTAAATTAGTGAGTAGTTCACCACATCATTAGCATAAGTGTATTTCGAATACGTAGAACTGGACTTATAGTAGCTGTCTCTCTTAAAGTACTATAATTATAGAGACCAGATATTACTGCTACAGTGTGGACGGATAGCTTCATACTTGAGTGTAAGTTGGTGGTCTGGCGAAGCTAAGGTTTTGTACTTTGATGTATGTTAAGTGAGATCAATAACCTTGTACGTTGGGTAAATTGCTCTAGTTAGTTAAGACAAACTCATGCAACAGAATTTCTACACTTTATTTTGTAAAGTTAAATCACCCTCTTGTGATTGTCCAGGATAATCTAATAATCCAGGGCCCTGGGAACGTGACTCTAGAATGTGTGCTTTTGGGTAACTTCTAATGATAAGCAAGTATATTTGTGTGAGTCATGGATTATCGGACTAGAGATCTAAAAATGGTAGATGTCTTCGAGATGAGTGTTAGTACAGTTATCCGTCTCATTGATGGGTGTTACATAGAGGGGTATTTCCATCATTTCACCTGTAGGTCAGAGACATTACTTTAGCAATATTATTCTTTGGGTTAATATTTTCATATGGTGATAAATGAGAATATTTAAAATGGTAAAATACAACTATTTAATAGTAAGGGTATTTTGATCATTTTAGTAGCCATGAATAATATGTCTCTCAGTCCCAAGAGTAGCTCAAGTTACCTTGGTGTTGTTTAGTCACAATTTGGACTTAATGGATAATTATCTAGAAGAGAAATAAAATTTATTCTAAGAGTCCAATTAGAATTAATTAATCATCTTAGATTTTTTATACGGTCCAAAAAAGATAATTAATTAATTAAGAGAATTGGACTGGAATAAATTAATTAATTAGGTTGATATATGTTGATATATATTAAGAGTCTAATTAGAATTCATTAATTAGTCTTAGGTATTTAATGAAGCCCAGAAAAGATAATTAATTAATTAAGAGGATTGAGCCAGCCTTGGACTGATTTTTGAGCTCAACACCAAGCCCATTCAGGCTTAGTGTGTTTCGGCCACTAGGGCTTTATTAAGCCCTAGGGCTGGCCAAAATTTAAGGGTAAGAAAGGTAGGGTTTTGGCTAAGCTCTCTCTCTTGGTGTACAGCCACACTTCCTCTTGTTTTCTCTTCCTTCTCTTCTTTCTCTCTAGGAGAGTATCTTGATTATCCAAAGAAGGAGCTTTCACCAAGCTAACCCAAGAGCAAGGTAGAGTTATACTTCAAAAGACAAAGAGAAGAAGCTTGGATACTCTTGATGTGTAGGAGCAAAGGATTGGCGAGAATACTCGTCAAACTACAGGCGCCTCCTTCCTTTCCAACGCAAGATCTAGTGCAGCCCGGCACCTTGTTGGTTAATCCATGACCAATAAAGAAAAGTAAATATTCTTTCTTAGATGTGGCTTGAAAATTTGAAAAAAAATTTGCTGCGTTTTATTTGATGTTTTCTGTTTTAATCCTTCAAAGATATGGCAAAAGAATGTCAAGATAGCCTTTCCTAAGGGCTATCTTAGCGAAGACATCTATATATCCCAACCTGAAGACTTTATTATGAAAAGCCAAGAACATATTATCTGCGAGCTTAAGAAGTCCATTTATGGACTTAAGCAAGTATCACGAGTATAAAATATGTGTTTTGATGAGACTGTGAAGTCCTATAGTTTCATACAAAACGTGGATAAATCATGTGTATATAGAAAGTTAGATGGGAACAATGTAACATTTTTGGTACTTTATGTAGATAATGTTCTACTCATTGGCAATGATGTAGAGATATTGTCATCTATAAAGGTTTAGCTATCAAGTCAATTTAGCATAATGGATATGGGAGAAGCTAGCTACATGCTTGGTATTAAGCTTCTTAGAGATAGGAAGCAAAGAATGTTAAACTTAGCCCAATCTGCTTATATTGAAAAGATATTAGCTAGATTTAGCATGGATCAGTGCAAAGGGGAAATTATACCCTTTAAGCATGGATTGACCTTATCTTCCAAGCAGTGTTCTAAGACACGAAAAAAAAGGAAGAGATGAGTACGATTCCCTATGCCACGAAGTAGAAAGTCTCATGTATGCCACGCTTTGTACTAGGCTAGATATCTGCTTTGCAGTAGGTATGGTTAGCAAGTATCAATCAAACCCTAGGGAAGAACATTGGAAGGCTATAAAGCATATACTCAAGTACCTAAAAGGATCAAGGATTAGATGCTAATTTACAGAGCCGATGACTTAGTTCTTACCGGTTACACAAACTCAAATTTTCAAGCAGATAAACATAAAAGAAAATCCACTAGTGGATATATCTTCACTTTGTCTGGAGGGGCTATTTCATGGAAGAGTATCAAACAATCTTGTATTGCTGATTCTACCATAGAAGTTGAGTATGTGGAAGCTTCAAAAGCTTCTAAAGAAATGGTTTAGCTCCGAAAATTCCTCACAGAACTTAGAGTTGTGCCACACATTGACAGGCTCATAACAATATATTATGACAATTCTGGAGCTGTGTTAGAATGCAAGGAGCCATGAAACCATAGGAAGGGCAAGCACATTAAAAGAAAGTATCACTTGATTAGGGAGTTCATCCAGAAACAGGAGATAGTGGTTGATCAAATTTCCTCAGCAAATAATCTGCTGACCCATTTACCAAGCCTTTGACAGAAGAGGTGTTCAAAAGACACTTGGACGTCATAGGTGTAGGCACATATGAACTATTATAGTCCATTTAGTGCAAGTGGGAGATTGTTGAAATGTATGTCCAAAATGGCCTATATATTTCTGTATTTTGAAAATTAATAAAAGTATTTCATTCATAATTGTTTGTTTGCATATATGCAAACATTAAAAGTCCAAGTATGTTAATAAGTAATCTACGTTCATGGATCATGCTTTCACAGTAAGTTGTAGATTATGGATTACTAACACATAAGCAAAAAACCATTCTTAATCGATTGATGAAGCTAGGTATTTTATTAAAGTTTAGATCATTACACTATAGTTTCTAAATGGGGAATGGTTGATCTTTAACCAATGAGTAGTCTGCTCGTACTAATAGTGTAAGCGTATTTGGAATACATAGAATTGGACCGCGCTATAATAATCTTTATCAAAGTTCTAAAATAAATAAAGATTGGTTTATCGTAGCTATTGCATGGATAAAGTACCCTAAGACTTGAGTATAGGTTGGTGGTCTAGTGAAGCTGGACTTATACACTTTAATGTATGTTGGGTGAGTTCTTATCTCAATGCCAATAACCTTGTACGTTAAGTGTATGACTCTAGTTAATTAAGACAGAATTATACAACAAACTTTCTATACTTCATTACGTGAAGAAATCACTCCCTTGTGATTGTCTAGGATAATCTAATAATCCAGGGCCCTGGGAAACGTGACTAAGTATGTACGCTTGATGGGTAGCTCCGTGAAATAAGTTGTTACATGCTAGAAGTCATGGATTACCAAACTAGCTATTAAAGGATGGTAGACGTCATTGAGAAAGGTGTTGGTATTATTTTCCTATTTCAATGACGGGTGTTATGCAGGGGGTATTTTCGTCATTACACATGTACGTCAAAGACATTGTACTTGAAATATTATTCTCGGGGTCAATATTCCATATAACGATAAATGGAATATTTAAAATGGTTAAAATACAGCTATTTGTTAGTAGGGATATTTTGGTCATTTTAGTAGCCAAGAATATGTCTTTTAGTTCCCATAGTAGCTCAAATAACCTTAGTAAATTTATTTACTATATGGTATTATTTGGTGAATTTATTATTGAAATAATTATTCTAGAAGTCTAATTAATTATTTATTTAGACTAGAATAATTAATTATCTTGGATAATTTTATATTAGGCCCAAGTAGTTTAATTAATTAATAAAAGAACTAATTTAATTAATTAGTTTATTAATTAATTATCTTGGATAATTTTGTATATTGGACCTAAGTAGATTAATTAATTAATAAAAGAGCTATTTAATTAGTCATTAGACTAATTGAGTAAACATGGCCCATCAGGGTTTTCTGTTAATGTGGTTGTAGGTTATTTGGAAACCAACATAGCTGCTGAAATAAAGAGGAAAAGGAAATAAGGAAAATTAAAAAAAAAAAAAGAAAACCGTGGCTGATGTTTTTGAAAAGGAAAAGGAAAGCTAATTTGATTAATAGGCTTTGCGTGTGCTTATTGAGGGTTGACTAAATCTCTATGCAAGAACACTACAGCTTTTCGGTTTTCCTTAGACAAAAAATAAGCCGTTTTTTCTTATCATTTTTCCTTTGTTTTTCCTTAATGTTTAGCTCTTCCGTTTTTTTTTTTTTTTTTTTCTAATCTTCTTCACCCTAATTCTACTTTTTACCGGTAGAGGTCCATAGTAGTTAAAGAATAATCTCGAAGGTCCTAGAGCTAGCAAACATAATAAGTGTTTAATACGAAGGAGCCGACGGTTAGTTGGTATTCCCGCAAAACAAGTAGACGTTTCTGTTCAACAAATACCGTCGAACTCAAATCCAACTCCAATTATTAAAATTAATCACCCTAGAAATAATTATTCCCAGACTTTGTCTAGGGAACAAATTTAATTTGCTGTCTTCCACTGCATATTTAATTTTTTCGTGTTCTTTCAGATTTTCTTTCATCTTTATCCACCTGGAAGCCTGAGTCTATGTAACTGGTAGGAAATAAGTAACCGGCCTTGTAAATAAGTATATAATCCCTCGTTCCCTTCAGGTACTTGAGAATATGCTTTACAGCTTGCTAATATTTTCCTTTAGGTTTGACTGATACCTGCTAACCATACCTATTGCAAAACAAATATTTGGTCTTGTATGAAGTATGGCATACATAAGACTTTTCACTGCTGAGGCATAAAAAATCCTACTTATCCTTTTCTTTTCTTCCTGTGTCTTAGGACACTGCTTGGAAGATAAGGTCAATCCGTGCCCAAAGGGTATGATTGCCCCTTTGCACTGTTCAATGCTAAACTTAGCCAATATCTTATTAATATAAGCATATTAGAATAGGCCTAACAATCTTTGCTCTATATCTCTAAGAAGATTTATTCCAAGTCCTATATCTTTCATGCTAAATTGATTTAATAGCCAAACCTTTATGGATGGCAATGTCCCTACATCATTTCCAAAGAGAAGAATGTCATCTGCATAAAGTACTATAAAAGACACGTTGTTGCCATCTGTTTTCTTATACATGTATGGTTCATCTACGTTTTATATGAAACCATAAGACTTTACAGTCTCATCAAAATGTATATTCCGTGCTCGTGATGCTTGCTTAAGTCTATAAGTAGACTTCTTAAACTTACAGACTATATGCTCTTGGTCTTTCGCAACAAAGCCTTTAGGTTGGATCATATAGATGTCTTCGCTAAGATAGCTATTAAGAAAGGCTGTCTTGACATTCATTTTTCATATCTCATAGTCATAAAGACATGTAACGGCCACAAGAATGCAAATGAACTTAAGCATGGCAAAAGATGAAAAGGAATCCTCATAATCGATCCCTTCTTTCTGAGTATAACCTTTTGCTACCAATCTTGCTTTAAAGGTTTTCACATTTCCATCTGCACCTTTTTTTTTCTTTTGTATACCCACTTGCACCCTATGGGTTAAATTCCTTCAAATGCAGTAACAAGATCTCAGACTTGATTGAGATACATAGACTCAATCTCAATATCCATTGCTACTTGTCATTTATCTGCATCAACATTAGCAATGGCCACATCGCATCTAGTAGGATCTTGTTCTTGATGGTCGGAGACTACTAGGTGCAAGTGGGGTACTCGAAGTTGAAGTGTCACTCAACTTCTCTTCCAATTTCACTTTACACGAAACTATAATGGACACACTTTGCTCATCCTCCAAATATCTAGCATGAGTACTAATAAGTATCTTTTACTCTTGGAGATGATAAAAGTATCCACCCCTTGTTCTTTTTGGATGCCCTACAAAGTAGCATAATTTTGATCTTAGGTCTAGCTTTCTCCCTTTAGTCATACATAAGTTGGACAATCTCATATCTTGAGATGATTCATACTGGGCTTTCATCCAGTCAACATCTCATAAGGTGTCCTAGGCACTGATTTGGACGGCACCAAGTTCAAAATATATGCTGCTTTCTCTAGATTATATCTCCAAAAGGAAATAAGAAGAGTTACATGACTCATCATGCTTTTGACCATTTCTATCAACATTCTATTTGTTCTCTCAGCTACTCCATTTTGTTGGGAAGTCTCACGTACAGTTAGTTGAGATACTATACCCTAAAGTGCCAAGTAGTCCTTGAATTCACTAAGAAGATAACTCTCCAGCACAATCCGATCTTAGCTTTTTTATTAGTTTACCTATTCGATGCACCACATCAGCCTTAAACTCCTTGAATCTATCAAAAGAGTCAGTCTTACACCTCATCAAGTAAACATAACCAAAACACGTGTGATCATCCATGAACATGCTAAAGTACTCATAACCTCCTCTAGTAGGTGTAGACATAGGACCACAAACATTAGTATGATCTAACTCTAATATTTCCTTGGCACTTTTTGCCCTTTGAGTAAAGGACCTTTTGGTTAATTTACCTATAAGACAAGATTCACACTGAGACCATTTCTTCAATTTCAATGGGTCCAAAAACCCATTTTGGATTAACCTCTGAATCCGATTAGGATTTATATGTCCTAATCTTAAGTGCCAATAATAAGAGTTATTTGATGTGGCTTTTTTCTTTTTATCATTATGTTCCATCTGAGTATTATTTATTTTATAATTAATAAAATTAATATAGAAAAGATTCTCATACATGTTTCCAGAACAAATAATATTTCCATTTCTACTTATTGAAATACCAAAATGGAAAGAAATAGAATATCTTTGATTAATCAATCTTAAAACTGAAATCAAATTTTGTTTAAAACTAGAAACATATAAAATATCTTTTAAAACTAAAATCCTATTACAATCAAATAAAAGCTCCAAGTTTTCCACTGATTCGACCCACACTTATGCTCTATTGCCCATTCTGAGTCCATGCTCTCCTCCACTGAGTCGCCTTATCTTGCTGAACCCCTGCAAGATGTTACAGATATGGTTAGTGGCTCCGGAATCAACAATCCAAGTGGATGATAACCCAACCGTCAATATAGGCTCTAATTATAGAGCAATACCTAAAGAGGACTTGGCTAAGAAGTCCGGATAATCCTTTTGAAGTGTCCCTTCTTGCCACACTTGAAACACTTACCCTTGGGCTTAGTGTTGGGCTCGAACAAACCGACCTCGGATCCTTTAGATTGGGCCTCCATATTATTCTGGGCCTTCTTCTTCTTGAACTTCTTGGGCTGGAGTCCAGTTCTAGAATATGAACCAGAACGAGTAATGAAAATCTTTAACTCAGGCTTTATAATTTTCTTAGCAACCTAGAGTTCTTTCATTAACTCTGTCAAAAACATTCATGCTATTGTTTTACTTGAACTGAGAACATGAATTTCCCAGAGTCTCAAGAACCATGTCAATTTAGCTTTTAGAATGCTCAATTGAGCATTCATCTTGAGAATATGCTCACAAACCAATGGCCCCCAGCCATCACAGTGTTCAAGATTACTCTATGAGCTTCATGCCTTATAGGCCAGCTCTTGTTATCAAACATGGTGTGCAACGATACATCGATGTCATATGCAATAGGCATGTTTTCATGCTTAGACTAAAGAACATTAGACATGGAAGCCAAAACATAATATCGTGCCATCTCATTTGCTTTATTCTATGCCCTCTCAGCCTCACGATCTTGGTACTTAGAATCTTCTCCAATTTTAAGACAAGAGTCGGTCAGAACATACTTGTACTCCTCTACAGTGAATACTATGTTCAGATTCCTTTTCTAATCCACATAGGTAGGTTCCAATTAACTTATTCTCCTTGAGAATAATGGACAAAGTACTGAAACTAGATATTTCTATTGATTGGAAAAAAAAAAACTCCATTCAGAAAAATGTTTGTTTTGGAACAACATATAAAATTTACATTTAAAACATCATATTATTTCCATGATATGGTTAACCTATTAAAACCAGTATCAAAAATATGAAAATTTGGCTCTTAGAAAAATTGACAGAGCTTCGTAGGAAGGCTAATATTTTTTTAAGTAAAGTGTATAACTATCCTAGATTAAACTTCTTTAATACGTAATGATCCAGAAATAGTTCCATCAATAAGATGGTCACTACTCTCACCACCTATGGATAATCCATGCCTCTAACGATAGGCTGGCCGACACTAACAAATATCCTATGCTTTAATTACAATTCCTCTGTTAGTTCTAGATTCTCATGAAAATCCATCCTATAGGGGGTTATGCTTAGAATGACAAGATGAAATTGTGATGGAAGCCGTGGGGTCATTGAAACCCCTCTCCCACTTAATCTTTTGAGAAAATTAGGTTTTGGGAAAAAAACATTTCTTTAAAATTAATTCGTTTTTATTAATTTTAGTGAAAATCCAAAAAATTGACTACTGTTCTCTAACTTAAGGATAAAAACCCTTTAAGAAAATAAACTATGAATTTTTTATTTCACTACTTATGTTAAAATTATTTTTCTAGGAATTAAATTTAAAATACTTAAATTCAAAAATATTCTCCATGTCAAGGATAAAATCCTTTGGAAGAATAAACCATAGATTTAATTTTAAATTACTTAGTTTCATTATAAAACTTTTCTATAAGTCTTTTTTCTGGAGAAAAATTAATTTCTCAAAAGAAGACTTTGTGCATTTGATCACAAAATTAAATAAAATAGTTATGCTCCAAAAATAAACTTTTTACATGCTATTTCTAACCTTTAATTCTTATCTAACCAAATAATGGATTAAACATAAACATAATAATAATAATAATAATAATAATAATAATAATAATAATAATAATAATAATAATAATAATAATTAAAATGATCTTGTTTAATCCTAACGTGGTTCTGCCTTTACAAACCATGTTCATGCAAAATTATTTTATATCATAAATAAGCCATAGCAAGAAAGTAATCTCGTGTGATATAAGCCCCAAAAGAAAAAGAAATTACAAGGAAAATAAGTAAAAAAACTCCAAAAAGCTAGAACCAAACCTAAATTGCCAGCTTCCAAAAAAATCGGTCCATCTCTCCGTCAAAATCGGCAGCAGCTCATTGAACATCAAGGAGGAAAATCGGCCGCAGCTTGTAGAAACCGAGTGCAGTTCCTAGGGGGAATTTCCTTGGAGCCGAGTACGGCTATGGGCTAGCTATCTGCGACTCATGGGAGATAAATCTCCCAAGCCAGCCGTGGCTAGCAAGCCAGCTAGCCCTTCTTAAACCCAGCACCGTTTTTCTTCCATTCTTCATGCAATCTCCTTTGTTTTCTGCAATTTTTCCTTCAGGTTTTCTTCAAGCTTTTTGTGTGTTGATCCAAGCACCAATTTTTGACACAAGAATTCGTAAATAAAATTGTAATACAATAATAATCGCCTATGCCTTTCAAAATGAGGCGTACATGAATTCTACGAAAAGCGATTAATAATAAATTATAAGTACCTAGCCTTCATGCGCTAGACGTACATAAATTCTACCCATATCAAAAACAATCACAAAGATCATATGTTTTATTAGTAATGTAACACCCCACTACTTAGGCCCAACAGGGTCGGGGATGTCACCCCGTCCAAAGGACAAGGGTCTTTATAACTAGATCACATCAACGAAATTAAAAATAATACTTTTAAAATTGAACTTATTACAACCCAAAAATTCAGGAAGAAATCCAAAATAAATTGTTTACTATCATCTCTCAAATCAACACATAAAATAATTAACATAGAGTCTTCCAAGTAGGCAACAAATCTAGCTACTCATCTCCACAGTAGGATCAACCTGAAAACATGGCATAAAAGGTGATAAGATAAAAATCTCAGTAAGCCCGTGTGTGCTTTGAGTGTTTCCGATAAAACAGTTCATGTATGCAAGTTGTAAAAGTTGTATAAAAGAAAATGTTGGCAAGCAATAAATAAGGATTAAAATAAAGAGTGGCATTTTGCTTTTCAAACCATACATGTGCACAATAAATACAACCACTCAAATGGGTAGCCATGGGTTTCCACACGTTGGGCCCCATGACCGTATAACGGTCAAAATGCCACACTTTGTGCAGACTGACAAAAATGTAGGTGATCGGCCTACGGAGTAAGATACTCCTCCTTCTCTACACCCAAACATACCAATTGTCCACTCTGAAAACACACAGTCCACTTGATTGAAACTTGCTAGCTTGGACCGGCATGACTAAATAGTACTGTCGCTTTTCTAAGTTGAGTTCATCTTCTGGAGGTGGCCTCCTACCAGAAGACTCGCTCTTGCTTTTCAAAACTAGTACTACTAGCCTACCCTTATTGAGTACTCAACGTTGATTGTCCCACTTGGGAGAAAACGGTTAAAACATTGCTTTACTCGGAAATAGCAATTAAGGGTTTCTAAAATTCGTGTCAAAGTTGGTTTTTAGAAAGAGTTTAGTGTTTGAGTAAAACTGCTTGTTTGATTTTCAAATGATTTGTTTGACTGAACAAGAAAGGAAATAGTCCTTAATTGCCTTTACAAGATGAGTGTCCATACACTTCGCATTTGGCTTGCCATTGTAACCATTTGTCATCAAATAAGTTTATGCAGGAGCTTACCTGATTTTTTGCTTGCAAATTCACAAATCTTCCAAAGCTAACCTAACCCCGCCTGGGGTAAACACAAGACATATGGTTATACTCAAGCTATATTTGCTTCAATAAATAATCCTAGTTCAACTTATTACAATCATGACCCTAATGTCCTAAGCTTTAAGGCTAGATGATAAAGGGTTTTATAAAATAAGTCTAGCTTGATAAGTGAAAATAACTAGGGGTTGTAAAATAATTACTAATAAGTTATAGGTTCAAATACAAATCTTGAGTGTTGTTATTAATAAATAAACTAGGGTTTAATTGATGAAGAATCCTAATTCCTAGATGATATTATTAAAATAAATAATAAATTATTATTAATCTCTTAATTAATAATTAATAGATAAAAAATAATACATAAATTTTATTAAATTTTGATCAATAGATAATAAATAAATTTCAATAGTATTTATGAATATATGGCCTACAAGATTAATATTTTACATATTATTATTATTTATATAAAAGGCTTTATTTATTATTATTATTATTATTATTATTATTATTATTATATATTTATATATATTATCTTTAATAAAAGATATCATTTATTTGACTAAAATATTATTATTCCATTTAATATTCCAATTCCAACTTCCTAGGGTTTTCGAAATCTTTGGAGGAAATCATAATATTAATTTTAAATAACGTAATAAAATTGGCCAATTAAAATAGCTTAGGATCAACAAAGTCATGATCATAATTTTCCTATTGCTAACAAGAAACATGAACATAAACTCCAACATCAATCAACAAACCATTCTATTCATGAATAAAAGCTTAAATCCATACCTACTATCACATGGCTAAATCTCTACTAAGCATAATTATATTCATGACTTCAATGAAAACAATAACATAATACCTTATTCACCAAAGGTGACATAATATCTAGCATGCTTAAACATCCATACTCACTCAAGACATGAAGAACATGCATCGATCCACAAGAAATTTCATAAAGTTAACCAAGGCCAAACATTCACATGCTCCAATCTCAACTCCTTCATACAAAAGCATATACTCAATTCCTAATCATATTCTATGCCTTTCCATCAACATCTAAGAGACATGACTTTAGAATTAAAAAGAAGGCTAAAGAGAAATACTTGGTTGATGACTGTTTCGATGAAGGTTTTAGGAGATCCACACACTTGGGAGGCTTGAACCGACCAAGAGAGAAGAAGAAAAATAGCCATGGTTGTAGCAACCATTTCGGCCGAGAGAGAGAGAGAGAGAGAGAGAGAAGTATTAGTATATCATGTTAAAGATTGAAGGAATGAAGATAAACAAAATTGTTCTTGGTTACCTTGATGGTGTTCTTGAGACTTCAAGAAAAATTCTGGTTTTTGATCCGATTGCAAATTTTTGTTTTCAATATTTGATGTTATAAAATCCAGAAATGGACTCTAGGGAGTGAGTAGGCGTGATCTAGAGTTTTTGGAAGGGATTGGAGGTGTTTAGAGTGGTCTTAGGCTTGAAGAAAGGTAGTGTGTGTTCTTGGTGTTCTTGGAGAAATGGAAAGAATTGGAGAGAAAGCTGGAAGAAATGTTGAATGTGTTGGCTGAATGATTGAGGGATTTCTGTGATTTTATTTTTAGATTAGGGAGAAGAGGGAAATCTGGTTGTTTGAAATTCAAATGGAGTAATTTATAGAGTGTTTTAAGGTAGAAGATATGGTAATGTTGTTTGATTGATGGAGGTTCTTGGAAGCTACAATGGCCGATTGGTTTTGCTGAGGTTTTGTTGAAATGAATGAGGATTGAAGGAGCTATAAGGTTGGCTAAAATTTTGAGTGCAATTGTGGGAGAATTTCTGGTTGTTTGAAGCTTAATCTAAGGGAGTTTTCATGGAGCAATTGCTGGAATTTTTGAACTTCAATTGAAAGCTTGATTGGAGTAATTGAAGGAGGAATTTGAGGAGTGGCTATAGAGCCTAATTGTGTAGGTCAGTGGAGGAGGGTAATGATGTTCAATTCATGGTTGACTAAGGTTAACTTCACAAAAGTTTGAGGTGATTTTCGGACAAGGCTTGAAGAGAGAGCAAGGCTGGAATTTTTCTAGTTTGAGATTCGAATTGCTTGCTAGAATTTGTTGTGCAGTTTTTCTGCAATGTTCCAGCCGATTTGCAGAGGATTTGGGGAGGTATTGGAGGGTCCTTTAAGGCTAGTTTCTAGCCTTCTTTATGGAGAGGAGGAAAGCAGAGGTAAATTACTGGTTTGAAGGCAGAAGAAACAGCTTTGATTTTTGGCCTGCTATGCTGCGAAACTGTCCAGAATTTTTTTCTGGTTTGCACAGCTTTGTGCAGTCCGGTTTTTGGCAAAGAATTCCAGTCTTCAAGCTGAACAAGTTGGCCATTTTTCTAGCAGCATTTGAGTAAGAAAAATTGTTGAAGTTTTCGAAGGCTAGACTGTCCAAGAACCTAGAAAATTTTTAGATTGCTTCCATGAAGAAGATGAATACTGTGGAGTGGAGTTTGAAGGTTCAACCATAGAGATTAATTCTCTTGGGAACCTTCCTTAACTCCTTCCCTATTTTCAGTCAAAACTATATCCTCTAAAAGCCATTTTCGAAATTCCAAGGTCAATAAACCTTGCTGAATTTTCTTGAATTAAAATATGGATTTGGATAAATTGAACAAACATAATTGGTAAAGAATTTAAGGTAAGCTAAAGAATAAAAGGACATGAATCCCTTAAAAATTCTTTTAGGGCATAAGAATAGGATTAGGACATTCCCTTCATGTCTCCCCTAGGACAACACTCCTATTTCTACTTATGAAATGCAAGGGACGAAAAATTCAACCTTAAATAAAATAAAAATAATCATGATAAAACTTAAATGATGGGATTTGAACTCAAGACCTTAGGGATTAATTCCAAAGTTCTAACCACTAAACCACAACAACCTTGTTCTTATTTTCTCTCCCAAATATTCTTCCTATTTAATCCTCAAGCTATCTTCCTATTTTGACCTCAAGCAAAATTATCATTTTACCCTTTCTATTCAATAAGCACAACTAAGCCTTCTAGACTATAAATCATAATTCTAAAGCATAAAAAATCATTCAAATATATATATATTTATGCAAGAAAATATAATATGCATCCCGACCCCCTTACTCTAGGGTTGGCTTTGGGTGGGGTTTCACAAGTAAAGGAACCACCTTTTTTTGGTTATTAACCCTAAGCAAGCTCCTAGATTATAACCATAGCTCTGATACCACTTAAAAGACTTCAGGAAAATAAAAACACAGCGAAAATTGGAATATAAAAAAAAAAATTCGAGCCAAAGTTTAGGAATACTTACTTCTAGGGTGTTTTACTTGAATAACCAAAGTTGGATTCGGGTTTGATAAGGCTTCTTAAACTGGAACTTCTACTTGTTCCGCGAATATATCAATTGACCGTTGGCTCCTTCGCATCAATCAGTTACCACGTTTCCTAGCTCTTGACCTTCGAGAGTATTCTCGAACCTCCTATAGACTTCTACCAGTGAAAGTAGAATTAGGGTGAAGAAGATTGAAAGAAAAATAGAAAAGCTAAACGTTAAAAGAAAAACAAAGGAAAATGGCTAAGGCAAAATAGTGGCCTTAGGAAAACCAAAAGCACTGTATGTTTTCTTTTTAGAAAATTCGGTCAACACTTTACACAGGCACACGTGATGTCTATTTTAAAAGAAACAGTTTTCCTTTATCCTTTTCTAACATCAACAACTGGCCACGGTTTTTTCTTGTAAATTTCCGTCTTCTTTCTTTTTCCCTGTGGCGGCTATTCCTAGTTCCCAAACTTGTAGCCATCACACCAAAAACCCTAGTGGGCTAGGGTTTTCATTAATTAGCCCATGACTAATTAAATTAGCTCTTTTATTAATTAGTTAATCTACTTGGACCTAATATATAATTATCCAAGATAATTAATAAGTAAACCAATTAATTAAATTAGTCCAAATAAATTATTCTAACCCCAAATAAATAATTAATTAGACTCTTAGAATAATCCTTCCAATAATAAATTCATCTAATAAACCCATATAGTAAATAAATTTACTAAGATTATTTGAGCTACTATGGGTATTATTCTTGGATACTAAAATGACCAAAATACCCTTACTAACAAATAGCTGTATTTTATCATTTTAAATATTTTAACTACCACCATATAGAAATATTGATCCCGAGAATAATATTGCAAGTGCAGTGTCTTCGACCTACATGTGTAATGATAAAAATACCCCTTTACGTTAGACCCATCATTGAGGTAGGAAAAATGCACTAACACATTTCTCAATGACTTGTACCATCCTTTGATAGCTAGTCGGATAATCCATGGTTTCTAGTATGTATCCACTTATCATATGGAACTACCCAAAAGTGTACATACTTAGTCACGTTATCCAAGGCCTTGGATTATTTAGATTAACCAAGACAATCACAAGGGGGTGATTTCTTCACGTAATAAAACATAGAAACTCTATTGTATAAGTCTATCTTAATTAACTAAAGGCATACACCCAATGTATAAGATTGTTGGCCTTGCAACAAACCTCACCTAACATCTATGAAAGTATACAAGTCCGGCTTCACCAAACCACCAACTTATACTCAAGTCTTAGGATACTCATCCATGCAGTAGCTGTTATAAATCAATCTTTATTTATTTTAGTATTTTTTTAAAGATCATTATCATATGGTCCAATTCTATGTATTTTAAATACACTTACATTATTGGTCTGAGTAGACTACTCACTGGTTAAAGGTAAATCATTCCCCATTTAAAAATCATAATGTAATGATCTAAACCTTGATAAAATGCCCAACTCCATCAATCGATCAAGAACAACTTGTTCGCTTATGTGTTAGTAGTCCCATAATCTACACTTTACTGTGAAAGCACAACCCAATCACATAGATTACTTACTAGCACATTTAGACCTTAATGCGCAATATATGTAAACAAACAACTATTAATGAATGAGCTTTTATTAATTTTCAAAATATAGAAATACACAGGCCATTTTGGACATATATTCCAACAGTATGGATAATTTAGATATTAGCTACTTATCTTTATCAAACCAAAATTTTTTTTTATCCGAAAAGCTAAATTCTATTTTCTCTTTCCTTCTCTATATTTCAGCCACTCTTCTTACTCTTTTCTTTCCACTATTTCGGTCATCAAGCAATGCAACAAAGCTGTTTTTTTTTTTTTTTCTCTTCTAATGCTTCTACTAGCCGAAAATAAGGAAGGGCTAAAGAAATTCTTGAAGATGGATTTATCTCTCTCCAAAAACCTAAGAACTCTTATCCTATCATCTTTGATAAACAAAATCCTTGTCATATCTTTTGAAGTTAAATTATCCTAATGCTAATCTAGCTAACCGAAATCCTAGCCTTGTCTACCCACAATTTTTACCAACATAAGCACACACACACACACGAAATACTTAAAGCGAAACACACCCTTATTTTGCACAAAAAATAAAACACCAAAACTCTCTCTTGGCTACTCTCTCATTTTGATAAAACCAGAGGTCAATTTTCACTCTTCTTCTTTTTCCCTTGTTTGCTTAAACAACACTCAGAAGTGAAGATCAATCTTTGGTCATTGCTGGTCATTTTTTACACCAAAAAAGCATTACACAAACTTTTTCATGTTTTCCCTCATAACTGAAATTCCCACACACCATAAACTCTCTTTTGCATTTTCTCTCAACTTCTATCAAAGCGCTCTTCTTCCCTACTTCTCTCAAAGCCAAAACATCTATATACCATATGCCATTCCTCAACACAAATAGAGAATTCTTTCTTGACTATAAGCAAACACAACCACGCGCTTCATTTATTTGGATCAAACAAGGCCATCACAAGGTAAATCTCTTATTTTACCTTCTCTTCTTCTTCATCTTTTTTATCAAATGAGTCAAATGTGAAGGGTGGATTGCGGCCAGAGAAGAAAATAGAAATAATAGAAATTAATCAGAAAAACAATAAGGGATGCCTTTTCTGTTTAAAAAATAATACCTCTGTGTTTTTGCTTAGGTGGAACAGATGACTCCGGTTGAACCATTAGAAGCTGGGTAGATGTATGCTCCGGTGAATGGCCTACCAACCTCCGGTTTCTCCTGGACATGAACGTAACGCTCTCAATCTTCCGGAATATGACCCAGCCAAATGTTTGTCGGTTAAAACTCTATAGGATAAGAAAAACTATCTAATCTCTTGACCAACTGCTAAAAAATAGTACCAAGAGAATGTCTTTTTTCTGCTTCTGTGTCTCCTTAAAGAAAGTAAGTTGACACGCACAGGAAAAACCCCAAGAGAAAACAGATGTAAGGAAAAACTAGATGAGCTCTGGTTGTTATTAATTTTTGAAATCGATAAAGACGGACTATATCACCAGTTTGGTTTATCCCTCATTCAAAAACACATTAACCAACTCAATCTCTTTTCACGTGAACTACGGTAGGCATGTAGGTTTCCCTAAGCTAAACAGGCTTGAGCCTAGCCTATTAGACCCAGGTCTAGGCTATTGGGCCAAATTAATTATTTAAACTATGACTAAATATAAGCCCAATAAATAATTAATTATACAACCCAAATAAACCAATCCAATATTGTAGTCCATTATAGTATAGGCCCAGGTTTATTCCAATTATTAAATCCGGGCTCAAGCCCTAAACAATTAATTAACCCACTAAACTAATTAATTAATTCTCTCTTTGGACCTTTTTATTTTATTCTAACCCAATAAATAAATCATGCCACTTGAATAAAATAAAATATATTTTATTTAAGACAATTTTATTAACCCAAAATTAATTAGGACTTACAGGCAATTTCGGGGACAAAAAGAAACATCAATCACCTTGGCTACTAAAATGACCAAAATACCCCTACTACATAAATTGCTATGTTTTGTATTTTAAAATTTTTCTAATATCACTATAAGAAAATATTGACCCTAAGGACAATGCTGCATAAGTAAAGTCTTCGACCTACAAGTGTTATGACAAATATACCCCTCTACGTAACGTTGTAAATTCAATGAGGAAGAGTATACTAACCTCTCTAAATAACATCTATCATCCTTAGACCTCTAGTCTAATAATCTACAACTTCCTAGAATGTTTCCACTTTCCAAGGAAGCTACCCTAAAGCAAACATCTAAGTCATATTCCCCAGGACTATAGATTATTAGATCATTTAAATAGTCACAATAGGCAATATAGGGTAGAAGTTATCTTGTACGAGTCCATCTTAACTAACTAGTAACATATACCTAACACGCAAGTGTATTGGTCTTACGATATAATCTCAACTATAGTATATTAAAGTATACGCTTCCAATTTCGTCAGACCATCTACCCATACTCAAACCATAGGATATAAGTTCACGTTGCAGCAGTAGTAGTCTGAGTTTCTACAATATAGCACTTTTAGAAACCACTACTGTAGGTCCAGTTCTACGTATTTGAAATACGCTTATGTTATGAAATGGGAAGACTACTCATTGGTTAAAGGTAAGCCATTCTCCATCTAGAATTTTCAACATAATAACCTTATCATGATGAGATTTCTATTCTCATCATCCTGTTAAGAACAACAATTTATGTCTTAAGTAACCCGTGATCCATACCTTACTATAAAAAACCACCAATCATATGGATCTCTTACTTAAACACAATGGGTCTTTTCCAACGAAATCGTACATAAATTAAAATGTGGAAAAATAAACAATTTGTGAGAACAAAACTGGTATTAATTTAATTGAAACTAAATTAGAAATACAGTTTTAGTGTGCATATATTCCAACAAAATGGACTGATCTACCCGTTACCATACAAATTACAGTCAACCAAAAAGATCTAGGCAAGACAATGCCTTTTTCTTTTATGTGGATTTGATTTGGTCTTTAAGGGGTTGTTTTGTTCTGAATAGATCTGCTCTTCTGAGAGATAAGTTCTAAGACCATCAAATGACTTAGTTGATTCGATTTATCTAGAGAATATGATAAGTTGAGATGTGATCAATATTCTTGCTAAGCATACAGTATCAAAAATGTAGTATTGAGGATTTGCGCTTTTTAGCTATTTAATCTTTATGAGTTGATAGAATTGTGAGTTATGAGTTACAAGTATGATAAAGTAATTGGGGGGCATTTATGTTATGACATGGTCATATGATTACTTTGGGATACATTAAATAGACTGATTTATATAGACTCGATCATGTGAACGTGTAGGACAATATGAGATCCATGATTATTATTCTAGGGAAATTTATGCAAAGATGAGACAGTTGAATATGAGAATATCTATTAGGATCTTAGAGATGGCCGATCTGAATGATTTGGATTATACCATGTACTGGGACATATTGTGATTATGAATTATTATATTATTTTAGATGAAGGAATTATCTGAAGTGAAAGATCAAGGCAGCTAATTTTCCATATCCGTTTGAACTGATACAAGTAAGTCCTTGCATAAATGATTTAGAAAATAGGTTTTTCCTTTAATTATTTTTCTATTTCCTAAACCCATTAAAACTCCTTTATATCAAATTTTCCCTCCTAATTCCTACCCTAGCTGCCACACTCTCTCCCCCTCTCCCTTCCTCTCCATGAGCCAAAGTTAATTATTTTTCTAACGAAGAAAATTATGCACAACATAGCAACTTGGGAGTAACATTCTAAAGTCGAATCTTTGGCGTTCTTGGTAGTAACAGAAGCTAGAATCCATCTACCCCCTTCTTCTAAGATTTTTTGAGTTAGGAAAAGCAAGAGGTAACGATAAATTATTCCTTTTCTTAGCTTTTCTTAACTGTCGTCGGTAAAAGGCGAAAAATTAGGGTTTTGATTTCCAAAAAAACTATATATATAATCTTATGTGTTCTTTGCGTGGAATCTAATCATTATCATTAGATTATGCTTAAGTATTAAAAAGAAACCAACTTTTAAGAGTTTTGATGGAAAGAATATATTTTTGTGCATTATTGATGAAATCTGGAAAAGTGTTGATGCTCTAAGATTAAAGCAAAATAAAATAGCAAAGAAGTTATTATTGCAAGGGCTTTTGCACTTGTTTAATATGCATGTTTAGGGTGTGATTTATTCTAGATTTCATGCAAGAAATCCTTTATATTGATCTTAGTAATTTTTTTTTTTTTTAAGCATGAGAAAACAGAGTGTTTTGTTTTTATCAGTTAGTTAAGTTGTGTGGGTAATTTCATGTATATAACTGCTGAATCTGGGAAAGGTCAAAGAAGAGATGTTGTAGCCCTATGTGTGTAGAAGTTCCCTGTAAAATTTTGTAATTTTCTGATGATGGGTTAATGAGTTACGAATTTTTCTTTAAGTCTGGACAAAAAAGTACAGTAGCAAACATAAATATTTTAAGCATAATTGGGGCTTAATTTGCATACAAGACCACCTGAACTCTATTCTATGTATTGAGGTATATCTCTGTAAAATTTGAGGTCAATTCGAGGAGTATTCATAGGTAATATATCCTTGGTAAAACTGAGATACCTTGCTGGAAATTCTGTTTAACCTAGGAAATGCTGAGGAAACTTTCTATTAGTAACTCATGTGTGTTTCTTATGTGTAAAAATGGTGTAAGAAGGTATTAGGATGTAATAAAGGATTTAATGTAAGAAACCCTAATAGTGTCACTATTTTATTAACTCTTATTAATATTGTTATTTGTTATAAAATTAGGGTAGTGTTAGAATAAAATCTTCACACTACACACTAATAAAACTCTAACTATTTTGCACAAGAATTTCTCTCTTTCTCTTCTCTCACAATTTTCTCTAATCTTTCTTTCACTAATCTTTCTTTCACAAAATAATGGTGTATTACAAGCTTAAAGAATAGCTCTATTTATAGAGCTCTAATTAGTGGAATACATCATGGCATACATCATCTTCCACTAATCTCAATTAGTGGTGTCTCCACTAAATGGTGGACATCCATAAAAATCTTCTAATAATTCACATAAATCCATAATTAGTGGAGCCTTCACTAATTATTGGAGATTCCAATAATTCATAACACTCCCCCTTGGATGTCCATCCATTACATAAAGAATATGCCTCGTTAAAATCTTACTAGATAAAAACCCAGTGGGAAAAAAATCTAGTGAAGGAAAAAGAGTACACTATTCTATATGTCTGTTTATTACTCCCCCTGATGAGATGATTCCTTTAAATCTTTAAACCGACGCATATCGATTTTATATCTCAACTTCTCAAATGTTGCAGTCGGTAAAGTCTTCGTGAAAATATCTGCGAGGTTATCACATGACCGAATTTGTAGCACATCAATTTCACATTTCTTCTGGAGTTCATGAGTAAAGAAGAATTTTGGTGAAATATGTTTTGTCCGATCTCCTTTAATATATCCTCCTCGTAATTGAGCTATGCAAGCTGCATTGTCTTCATAAAGAGGAGTTGGAATATTTTTTATTGATGATAATCCACAACTTTCTCGGATATAATGAATCATGGATCTTAGCCATACACATTCTCGACTTGCTTCATGAATGGCTATAATTTCAGCATGATTTGAAGAAGTAGCTGCTATAGATTGTTTCGTAGAACGCCATGATATAGCAGTATTTCCACATGTAAATAGATAACCCGTTTGAAAACGTGCTTTATGTGGATCGGATAAATAACCAGCATTTGCATAACCTATCAATGTTGGACTAGTTTTATTTGAATAAAATAATCCGAGATCAATTGTACCTTGGAGATATCGAAGGACTTGTTTAATTCCATTCCAATGTCGTCGTGTTGGTGAAGAACTAAATCTTGCTAATAAATTGACAGCAAAAGCAATATCAGGTCGTGTATTATTAGCAAGATACATCAATGCACCAATTGCACTGAGATATGGTACTTCAGGACCAAGGAGTTCTTCATCATTTTCTTGAGGTCGGAAAGGATCTTTATCCACATTTAATGATTAGACGATCATTGGAATACTCAATGGATGTGCTTTGTCCATGTAAAATCTTTTTAACACTTTTGTTGTATATGTTGATTGATGAATAAATGTTCCACTCTCCAGATGTTCAATTTGTAAACCAAGGCAAAATTTGGTTTTACCAAAATCCTTGATTTCGAATTCTCTTTTTAAATAATCAATTGTTTCTTGGAGCTCTTCAGGAGTTCCAATAAGATTAATATCATTAACATACATAGCTAATATCACAAATTTAGAACCAGATTTCTTAATAAAAACACATGGACATACCTGGTCATTTTTAAATCCCGCTTTCAATAAATATTCACTAAGACGTGTGAACCACATGCGCCCAGATTGCTTCAGGCCATATAATGATTTCTGCAACTTGATGGAGTAATTTTCACGAGGATAATGTTTATATGCTTCGTGCATATGAAATCCTTCGGGATTTTCATGTAAACATCATTTTCTAAATTTCCATACAAGTAAGCAGTGACAACATCTAATAGGCGCATATCTATCTTTTCATGTATTGCCAAACTGATAAGATATCGGAGTGTAATAGCATCAACAACAGGAGAATAAGTTTCATCATAATCAATACCTGGTCTTTGTGAAAAACCTTAGGCTACTAATCGCGCTTTATATCGAACGATTTCACTCTTTTCATTGCGCTTTCGCACAAATATACATTTGTAGCCAATAGGTTTTACACCTTCTGGTGTTCGGACTGCAGGTCCGAAGACTTCACGTTTTGTCAGTGCATTTAACTCCGATTGAATCGCATCTTTGCATTGCAGCCAATCTTTTCTATGCCGACATTCATCAACTAATATTGGTTCAGGATCATCATTATCCTATGTAACATCAAGAGATATATTGTATGCAAATATATTATCAATAACAGTTTCTATCCGATTCCAACTTCTACCGGAAGTGGTATAATTGATAGAAATTTCAGTGTTACTTTCATCAACTTCTGGTTCTTTGTCATCAGTTCTCTCTTGGTCTTTATCATTCTTTTCTTCAATATGATCTTCTGGATCATTTAATCCTCTTTTCTTTCGAGGATTTTTATCTTTAGAACCAAAAGGTCGGCCACGCTTCTGGCGTGTTTTTAACTCAGCAGCTATAGGTATAATATTTTGTTCTGCTGGAACTTCAATTCGAATAGGAGCATTTATAGTCGGAATATGCGATTTTGTAACTCTTCTCGGAGTCAACAAAAGCGTCCGGCATTTGATTTGCAATGCTTTGCAAATGAATTATCTTTTGAACTTCAAGTTCACATGCGCTTGTGCGCGGATCAAGATAATTTAATGATGTTGTCCAAACAAGATCCTTTTTATGCTGTTTTGGTTCTCCCCCTGATTTAGGGAATAATGATTCATCAAAATGACAATCAGCAAATCTTGCTGTGAATACATCTCCTGTCAAGGGTTCAACATACCTGATAATAGAGGGAGAATCATATCCAACGTATATCCCCTTTCTTCTTTGAGGACCCATCTTTGTACGTTGGTTTGGTGCAATTGGAATATATACAGCATACCCAAAAATTCTTAAATGAGCAATATTTGGTTCTGACCCAAAAGCCAATTGCAAATGAGAGAATTTATGATAACTAGCTGGTCTTATACGTACAAGTGTTGCAGCATGTAGAATAGCATGTCCCCAAGCAGATGTTGGGAGATTTGTTTTCATTAATAATGGTCTAGCAATTAATTGTAATCGTTTAATCAAAGATTCAGCAAGACCATTTTATGTGTGAACATGAGCTGCAGGATGTTCAACATTAATCTCAATTGACATGCAATATGCATCAAAAGCATGTGATGAAAATTCACCAGCATTATCCAAACGGATATTTTTAATGTGATGGTTAGGAAATTGTGCTCGTAATTTAATTATTTGAGCAAGTAATCTCGCAAACGCCAGGTTGCGAGTAGATAATAAACATACATGTGACCATCGGGATAATGCATCAATTAAGACCATAAAATATTTGAACAGTCCACATGGTGGATCAATAGGTCCACAAATATCTCCGTGAATCCGTTCGAGAAATGTAGGACTTTCAGCTCCTACTTTTACTGGTGATGGTTTAACAATTAATTTTCCTAGGGAACATGCAGTACATGCGAATTTTTCTGATGTTAATATCCTTTTATTTTTTTAAAGGATGACCATGTGTATTCTCAATGATTCTTCTCATCATGGTAGATCCCAAATGACCCAACCGATCATGCCAAATGCTAAAAGTAATAGGATCAGTAAACTTGTGGTTTACTAGATGATGAATTTCAATTGTACGTATTTTTACAAAATATAGGCCAGTAGAAAAAGACGGCAGTTTTTCTAATACAGATTTCTTACCCAAATGCATTTGAGTAATAAAAAGATGCTCAATCCCATTTTCCTCATTGGTTTCAACATGATACCCATTTCTGCGGATATCTTTAAAACTCAATAAATTTCTTCTGGATTTTGAGGAAAATAGTGCCTTATCAATAATAATTGTTGTTCCTTTAGGCAACAATATACTAGCTCTTTCGGAGCCCTCAATTACATTTGCACTACCGTTTATCGTATAAATATTTATTTCTCCCATTTTGAGATCAGAAAAATATTTCTCATTTTTTAGTATGGTGTGTGTAGTTCCACTATCAATAATGCATACATCATCATTAACAACAGCCATCTGAATACAAATATATATATATATATATATATATATGCAAACGTAAATATTATTAGAATAGAATGAAAATGAAAATACAAAAATATCAGGGTGAGGCTTTAGTTCTTCTGGATACTGCCGTCACCAATTAAATGGTCTATCCTACCGTCTGGGTGTTCAAAAAAATCCGATACATCCATATGGGTAATATTGATATTAAGATCTTCAGGACCAATATCATCATCCTCAGCATTATTTATTGGATGTTGAGAAAAATTTGCTTCCACATTTTTATTTTTCAATGAAGCTTGATACAATTCAACTAAATACTTAGCCGTACGACAGTTTCGTGACCAATGACCTTTCATGTCACATCTATAACATATATCCTCATGCTTTTCTTCAATTTCTTTTTCTTTTCCCTTATGATCTTTTCTGTTCCACTTCAGGTGGCCAAGTATTTCTCACAGTTTGATTATGATTGTGATAAGGGAAATATTGAGCGTGTCTACGACCATAACCATGACCACGGCCACGGCCATGGCCACAACCACGACTATAATGATGGCTTCTGCTAGAGCCAACAGCATTCACTTCTGGGAGTGCTGTTGAGCCAGTTGGTCTGGCTTCATGATTTCTCAATAATAACTCATTATTCTTCTCTGCAATGAGGAGGGCAGTAATTAAATCTGTAAATTTTGTATACCCCTTTTTCTCGATATTGTTACTGCAGGACAATATTTGAGGCATGAAAGGTGGAGAATGTCTTCTCCAACATATCTTCATCAGTCACTTTTTCTCCGCATAATTTTAATTGAGATGTAATTTTATACATTGCGAAGCTATATTCATTCACGGTTTTAAAATCTTGCAACCTCAGGTGCAACCATTCATACCGTGCAGTGGGTAGTACGACCATCTTCAGGTGGTCAAATCTTTCTTTTAAATTTACCCACAGGACATATGGATCTTTTTTGGTAAGATATTCCATTTTCAAATTTTCATCGAGATGACGACGAATAAAAATCAAAGCTTTAGCCTTGTGTTGTGCAAATGCACTATTATTTGCTTAAATAGTTTCACTAAGGCCTTCAGCATTTAGATGCATTTCTGCATCGAGAACCCATGACATATAATTTTTTCCAGAAATATCAAGGGCTACAAATTCGAGTTTAGTGAGATTAGCTATAGAGATCAATAAATGCATACCTATCTTCTGGTTTTGTTAACGGCAGAAACTCGTGCTTAGTCTTCTGGCTTTTGTACCGGTAGAGACTCGTGCTGATAACGTGTTATAAAATTAGGGTAGTGTTAGAATAAAATCTTCACACTACACACTAATAAAACTCTAACTATTTTGCACAAGAATTTCTCTCTTTCTCTTCTCTCACAATTTTCTCTAATCTTTCTTTCACTAATCTTTCTTTCACAAAATAATGGTGTATTACAAGCTTAAAGAATAGCTCTATTTATAGAGCTCTAATTAGTGGAATACATCATGGCATACATCATCTTCCACTAATCTCAATTAGTGGTGTCTCCACTAAATGGTGGACATCCATAAAAATCTTCTAATAATTCACATAAATCCATAATTAGTGGAGCCTCCACTAATTAATGGAGATTCCAATAATTCATAACATTATTATTATTAAAACTAATATTGTTAGTATCTTCATTATTATTATTGCTATTATTAATACTGTTAATATTATTATTACCATTAATATTGATATTATTATTCTCATTGCTATTTTTAATAGTACTATCTACATTTATCACATAATAAATTACATATCCATTAAATAATATATTACCTTAGTCATTTATTTTCCTATAGCTACAAACAAATAATATTTTAATTAACTAAGTAAATAATTAAATGAATATCTATTTATTTAAATTCTTTATTTACTTAATATTTTTGCATTAGATAACTTAAATACTCTCTTGAGCAACTTCTATTTTAATAACTTGTCAATCATCTATGCAATATTTCTATGAATAATTCCATGGAAAGACACTTGGGATTGAAGTAGAAAGTTGGGCGAAAAGTTAATTGGATTGCTTGTTGTATGCAATTGATTTCCTGAAATACTAAGACTAGATTGTGACTAGATTACTTAGTGACTTTTAGGTGTGGAAGGTGATCAAGAGCAAGGATTCACTCATTTCAAATAAGAAATTAATTTGCTCTTCTAAGGTAAGTCCTTGCATAAAACCATTTGTAAAACGTAGCAATTGCAAGTTCTTAAATGTTTTTGAGGTATCAATGGAAACATAGTTTAATATGATAAAAAGTTCAGTATGGCCATCTTTTCCTACTCTTCTCCAAATCACGCACCGTTTCTTACAACAAAAAGGGTTACGAAACACTTCACTTGAGTTTTGTACTAAATGGTTTTATAAAGGCTGACCAAGCCATGCTTGATACTTTCTTGTTGGTTACAACTTGGTGCTAATGTGTTTCCTTGTGGCAAGATCATTGAGTACTCAATAAGGATAGACTACTATCACTAGATGGACAAACTAGTTTTCTAGTAGGTGGCCACCTTCGGGAGATAAACTCATTCCTAATTAGGCGACGGTGTTATGGAGTCAGGCCAGTCAAAGCTAGCAAACCAATTCTACGTGGAACGATATTTATATTCCGGTGTGGACAACCCAAGTTAGCAGGGGAATGGGAGATGGAGGAGCATCCCTACCCGGTGGGCCGATCACCCACCGTACTGTAGTGCAGTAGTATTACAGTACAGTTATCAAGGGTCATGATGCAGGGTCTCATGACTCAGTCTATGATGCAAGGTTTCATAGTCCATGTTTTTGTTGAGTGGTTGAGTTACTTGAGATAAAGTTAATTATTGAGATTGAAAATTGAAAACGCCGCTCCTGTGTTTAAAACGGTTGTTTAAGAATGCAATTGCGCTTTTGGTATTTCAAAATGCATCTCATGAAATGGTTTCAAATGAGCACTTCCACCCACCCAAGACTTACTGGGAAATTTAGTTCTCACTCCTTTTATGCATGTTTTCAGGTTGTGAGCACTATTGACACAATTGGGGCTAGAGTCCAAGATTTTGGAACTTTACAATTATTTATTTATTCAAAGACAGTTACTCTATTATTCTATATTTAAGACGTTGTATGTGTTTTATTTGGATTGTAAAATGTTTAAGTTTTTATTTGAGGCATTTTTTGGATAAGTCTTTTATTACCTCGTTATAAAGATCCATTGTCCTTTGGGCGGAGTGACATCCCTACCCTTTTTGGGTACGTACATAGTGGGGTGTTACAATTTTTATATACATAAACATATAGAATAAAGAAATTGAAAGATAAAGAATGTTTTTTATTAATTTAATGTGCAAAATACATTGTATAAATCATTGCTTTTACAGTACAATCCTAACACTTTGTTGTTCAACCTGAAGCCTAAGATGTTCCTGCTAAACTCACATATGTTCCTACTATAACAATTGCTAGCTCTGCATTGCCTGAGCCACCATAGCTAGCACAGTAGGCATGTCCAAAGGTGTACAAATTCCCAATATAACTAAAAGAACAAAAGTGGGCATAGTTGTAGGATTCATAAAAGCTGGGGGTGGCCCTATGGTGACTCGTGGCAATACAAAAGATGGAGATGAAGGCAGACTGACTTCCATAGGTGGCAAATCTGAAACCCTGCACAGTGCAAATACTGTAGCAGATAAACTCGGACCCCAGGTTGCCCGACTGGTCTGACCCTAAGCCCTCGTGAGTGCCTTATCTCTGTCACTGTCTTCAGCACCCTTCTGGACCGTTCTCCTATTTCCTCGTCCCATTAATGGATCCTAAAGATGCGCGTACTGGCATAATAAAAGAAAAAAAAAAGCAAGAAAAGAACTAATAGAACAACATATAGTAAAAAAAAAATCTAAAAGTACCACTTATACTTCTATCTATCTCGAAATTCTAACTTAAGAAGTAATTATTAATTTCTAACTTATTTAACTTAGAATTCTAACTTAATGAATCAAAACCTATTTCTCTGATACCACTAAATGTCACGCCCTGAAATCAATGATGCCATGACAACATCCTAGAATAGAATGCTAAACCCAAAACAAATAGATAACTTGAACCTCTCAACTCAGATATCAATAACCGAACTTCAAGTACATAATCTCCCAAGTACAAGCCATAAAATTAACCAAAAATAGATTCTCAACATCAAACCCAACATAGTCTTACAAACATCCTAACAATCAAGAATTAAACCAAACTCCAGAAATTCAGAAATAATAACAAACTTTCACTCCAAGTCTTCCTCAAACCACGTCTAGTTCCTCTTCTTCTAACTGATATCCTGCAAGATGGTAAAAAAAAAAAAGGTGAGCTCACTAACTCAACAAGGAAATTATAAATTTTTTAGGATTGAGAATATTACATACTACATATAACTTTCGAAATCACTAAACAAATGCTTTGAATGTCAAAAGTACTTATTTTAGTGAATTGGTTGTATAACAGCAAGCATAAGATTACACAAACGAAACATAAGAAGGTTCACAAGAAGAACCAGAGATTTCCTAAACAAAAATGAAAGCAAATGAAACAGAGGTGTAACCGGCACCTGAATAAGCATAGAATCGGCGCCATTTCATTACCAAGAATATGGTTTCAAATCACTAAAGGTAACTGGCGCCGAGTGAAGGGAAGAAATAACATCGGTTGTTATCAATAATTTTAGGATTGTGCTACTAAATGTAACTGGCACCAGATATCGGACTAAACAAGTGCTGATTCATTTCAGCAAAGTTTGTGACTGTTCTAACCGGCATCGAATAAGTAGATGAATAGGCATCGGTTAATCTTGGGAATTGCAAAAATAACCGAGCTTCACAACACAGAATAAAACAAGAGCAAGCACATATATTGCAGGTTTTATCAAAGTTCAGAACACACAGCCAAAGCACCAACCACCATTTTGTACAAGATTAAATCACTTACACACATATCCCAAAACATTACTGATTACATAACGAAACTCAAAATCTGAAACATGCATAGGGTAAGGTTCTGGTTTACTGATATCAGCTCCTAACTATTGTATCCCATTACGAGAATGGTCTGACTGAAACTAGGTATTGTATCCCCTTAGCAAGGGCTTTATAACTGAAAATTAGGTATTATACCCCCCCCCCCCCCCAGCCAAAAGCCTTATAACTGAAAATTAGGGACTTCCCACCATAACTATCCGCAAGCATCAATCAAACTCCATAACTCATAACACAAACTAAAAACAGGACTTCACTTTGCACAATTCCATTCAGATAAACCACAATATTTAAAGCATCAAAATTACATCATGCTCAATCCATTTAGTACTAAAAAAAAAATTCGTTAGCAAAAGATCCACAATTTTCACAAAATACAAAAAGTCAGAAGACGTAGGAAAAACCATAAAACCCTTACCAATCAATTCAAAGATAAAATCAAACTTATCCAACTCCCTACAAGAACCCAAAAGCACAATCAATTTCTAGACACCAAACTCAAAATCCACAAATCAAACCTTTACACACCTAATACAACCATTAATCAAATCCCTAAAGAAATTAACCCAATCCCAAGACTTACCTAGATTCAAAGTTCTAGTACAATCTCCTTACCGGATTCTTCTCCCTTTTCTCTAAAGCAGTCTCTGCAGAAGCATTCAGGTATGTTTAGAAATGACATAATCATTAATCTTAGAAACTTGCTGTCCCTTGTAATTAAAACTAAAGACTCCAACTTAAATTACTTAGCAATAAACCCCAAGACTACTCCCTCTACTAAATTAACCCCAAACTTATGGACTTGGGTCCTCCTACACGACCATAAAAAAATGCCGAAAACGAGTTAGGTCGTGGGCTCACAGTTTGCCTCTATCTTAGGTCGACCGAAGTGCAATGTAAATGTTGCTTGATTCCTAGACAAAGCTTCTATGGGGTTTATAACTCGGAATGACAAAGGTAAAGTCCAAACAACTATGTCTAAAAAGGCTATGACAAATGTTAACTCCAAATAACAATGTCTAAAAAGGCTTGACAATGCCACCTGCCTCTCCATGTTGAACTCCCCACGTTCATTGAAGGCCTCTACTTCTAGCTGACTAAGGGTTCGAAAGCATTACATTAGAATCAAATTCTTATTCATAAACTTTCATCTAGAAGATGATTTATCTAAACTTGAGGACACTCATAGCTGGGTTGCAGAATATATTAAATCCTCTCATATTAGTTTCTCTTTTGTGCATTGGCTCATTTACTTGCAATCACGTGTTTAAACTCTTCTGATATTTTTGTATAGGAACATTCTGTCCCCTCTAATTTGCAAGAGTTCAAAGATTTCTCTGCTTGGACATTTAAAGAGGCGTCAGTTTTGGACCTACGACCTGTTGTCCTCAATGGTATTTTTCGACTTGAACTGGCTCCTAGTTGAATTAGAAGTCAACAAATTGAAGTACATGTACCACTTTCATTCGACAAGGTAAATTTGTGAAGGATAATTCACTTTGCCATCAAAATTTTGTCAATTCGTAAATTATCGTTCGTGTTTTAATTTGTTTTCAATCAATATCCAAACTTCGAATTTCTTCCACTGCCACTTCTATCAATTCACCATCAATCAATTTCGTTTTGAGCTTTAAAAAGTAGTCATTGATCAATATTGACGAAAATTCTAATATATACGGCAAATTTCGAAAAGTCCAAAATTTGAATCATAATTGGAATCAAATTAAAGTGTGAACGACAATTTAAAAATTGGACAAAGTGTTGATGAGAACTTAATGATGTCCAATGACATGGAAACCCAATCCATAAGGGGAAAAGTTTGAAGCGTTCCTACAGTTACTACAACTCGATCACCGGTAAGCAGACTCCACAAATAAGAGTTTAAGATTTGCTGCAACAGTATATTGTATGTGTATCATAGTGGCATATTAAAATTTCCCCGGACTGACCACACTAAGGCGCCAGATTGAATACATAACAAAATATGTATTAAAAATGGGGGAAAAGAAAAGTGTCCTTTTCCAAGGGAAAGAAACAAGGAACTATATTAATAGCTACATAGAAGACAACAAATATATGTTTCAGTAAAGCATTCGACATTTTGTAATCAGCTGTCATATGATAGAACCAAAAGGAGAAAATGCAACTGCACCATTTCCAGCACACAAGTGCAGAGCTCCAGATTCTATTCTATTCCTGGAGAACACCCTATCAAACAATAACCACTCTACACGGCCATGTAAATCATGCTCACCTGTGTCATAATCTGATCTTTCTCCATCTGCAATGACCATGTTTCTGTTTACACCTCCAACAAAATGCTTCATGTAACTATCAATATCATAATATCTGAAATTTTCTCTCGGTTTTTGCAAAAATGAAAACTGATGTAGCTCACTGATTCCTCTACCATTACCCTTCTGATCCACTTGATCCGTAATAGGCTCATAACTGCTGCGGTTTACATTGAAATCAGAATCCTCACAGCTATTCATGTGCTTATCATCACCACCTAGTACAGCCTGTAATTAGAAGTACCATTATCCACTGGAAAACTATTTTCAATACCTGGATTAAGTGCAACTCAAATGAGGAAAAATTGCGACCAATCATGGGCCCATAGACATCTAGTTCAGTTAACTTTTCAACTTCATTGCCAAATCTGTTTCAAAATTTTCTTTCTGTGGCACAAAGAGTCCCATGCAAAAACATCAGACAGAGAACAAGAATGAAATTAAAAAAAGTTTAACTGACCCCAAAACTATAGGCACCGTTAATAACCAGGTTGAAAACATATATAGCATTTATGAAAGGTAGTCTCTCAACCTCAATTTTATCAGCAGCAGAAATTTACTATGATGTCTTATCTTTTTCAAAATTTCTCCATTCCAATGCATAAGTAGAAATGCTTAATTGGTGCTCAAGCATCACATACAATTCGGATCACCTGCAATTAGTATGCAGCCAACCTAAGATTATAAAGTTCTATTAACTTCAGACCATGAAAATACTGCATAGCAGAAGCTTTAGATCAAACTAACAAAGTGAAGCAAATTACTAGTTCACTATTTTCGAACTTGTAATTCTTCTGGGAGAAAATCCAAAGATTAGACAGGTACAAAATGGCAATGACTAAAAGAGTGCAGACTGTTTACCGATCCGTATAAGCTATACTTTTATACTCTAGTGTATTTCTAATAAATGAGCAGGTTAAATGAATCTAAATTACCAACATGCTTCCACAAAGTTAGTTGGAGCAACCTGTTTGTTCGTAGAATAGCTGTCCAGTGCATCTAGGGACCAATTAATCTTAGAACTTTCTCCTGTCACTGACACAAAGCCACCAACTAGGTTTGGGGGTCCAGCCCAACAACGAGGCGGATCTTCCGGTGCTGAGAAGTCTGAACTGTCAAAAGTTGATATTGACACACATTCATCAAAATATGCCCTAGCTTCTTCTGTAAGGCACTTTGAGATCCTCTTTCGTTCACTGCTCCTCTGCAATCAAACAATGTCAATGTGATCTCAAGGAGACAGATCATAACCAGTCCACATTCCATCCATTGTAGGGTTGATTAAATCCTGCCTCGCTTATTAAAAATTTCAACCAATCTGAGAAAAAAAGGACAAAGTGGAAAATGTGAGAACATCCTACTTTTCTTCCAAAATGAGATTTCTGGGGGTTAGATGTCTTTGGATCAGGAAGTATCTCCTGGAGGATCCTACAGAACTCCTGCACCCGGTGCTCTTCTACAGCCAGATCAGCTCGAAGTTTTCTTGCTCGCTCTTCACACTGCACCATTTAATATCATTAGCTAAAACATTTCCCTAACTACATAAATTATTCTCAAACACGACAGAGAGGAGGAGGAAAAGGACTGCAAACAATAACAACAAGTACAGAAGAAACTTATCCAAGGCCAAGGGAAATGTAGGCCTTCAGCTCTGGCTAGATAATTTGCTTTGAGCAAAACAAGTCAGTGAGCTCTAACAACGAATCTTTGAAGAATTAAAAGACGGTGGCATATTTTAGGCACATTTAGCACTTGCAATTCTAGTGCAAGATATTGGGTGAACAAGGTAATCCTACATATATTACACAACTCCAATCTAGGCTCAAAAGATTAAAATCACCTCTCCAAGTTTTTGGGCAAATTCCCTTCTGATGTCCATCGTGAACTCAACAGCCCCAGGATTGATCGAGTGAGAAGGAATATCAGTAACAGTAGTAGTTGCAATAGCATTTACATTATTCCTTTGTATAACCTGAAGTTCATGCTATAATATCAAGTTCTACATCAACAAAAGGCAGTGCAACTATATTATATAAAACTAGAAATATGATAACATATAATGAAAACATCTGTACCAAAAGTGCACTGTTAACAAGCTGAAATTTGCATACCTAAAACTTGAATCAGACTGGAATCCTTTTTATGCAACATCAACAGAATTAGCAAGAGAATGAAAAACTAGTTAAGAAACCATAGTATGTATAAATATCACAACTATCCTATATTCAGTTCAAGTACAGAGAGGCCTATAGGTGTTTTTAAGTTTTTATTGCACTTTGACCATGCCTAGGGTGGTTTCATAGGAAATGCATTTTGCTACACCCAGAAAGTCTGAATCCTTTTATGCAACATCAACAGAATTAGCAAGAGGATGAAAAACTAATTACACTAACAACGCATAGAACGTACAAATATGACAAGAAGTATCCTATTCAGTTCCAAGTACAGAGTGGCCTTTGTGTTTTTAAGTTTCTATTGTAGAAACTAAAATGATGTATTCTAGACATTTTGTATAGTTTAGAGGGTAGATTAGTCAATTTCCTTAGACAGCTGTTTCCCACTTTTCTATACCTTGTGTACATATTGTCTTGTAAACAAACACAGATTGAGATATCAATTTGAAAGAGAGAACATTTTCGCAGAAGTATGGTTGTTCTCTGTTTTTCTTGCAGAAAGCTCACAGGTAACAAAGCCCCTCATATTTGGAACTTTTGCATTTCTCTTTAAAGCCTCTGGTGTCTTCATCTGGGTCAACCATTTTGTCTTGGCTGCCATCTCAACCATCTTTTTTGGCAATCACTGTTTGACCCTTTTTCTCTTTTGAGTACCTGTTTCTTTCTTCGCACTGTTCTTCTACATCTCTTGTAAACTTTCTTTTGATCTTTAGCCAAAATTTTTCTTCTCTCCCATCTCCTCTTTTAAACCCTCACTTCCTCTTTCAAATATCTCTCTCCTTGTCTTCTTTTGTATCTCGCTTCTCTGTGGAATTTTCATCTATAGACACAAGGACACCTGAGTATTTATTTGTAGATTCAAGGGGTTTGTGAGAATTGGAGCCTCAAAGCGTTATGATTTGTTGGTGGTTCATTTCTAGTGTGAAAGATTCTGGGACTAGATAGGCATTTTTGTTGGGTGCTCAGCGGCTTCAAGTAATCTCAAGGTACATTCTGAGCCCTACTCTTTATTATATTATTTGATGTTACTGTAGTTGAATTTCGTTGTGTTCGTTGCTCATGTAATTTGTTTGCCTTAAGTCAAGTTATTCAAGTCAAGTTGAAAGGAACAAACTACTCTTACTGGTCTTATCTTGGCAAATTCATATCACTAGTAAGGAACTCAAGGGTTATATTGATGGGACAATCACTACTCATGCAGAAAATGCTCAGAATTTTGCAAAATTGCAGAAAGAATGGGAAACAAATAATGCAAAAATTTTGGATTGGATTAATAACTCTGTTGAACCAACCATTGGCATGCACTTTTCTAATGTGAAAGATGTTTGAGACCATTTGAGAAAGTATACATACAATCAAACTTTGCCCGTCGATTTGAACTGGAGAATATGATATGCAACTTGAAAGCAAAACTACTCGAGTTTTATATCAATATGAATGGTCTTTGGGAAAAAGTAAATTCAATGGATCCCATAGAATTAAAAGAATTGATTGTGTATAAAAAGCCGAGAGAAGCATAGAAACTAGTTCAACTCTTGATGCCACTGCGTCCTGAATTTGAGTCGGTAAGAAATTCAATTGTGCACGTTCACTATTACCAAGTGTTGAGAAGATCATAAGTGAGTTGGTGACTAAAGAGCCTAGACTTAAGTCTATACAAACTCCCAACTTGCAAACACATTCTGTTCTCATTGCAACACCAAGAACTCAACATCTTCCAGGTTCAGCTACTTAAAGGAATCAAAAAGTAGCTGCTGATGAATGTAGCTTCTATCATGAAAAGGGACATTAGAAAGACAATCCGAAGCTGCAAAACAAGATGAAAATGTTGTTACCTAATCCAAGTATTAATACTGCCTCTCAACAATTCCGAAGACTTCCAAAAGCAGTTGGTTCTGGAAATATCAGTGCTCTTGCAACAAATTCATCTTCTCTTCCCTTTGATGCTTCAAGCAATACACAAGGTGTAAGAAATTAGGAGAGAATAATCTCTTTCCATTATCTTTTAAAGATTACAATGAGCTGATTATATACAAGTTGCCTAAGGCACAAATATGGCAACTTCCCTCACAAATTGATTCACAAAATCTCCTAATCAATTCCCTAATTACTACCCACAAAATCTCCTAATCACTTATTACAAAATCCTCTAATTTAAGGGTCAAACTTCCCTACTTCTAGTGTTACAATATTTACAGCATTACTTTCCTAAAATACATCCTTTAGCCATATTTTCCTACACTCCCCCTCAAGCTGGTGAATAGATATTCTCCATTTTCAGCTTGGATACAATATTTTCAAACACTGGACTACTTAACCCTTTGGTTAACACATCAGCAAGCTAATCATTTGTAGACACATAAAGTGTGCAGATCAATCCACTTTCTAATTTCTCCTTGATAAAATGTCTTTCAATTTCAATATGCTTTGCACACGATTGTAAGCTATGCTAATTGCAGACTTATTATCGCAATAAAGATTCATTGAGCCCTCTAACTTGATCCTTATGTCTTGTAGAATGATCTTTAACCAAAGTAACTCACATACTCCTTGAGCCATCGCTCGAAACTCAACCTCTGCACTAGACCGTGCTACTACATTTTGTTTTTTACTCCTTCATGTCACAAGATTTCCACCAAAGAACGTACAATATCCAGTGGTCAATCTTCTATCAATCAATAACCTAGCATAATCAGCATCTGTATAGGCTTCAAGCATTAGGCCCCCACTTCTCCTAAAAAGAAGTCTTCTTCATAGTGTACTTTTAAGATACTGCAACACCCTGTGTGCTGCTCAAATATGAACCTATTTTGAACTGTGCATAAATTGACTAATCACATTCACCGCATAAGCTATATCCGGTCGTATGTGAGACAAATAAATGAGTTTTCCTACCAAAAGTTGATATACCCCTTTGTCCATCATAGCATCTTCCTCTGCTAGTTCAAGCTTCATATTTGGATCTATTGGAGTACTCACTGGTTTGCATGCTGTTTTTCTTGTCTCCTTGAATAAATCAATTGCACACTTCTGTTGAGAGAGAAAAATATCCTTCTCTAAATGTGCCACTTCAATTCTAAGAAAATACTTTAGCTTCCCAAGTGTCTTAATCTCAAATTCTTTTGCCAAGCACTCACTCAAAAAACGTCTCTCCTAATCATCACTTCCTGTAACAATTATACCATCCACATAAACTAAGAGAACTGTGACACCCCTTGCAGACGAATGTTTGATGAACAAAGTATGATCTCCTTGACTTTGCTTGTATCCTAACATCACCATAACTTTGGCAAACCTATCGAACCATGCTGGAGAAGATTGTTTAAGCCCATACAATGCCTTCCTTAATCTACAAACTGTATGATCAGTAACTCCTCTCCATATATAAAGGTCTTTTAATGCACTCTCTTGCACTTTTTCTCAATGCAATGGGCAAGTCTACGTCACTACTACTCCTATGGATCTTACTCTCTACCTCTAGTTCTGTTTCAATTTGTAATGTGGGTTTAGAAGTCATTACCTAATCAGACTCTTGGACTTGCGTAGGGTTGGGGGCTAGCTGTCTACTTCCTTGCATACATCTTGCTTTTGCCATACTAACATCCTTGGGATCTTCAAGTATGATCCCATCCAAAGTGGATACCAAAAACAATAGGACTCTAACAGTATTCAATTTTGCAATTGGGACAAAAGTCTCTAGATAGTCCACTCTATACGTCTGAGTATAACCATTGGCAAGTAGCCTTACCTTGTATCTTTCCACTAAACCATCAGCTCTATATTTCACTGTGTACACCCATTTACACCCCACTGGTTTCTTCCCTGCTGGTAACTCCACAAGCTCCCATGTTTAGTTCTTTTCTAGTGCCTCCATTTCTACATTCATAGCTTGTTTCCATTTTTCATTAGACAAAGCTTCAGATAGATTGGTAAGAATGGCAATGGTTTCTAGGTTACTGAGGAAGGCCTGTGTGACAGAGAAAAACGCTGAACGGACAGGAAGTGTGCAAGGTGTTATAAAGGTCTTTTAGTGCACTCTCTTACACTTTTTCTCAATGCAATAGGCAAGTCTACGTCATTACTACCCCTATGGATCTTACTCTCTACCTCTGGTTCTGTTCCAATTTGTAACGTGGGTTTAGAAGTCATTACCTAATCAGACTCTTGGACTTGCGTAGGGTTGGGGCCAGCTGTCTTCTTCCTTGCATACATCTTGCTTTTGCCATACTAACATCCTTGGGAATAGTCTCGACGTCAGATTGAGCAAATACAGGTTCAGAGGAGACTGTGACAGACTCAGATAGCTCAGAGTGAACTGGGACAAGATCACTAGTGGATGAGGAAGTAGGATGATAATTTGAAGTTGAAAGATCCAATAACAAGTCAAAACTCACTTTCTCATCTTCTCTCACAAACTTCTCCCTCTAAAGATAAGAGTTTAGAAAGTAAGAATCACGTTCATTGAAAATAACATCCATAAAAACAAAGAATTTTCGGGAGCGTAGATGATAACACTTGTATCCCTTTTGGGTTGATGAATATCCCACAAGTACACATTTTGTAGCTCTAGGATCCAGTTTCCCTCGGTTGTAACTGTGAACATGTACAAAGGATGTACATCCAAACACTCTAGGAATAAGATTATTTGTAGTGTAGAAGTTAGGATAGAAGATGGACAATACATCCATTGAACTCTGAAATCCTAGGACTTTAGATGGCAATCGGTTTATGAGATGTGTTCTGTAAGAACAACCTCTCCCCAAAAGGTTTTGGTAAATAACAATGCTCGAGTTTTTTCAAATAAATCTCCATTTTTCCTCTCTGCAACTCCATTTTGCTGCGGGATATTCACACAAGATGACTCATGGATTATCCCTTCTTTTTCAAAATATGGATTTAGAGTTTGATTGAAATAGTCTCGTGCATTGTCATATCTAATTCGCTTGATGGTCACTCCAAACTAATTTTTAATCATGGAGCAGAAATTTGGAAAAACAATACTGACATCAGATTCTTATTTAAGAAGAAAGACCCAACAAACTCAAGTGCAATCATCAATAAAGGAAATAAACCATCGCGCCTCAGAGATGTTAGCAATAGTAAATGGACCCCAGACATCACTATGGATTAAATGAAAAGGAATGGAACTTCTGTTATTGCTCACCGGAAAGGGTATATGTGTTTGGCAAGTTCATATTTTTCACAACGAAAAGACTCAATATCTAAATGATGAAACAAAGATGGAAACAAGAGTTTTATAACTCGAAATGATGGATGTCCAAGTCCACGATGACGGAGCTAAATTTTTTCCTTATTGGATGACAAAGACTCAAAAACAAAAGACACTAACTGTTTACCCTTGGTGATGGTTAGTTGAGTTGCTTCAAGGAAGTAGAGGCCACCCCATTTTCTAGCATATCCAATCGTTGTCCCCAAACTCTTTTCCTGAAATACACAAGCATGAGGATGAAAAACCACCACACATTGTAAGTCATGGGCAAGTTTTTGGATGGATATTAGATTGTTAGCTAACTTAGGGACATGGAGAATATTTTTCAAAGTTAACAATGGGTTAATTTGGACACTTCCAATTCCTGCCACAATGGTCAAGGAACCATCTGCAATGGCTATTTTTCTACTGCTCAGGCACAGGGAATAAGTGGTGAAGATATTTGGTGAATGAGTCATATGGTCAGAAACTCCTGAATCCATTATTCAAGAGATGGAAAGGGTTGTATCCGAAACATTTAATCCAATAGAAAGTGAAAACTTACCTGAATATGCCACAAAACAAGTACCTGAGAGCTTTTCTAAACTGCTAATGAGTGCTCTCAGCCTTTCCAATTCATCTTGGTTGAGACAAGCAATTTCTAACTTTACAACAACAACAACAACAACAAACTAAGCCTTAATCCCAAGTAACTTGGGGTCGGCTACATGAACCAACGTCAGGCAACGTGTAGTCATCCACATGAATCCTCTCTCGCCACTTTCTTCTATCGAACGTCATACTTTCATCCAAATCTAACAAAGACATATCTCTCTTAATTACCTCTATCCATGTCGTTTTAGGCCTACATCTACCTTTCCCTCTGTCTAACCTATCCTGCCTCACTCTCTCCATTGCCCTAACAGGAGCATCCCTCGGTCTTCTCTGAACGTGTCCAAACCAACGCAGACGACTTTCTCTCATCTTTTCCTCAATAGATGCCACACCCACCTTTTCCCTAATGATCTCATTTCTAACTCTATCCTTCCTAGTATATCCACACATCCACCGTAACATACGCATCTCAACTACTTTCATTTTTTGAATATGACACCTTTTAGCTGCCCAACATTCCGTACCATAAAACAAAGCAGGTCGTACGACTGCCTTGTAAAACTTTCCCTTTAAATTCAACGGTGCATTACGATCACAAAGAATACCAGTCGCACTCCTCCATTTCAACCAACCCGCCTTAACTCGATGTGCAACGTCGCTATCAAGCTCTCCGCTATAGCCAACCTCTACATTAGTGGCTCAGCAATATGGCCAACCTCTACATTAGTTTGTCTACTTTTGGATTGTCCCTTATTTTGTTCCCATTCTCAGCTAGGTGGCTTCTCATGAAACTTCCAACAACGCTCACGAGTGTGCCACTGCTTCTTGCAATATGTGCACCAAAACTTATCTTGGTCTTAAGTCCTAGAGCCTCCTGTCTTTCATGTCAAGCACTGGTTTTCTTTCATCACCAGCAAACTTCTTTTTAGTGGATATATTCAGTTTATTTTCATTACTTGCAAACATTGCTGAGTTGATTGAAACTTGTGGCTCCAGCATCAAACTTCGCCTGCTTTCCTCTCCTCGAACTATGGCTACTACCTCATTGAAGCATGGGACTTCTAATTTCCCAAGAATCTGAACACGCACCTGATCGAATTCTGGATTCAACCCAACAAGGAAATCATAGACTCTATCATGTTCAATGAAATTCTTCAAAATAGCAGCATCATCTGGACGCTTCGTCTCTATGACCCTGTATTGGTCTAACTCTTGTCACAGAGCACTTAATTGATTGGCGTACTCTGTGACTGTCTTATTCCCTTGCCTTGCTACCGTCATTTTGACCTTTACCTCATACACCTGAGCTGCGTCCTTTGCCTTTGAGTATGTTAGTTGAATCGCATCCCATACTTCTTTGGCAATGTTCAGAAACATGCATGTGTCGCTGATTTCTGGAGTCATGGATCCCCATAGCCATGCCATAATCATTGAGTTCTCTTCCTCCCACGCTTCAAAGTTCGGATTACTGGACTTCAAACCCGTACCCATGAGATGGCTGATTTTCCCTTTGCCTTTCAAAATGGTCCGAACTACTTGGGACCACTTCAAATAATTTTTTTCGTTCAATTTGTGTACCGCTGGAACATGCTGCAGTGAATGAACTACCTCCTCCAATTGGGCTGTAGTGATCTCCGTAATCTCTGACATGCAGCAATTAAGACTGGCTGGTTGTAAGAATTAAAATGAAAGAAACACCACCAGCAATTAAGGTCGGCTGACAGAAGAAGAAGAAGCAAAGGGTAGGCGCAAGCAAAAAAGTCAAAAGTAGTCCAAGATGAACAGCTCTGATACCATGTAAGAAATTGGGAGAGAATAATCTCTTTCCATTATCTTTTAAAGATTACAATGAGCTGATTATATACAAGCTGTCTAAGGCACAAATATGGAAACTACCCTCACAAATTGATTCACAAAATCTTCTAATCAATCCCCTAATTAATGCCCACAAAATCTCCTAATTACTGATTACAAAATCCTCTAATTTAAGGGTCAAACTTCCCTAATTCTAATGTTACAATATTTACAGCATTACTTTCCTAAAATACACCATTTAGCCATATTTTCCTACACAAGGTATAACACATGGAGAAATTCAAGCAACGGTGGCTTAACAAATTCAACAACTTCTTGGTACTTACCTGATATGCAGTCCTCCACCTCTTCTCTAATGATGGCAACTTATACAGGCTCTATAATTCTGTTTGACCAGGTAAATCCTCAACTTAGATCTTTAATTTTGGCGCCTCAATTGAAAGAGTTAAAATACGGGGATAATTCATTTGTTACATTGCTCCGAGTTTTATACATGTTACAAGGGGTCTAAACTAGGAAAGAATCATTACATTATAGAAGAATAATTGCTAATTCCTAATTTACATGATTGACAACTAATACACCCGGAATCAACTCCCTTGATTTTCAAAATCAAATCCCTTGATTTCTGCAATATTTCCAACACTCCCCCTCAAGCTGGTTTGAAAATATCTTCCATGGCCAGCTTGCTCATTAAACAATCAAACTGTTTATGGGGTAGCCTTTTAGTGAACATATTAGCAACTTTGTCTGTAATCAGGGTGTAAACTAGGCACACTTGTCCACTGGCAACCTTTTGTTTGATGAAATGCTTATCTACCTCCACATGCTTTGTACGATCATGAAAAACCGGGTTTTGAGCTATGACAATTGCTGACTTGTCACAGTATAATCTTGTAGGCAAAGCAATCCGAACTTTAAGTTCTTTTAGTAATCTTCTGAGCAAAATAACTTTACAAATGCCATAAGCTACATCCCTAAATTCTGCCTCTGCACTGCTCCAGGCGACCACATTTTGTTTTTTGCTTCTATTAGAAGAATTAGCTGAATTTCTGCTGATTATTAGCAGATTTTATGTTGATTTTACGCCTAATTTTCAATCTTGTAGCTGGTCATTTTAAAGCAAACAGATTTTGTGTTATGTAAACAGATATGTCTATAGCATTTTTAGGGGCTAGAAATCAGCTTGTAGTTAGTATATAAGGGAAATTCTCCACCAAGAAGAAATACACACTTTTTCTCCAAAATTCACTTACACTTGTCATGGTATCAAAGCCCCAGTTATCATGAAACTATTGTCTCTTGTTCTCCATAGCCCTAGTTCAATCTCTTGTTCTTAGTTATCTTGATCAAGATCTCGCAGCATCATGTCTTCAAACAAGTATAACTCCTTGATTCGCTTTAATGGCAAAAACTATGGGCATTCCATTTCAAGATATTTGTCAAAGGCAAAGATTTATGGGGTCATGTTGATGGAAGTAAACTTGCTCTTGACAAAAAGGATTAATACGCCAAGTGGCACGTCAAGGATGCTCATATCATGGCATGGATTCTAGGATCCGCGAACCCAATATTGTCTTGAATCTTCAACCTTTTAAGACTGCAGTTGCAATGTGGACTTATAGAAACTCTTTAGCCAGCAAAACACTGCTCGTAGATTCCAATTTGAACATGAAATATCCACTCTACAACAGGACAATCTTTCTTTCTCTTATTTTTACTCTAGTTTATGAATCTCTAGGTTGAATATACTGATGCATCCATGCTACCTTATCTCATGAAGGCCTTAGTGTTGTTCAATTAGTTCATGTAACTGCAAAAAATGACCAGTTTTTTATGAAATTGAGATCTGCATTTGAAGGTACCAGGTCTAATCTTATGAATCAAGACTCGTTTTTCTCCTTGGATGGATGTCTGAATGAGTTGTTTCAAGAATAGTGGCGACTTCTCACTCACATAGTTATGGAACAATGCAAATCCACCTCTATTCCAGTGCCTTTTGCAGCACAAGGTAAGCCAAGAGGTTGAAATATGAGTAATGCTCAATGTGTTCGTTGCAAAGGTCTTGGTCATTATGCTTCAAATTGTCCCAAAAGTTCTGCAACTATTGCAAAAAGGATGGCCATATCATCAAGGAATGTTGCATTCATCCCAAGACATCTGCAGCAACATATGTTGCCTAAGCTGGTTCTTCTAGTTCTACTGGTTCTATGGATGTATCAACCCTAATACAAAATGCTCCAACTCCTGTTCAAACTGTGACCCCTAAAATGACTCAAGAAATTGTTCTCTCTACTTTTTGTACTCTAGGACTCTCAAGTAAACCCCTTTCTACATCATCTACTTGGTTTTGTGATGCGAGGGCATCCAATTATAATGCTCAATTTTTTACAAATGTTCACAAATATTCTGGAAATCTTGAGATTCACGTTGATGGCAATCATTTGCCTATAACAGTCACTGGTGATATTTCTTCCTCTTTAACTGATGTTTTTGTCTCCCCTAACCTTGCCACTAGCCTTGTTTCTGTTGGTCAGTTGGTAAACAATAACTATAAAGTGGAATTTTCAAAATCTGGTTGTGTTGTGCAGGATAACAGTTAGGGACAATGATTGCAAGGGGGCCTAAATTCGAACATATTTTTCCTCTCCAATTTCCTTTATCTCTATATTTTTTGTCTCCTTTTGTCTCAGGATCAACAGCAGTACATTCAGGATCCCGTTCAATTAGCTAGCCTTGCAAGTGCTACTTCAACCAACACTCTAATGGAAATTAATGTCATATATTGCATTGAAAAATTGAACTTCTTTCGGATCCTACTTTGTATCAGAAGTTGATCGGTAGTCTTATTTACCTAACCAGATATATCTTATGTTGTACATACTGTTAGCAAGTTCATGCAATCGCCTCGGCATTTCCACCTTTCTGCAATCTGCCACATGATCCGTACATCCTTGGCACTGCTCCCCCTGGCTTGTTCTTCCTACTGGTTCTTTACTCCACCTACAAGCCTATAGTGATGCTGATTGGGCAAGTTGCTGGGATACTAGGAAATTTACCACGGGATGCTCTTATATCTTGGAAATGCAAGAAACAAACCTACGTCTCAAAGTTCTCCATTGAAGCCGAATATCGTACCAGGTCAGCTGTATGCTCTAAGATCATTTGGCTACATGGTCTACTCACCGAACTTGGTTTTCCGCCAATTACACCAACTCCGTTACATGCTGATAACACTAGTGTTATCCAAATTGCCACTAATACTATCTTCCGTGAGCGCACAAAGCACATTGAAGTTGACTGCCACTCCATCCACGAAGCCAACAACTGTCAGGTTATTTCCCTGCCCCATATTTCCACCACTCTACAACATGTAAACATCTTCACCAAACCCATGACCCGTCATCAGCATAGTTTCCTGGTTGCCAAGTTGATGCTTGTAGACTTACCCGCATCAATTTGAGGGGGATGTTAGAAGAATTAGCTGACTTTATGCCTGATTTTCAGCCTCATAGCTGGTCATTTTAAAGCCAGTAGATTTTGTGTTAATTAATATGTAGACAGATGTGTATATAGCTTTTTTAGAGGTTAGAAATCTGTATATAGCCTTTTTAAGGGCTCGAAATTAGCTTGTAGTTCTCCACCAAGAAATACATATACTTTTTTTCCAAAATTCGCTTAAGTTTGTCAACTTCTCCATGTAACCCAATTACCTCCCACAAAAGTGCAGTAGTAATTAATTATGATCATTCCTATGTAGTGTATTTATGTTTTATTTTTTTTATTTCTTATGTTTGGTGAGCTAGACAATGGAATGATGGTAATTAATTATGCTTACTACCTAGAGGACAATACTCGTTGATACCCTATCCTATGCCATGTGATGAGTGCACTTGCTCAATTGTAGTTTTGGTGTATACATTTTATAAATTTAAAACTTGGTTAATTATGGAATTCAAATTAATATTTTCTACACCAAAATTTTCACAAGAAGCTTTTAGCACCATTACCGGGAAAGGAACATAATGAAAGCTAGATTTATGTTAATTTAGCCATGTAAATATGTAAGTATTAATTCTTGTTGTATTTAGGTGCCTTGTGGATATTTGTGATATTGTATTTCTATCAAATTGTATTGTGTACAAAAATTTGTTTATTTTATTTGAGGATACTGTATAACTACTTTTTAGAAATCTTTTGAAATTTGTGTAATTAACTATGAAATTTTGTTTTGCAGGTCAACGTCTCTAGCTTATGACCCGACCAGCACAAGGACAAGTTGCAAAATTCAATCCGGAAATTGAACGCACTTTAAGCAAGCTTAGGAGAGAGATTAAGCAGGGATTTGACCAAAGCAGCCGAGTCAATGATCATAACGCAAGAGGAAATCGCTCTTTGGAAGATATGGAGGGTACTTAAAATAATGCTAATGCTGCTAATGGTGGTAATGGAAGACGGACAATGGTTGATTTTGCTAGACCAACCTTATCCGGGGCAAACTCAAGCATTACTAGACCAAGGGTGGATGCTAATAACTTTGAGATCAACCCAAATATCATCCAAATGGTTTAGCAAACTATACAATTTGATGGCTTGCCTGATGAAAACCCAAATGCTTAAATTGCAAGTTTTATGGAGATTTGCGATGCTTTCAAAATGAATGGTGTTTCTGATGATGCAATTCAATTGAGGCTTTTCACTTTTTCTCTTAGGGATAGAGCCAAGTCATGACTAAAATCATTGCCAACAACATCAATTATAACTTGGAACGACCTCGCTGAAATTTATTTTGCCAGGTATTTCCCACAAGCCAGGATAGCAAAGTTGAGAACTAATATTTTTGCCTTCCAACAATTAAAGTCAGGGAGTTCATATGAATGTTGGGACAGGAGGAAGGAAATGCTCAGAAACTGTCCTCATCATGGATTAGAGCTTGGGGTGCAAATGCAAACATTCCATAGTGGGCTTAATTTTACTTCTAAACAGCTAGTTGATGCTTTAGCTGGTGGTACGACAAGTACCAAGACCCCGGAGGAATTGTATGAATTGGTAGAGAACATTGCAATGAATAATTATTCTTGGGGGGCTCCAAGGTCAATAGCGCGTGTTCAGGGTGTGCTTAAGGTTGATGCCCTAGCGGCTTTTGTTAAGGTTGAGGCACTGTCACAGAAGATTGAAACTTTTACTATGGGCCCTCCTCAAGGCCAAGTGATGAATATTAATAGTGACTTTTGGGGAGGAGGGCAACCAAATCACGAGTGCTAGAGCATGGGATCATCTCAGGAGCATTTGGAGGAACAGGTTGACTATCTGGGAAATGGATGTCCAAATAACAACCCTTACGGTAATACCTACAACCCAGGCTAGAGGAGCCATCTAAATTTCTCCTGGAGCAATCCAAGACAATCTAAGCCAACGCAACCTCAAAGCTTTCAACCTAATGGAAATCAACAAGGCCAAGCTTCTTTACCTTACCATGAACAGCAAGCATCATCATCAATGCCTCCTAAATCTTCATTGGTGTCTAAACTAGTAAATTCTATAGATTCACGTTTCCAAAGTGTTGAGGCATCCACGAGAAGTCAAGAGACTTCTATACACAACTTGGAAAATCAAATTGGCCAATTAGCTAAGTTACTTAAAGAAAGGCAAGCTGGAAGCTTACCAGGAAACATGGATAGTAACCCATGAGAGCAAGATCGTAAGAAGCGATGATTCCTTTTCATTGATTTCTTAACTTTCAGACAATTTATTTTATTGTCTTTAAGTTTTTAGTTTCTATGAACAATGTAGGGTTTTTCATTATTTTGGATATTAGTTTGTTATTTGTTTTAGTTTATAGTATTTTGATTTTTAAAAAGAAAAAAAACTTGGGGGTCACTATAGTGAAATGGCATCGTTTCAGGACAAGCAGAACGACGCCGTTTTGCAGTTGGCGAATTGACTCACATACAGAGCCCAAGCGCCGCCGTGCGGCAAGGTCAAGCAGGCCCGCCCTGCCTCTATCCGCAGCAAAAGAAGTCTCGAATCTGGACTTCTTTCTGTGATTTTTTTCTACTTCCCTTCAGCCGTTTTCTTTCCCCTTCTTTCTTAGCCACAACCGCCTTCTTTTTCTTGCCCATGCTTGATTTCTCCATCTTTATTCAATTTTCCTACAAAAAATTTAAACTTCTCACCTTTCTTTTTCCCCTCATGCTTGATCTTCTTCATTCAAGACTCCATTTTTCTTGATCCAAGCTTCGAAACCCACTTTGTAAAGTTTTGATTTTTTTTCCATCTCTTGAAGTTTTGAAGTACCCATTGAGCAAAAAGCAACATGGTGATGAAGTCCTTCAAAGCCAGGTATTGATTCTCTTCTTGAAGTTTCTAATATTTTGGCTTGTTTTACATTGAGAAAGAATTTCTATTTGGCTTGAGTTTATGCTTTTTGAGAGTTTAAAATTGTGAAAAAATTTTATATCTTGGATTTTTGGTGATCAATATGCTCAAGGGACTCTGTTTTACAATTTCCTACAATTTTTGAATTTTCTGGCACTCTTGATGAATTTGGAGCTAAATTGTGATATATTTGTGTTTATTTGTAATGTGGGAATAATGAATTTGAAATGACATTGTGGAGTATTGTGTGAATTATGAATCTCGGAGTTGTTTGAAGTAAGATTGGAAGTTCTTGTGCTTAGTTGGTGTATGGGAAATTTGTGAATTTGCAGAGTTGAGGAGGTGAATATTTTTAGCGGAACCTTCTTTGGGAATTCTTGGCAATAATCATAGCGATCATCTTGAAAAAAAGAATGAGTAAGCATAGTTCTTCAAAGCCCTCAAAGAAATCCAAAGAAGCTTCTTCTTCCCAACCCCTTCGCTCTTCTTATTTTTATGATCATCAATCTGAGGAATGGTACTCGAAGAGATCAAACAAAATCATTCTTGAGAAAACTATAAAGAACTCTCTTGACCTTTCGAGTATGTTTAGGCGGTTAAGATGGGAGCCCATTATTCGGTTGAGTGGTAGTTATTTTCCAGCTTTGGTGAAGGAATTCTATGCAAACATGAAAGAAAAGAAGAACCAATTGAGGGAGATTGAGACTGTTGTTAAGGGTTAGTGGGCTAAATGAAGCAAGACTGATTGATGTTTACATTTTGCATAAGATGCTTCATAATGAATCTATTTCCCTTTCTACTCTCCTAATCACTTCTATGTGAGAGGTAGTGGCTTCTAGCCTATCTTCCAAAGCATATGTGCTTCCTCTTGTTATTATGCAGATTTTACAAGCTTTTGGGGTAATAAACACTAAGGGAGAGATTGAGGATTCTACAACTCCTAGGAGCATTGTTGCTCAGTAATTGTGGATACAGATATAATGACCAAGAGCGTAGATGGATGAAGCCCTATGAAGTTCAGTTTCCTAGTGTTCCAGAAGCACCCCCAAGCACCCCCAGAGGATGGTGAACCCCCACAAAGACAACATATTGGAGGAAGTTCCAGAGCCACTTTAGCTTTTGAAGCTGAGATGCGTCAGTTTATGGGGCTATTGAGGATTGACATGGATGAGCTAAAGACTGGACAAGCCACTCAGAATTCAAGAATAGATCAACTTGTGCAGACTCAACAAGCACAAGCGCACATGTTGAAGTAGATGAGGACTTGGCAAGCTATGCAAGATGAGCATTGACACAATTACTCAAGGACGACCGCATGGACCCGAAGGACCTGATCTAAGCCAACTTTGATTTTCTTTTGTTTTCTTTTTAATTTTGTTCTTTTATTTCTTTTTATGCTTTTACTATTTTTGGTGTGTTTTATTTTCTTTTGTAGGTTTTCAATTCTCATTTGAATGAGTCTTTGTTTAAAGTATTTTAGTTTCAATTTAAGTTCTTATTGTCTTAGGAAAGTAAAGAGTATTATGTCTTTAGGAGTAACTTTAATTTCATTAGGTTTTGGTTCTTGGGATGTATTACATTATACATACTACGTAATGCTGTTTATTTTGGGAAAGTAAATTAATAAAATACAAGGAGTTATTGGATTTTCCCTAGTTAGGCGTTGCCTACCTTGCTTTCCTTCTTCTCTCTCTTTTTTCTATCTCCAGCAAGGTTATTGTTCACAAGAATACTGTTCTTTCCCCTTTCTATCTCCAGCAAGTTACTGTTCACAATGATATTGTGGGAAAATATGGCTAAAAGGTGTATTTTAAGAAAGTAAAGCTGTAAATATTGTAACACTAGAATTAGGGAAGTTTGACCCTTAAATTAGAAGATTTTGTAATAAGTGATTAGGAGATATTGTGGGCAATAATTAGGGATTGATTAGGAAATTTTGTGGATCAATTTATTAGGGTAGTTACCATATTTGTGCCTTAAGTAGCTTGTATATAATCAACTCATTGTAACCTTTGAGATGTATGAAAAAAGAGATTATTCTCCCTCAATTTCTTACATGGTATCAGAGTTGTTCATCCTAAACTGCTTCTAACTTTTCCGCTTGCGACAATCCTTTGCTTCTTCTTCTTCTGCCGGCCAGCCTTAATTGCTGGTGGTGTTTCTTTCATTCTAATTCTTATGACCAGTCAGCCTTAATTGCTGGTATTTCTCCTCTATTTTTCTTCCTCGTAGGTGCCATATAGCCAGCCTTCTGGTGTTGTTTCCAATTGTTTTGATTCTGAGTTGTACCGAGCAGCCTTCATTGCTGTTATTTTCTCTTCGCTTTCAAGCAGCCTTCATTACGGCAGTCTTCTCTTCCGAACAGCCTTCATTGTTGTCATTTTCTCTTTATTTTTCCTATTCAGGCATCCTTAATTGCTGCAAATATTTTGCTTCAACCATGTCAACCTCCCAAACACGAGTTGTAAGAGCAAAATGCTGGATGCTTCATGGGAAGCCACCCAGCTGAGAATGCGAACAAAACAGGGGACACTCCAAAAGTGGACAAGCCAATGTAGCAGCTGGCCAAATCACTGAGCCACCAAAGTCAGAAATTGCTGGTCTCAACCAAGATGAATTGGAAAGGATGAGAGCACTCATCAACAACCAAGAAAAGCCCTCAGGTACTTGTTATGTGGCATATTCAGGTAAGTTTCCACTTTCCATTGGATTAAATGTTTCGGATACAACCTTTTCCACCTCTTGAATCATGGATTCAGAAGCTACTGATCATATAACCCATCCACAAAAAATCTTCAACACCTATTCCCCGTGCCCGAGCAGTAGGAAAATAGCCACTGCAGATGGTTCTTTAACCACTGTGGCAGGAATTGGAAGTGTCCAGATTAACCCATTGTTAACCTTGAAAAATGTTCTCCATGTCCCTAAGCTAGCTACCAATCTGATATCCATCCATAAACTTACCCATGACTTACAATGTATGGTGGTTTTTCATCATAATGGTTGTGCATTTCAGGACAATAGTTCGAGGACGATGATTGGACATGCAAGAGAAAAGGGTGGCCTCTACTTCCTTGAAGCAAGTCAACTAACCATCCCCAAAGGTAAACAGTTAGTGTCATTTGTTTCCAAGTCTTTGTCATCCGATAAGGAGAAAATTTGGCTCCATCATCGTCGACTTGGACATCCATCATTCCGAGTTATAAAACTCTTGTTTCAACATTTAGATATTGAATCTTTTCATTGTGAAAAATGTGAACTTATCAAACACAAACGTGTACCCTTTCCAGTGAGCAATAACATAAGTTCCATTCCTTTTCATTTAATCTATAGTGATGTCTGGGGTCCATCTACTATTGCTAATATTTCTGGGGCGCAATGGTTTGTTTCCTTTATCGATGACTGCACTCGCGTTTGCTGGATCTTCCTTCTTAAACAAAAATTTGATGTCAGTATTATTTTCCCAAATTTCTATTCCATGATTAAAAATCAGTTTGAAGTGACCATCAAGAGAGTTAGGTCTGACAATGCACGAAACTATTTCAATTAAACTCTAAGTCCATATTTTCAAAAGGAAAGGATTCGCAACAAAATAGAGTTGCAAAGAGAAAAAATGGTGATCTCCTTGAAAAAACTCGAGCATTGTTATTTGAATATCATGTACCTAAAACCTTTTGGGGGGAGGCTGTTCTTACAGCAACACATCTCATAAACCGATTGCCATCTAAAGTCCTGGAATTTCAGAGTCCAATGGATATATTGTCCACTTTCTATCCTAACTTCCATACCACAAATAATCTTGTTTCAAGAGTGTTTGGATGTACATCCTTTGTCCATGTTCACAGTTACAATCGAGGGAAATTGGATCCAAGGGTTATAAAATATGTATTTGTGGGATATTCGTCCACCCAAAAAGGATACAAGTACTATCATCCACCCTCCCGAAAATCCTTTGATTCGATGGATGTTACTTTCAATGAACGTGAATCTTACTTTCCAAACTCTTATCTTCGGGAGGAGCAGTTTGTGAGAAAAGATGAAAGTTTAGGTTTTGACTTGTTATTGAATCTTTAAACTTTAAATCATCCTACTTCCTCATCCACTAGTGATCCTGTCTCAATTTACTCTGAGCTATCTGAGTCTGTCATAGTCTCCTCTGAACCTGTATTTGCCCAATCTGACACCGAGTCTGTTCCCGAGGATGTTAGATATGGCAAAGGAAAGATGTATACAAGGAAGAAGACGATTACCCCCAACCCTACGCAAGTCCAAGAGTTTGATCAAGTAATAACTTCTGAACCCACATTACAGATTGAAACAGAACCAGAGGTAGAGAGTGAGATTCATAGGGGTAGTAGTGACATAGACTTGCTCATTGTATTGAGAAAAAGTACGAGAGAGTGCACTAAAAGACCTTTATACCCCCTTGCAAACTTCCAACCCTTTCAGCGTTTTTCTCTGTCACACAGAGCCTTCCTCATTAACCTAGAAACCATTGTGTCATTCCTTCCAATCTATCCGAAGCTTTGTCTAATGAAAAATGGAAACAAGCTATGAATGTAGAAATGGAGGCATTGGAAAAGAACAAAACATGGGAGCTTGTGGAGTTACCAGCAGGGAAGAAACCAGTGGGGTGTAAATGGGTGTACAAAGTGAAATATAAAGCTGATAGTTCAGTGAAAACATACAAGGCAAGGCTAGTTGCCAAGGGTTATACTCAGACGTATGGAGTGGACTATCTAGAGACTTTTGCCCCAATTGCAAAATTGAATACTATTAGAGTCCTATTGTCTTTGGCAGCCAACTTTGAATGGGATTTACAGCAGTTTGATGTAAAAAATGATTTCTTGCATGGAGATCTCCAGGAGGAGATATATATGGAGATACCTCCAGGTTATGGGAAAAAAGTTGTTGATCATACAGTCTTGTATGGGCTTAAACAATCTCCTCGAACATGGTTCGATAGGTTTGCCAAGGTTATGGTGATGTTAGGATACAAGCAAAGTCAAGCAGATCATACTTTGTTCATCAAGCCTTCATCTTCAGGAAGAGTCACGGTCCTCTTAGTTTATGTGGATGACATAATTGTTACAGGAAGTGATGATGAGGAGAGACGTTCTTTGAGTGAGTGCTTGGCAAAAGAATTCAAGATTAAGACACTTGGGAAGCTAAAGTATTTTCTCGGAATTGAAGTGGCACATTCAGAGAAGGGTATTTTTCTCTCTCAACAGAAGTATATAACTGATCTACTCAAGGAGACAAGAAAAACAGCATGCAAACCAGTGAGTACTCTGATAGATCCAAATATAAAGCTTGGACTAGTAGAGGAAGATGCTATGGTGGACAATGGGGTATATCAACGTTTGGTGGGAATGCTCATTTATTTGTCCCACACACAACCGGATATAACTTATGCTGTGAGTGTGATTAGTCAATTTATGCACAGTCCAAAAGAGGTTCATCTTCGAGCAGCACACATGGTGTTGCAGTATCTTAAAGGTACAACAGGAAGAGGACTTTTGTTTAGGAGAAGTGGGGGACTAATGCTTGAAGCCTATACAGATGCGGATTATGCTGGGTCATTGATTGATAGAAGATCGACCACTGGATATTGTACATTCCTTGGTGGAAATCTTGTGACATGGAGGAGTAAAAAACAAAATGTAGTAGCACGGTCTAGTGCAGAGACTGAATTTCAAGCGATAGCTCAAGGAGTATGTAAGTTACTTTACTTAAAGATCATTCTACAAGACATAAGGATTAAGTTGGAGGGTCCAATGAGACTTTACTGCGATAATAAGTCTGCAATTAGCATAGCTCACAATCTTGTGCAGCATGATCGAATAAAGCATATCGAAATTGATAGACATTTTATTAAGGAGAAATTGGAGAGTGGATTGATCTGCACACCTTATGTGTCTACAAATGATCAGCTTGCTGATGTGTTAACCAAAGGGTTAAGTGGTCCAGTGTTTGAAAATATTATATCCAAGCTGGGAATGGAGAATATCTATTCACCAGCTTGAGGGGGAGTGTGAGAAAATAGGCTAAAGGGTGTATTTTAAGAAAGTAAGGTTGTAAATATTTTAACACTAGAATTAAGGAAGTTTGACCCCTAAATTAGGGGATTTTGTAATCAGTGATTAGGGGATTTTGTGGGCAGTAATTAGGGAATTGATTAGGAGATTTTGTGAATCAATTTATTAGGGTAGTTGCCATATTTGTGCCTTAGGCAGCTTGTATATAATCAGCTCATTTGTAACCTTTGAGATATATGAAAAAAGATATTATTCTCTCTCAATTCTTATAGATACTGTTTACAGATGCAGAACAGCCTCCTTCGCCACTAATTCGATTGACTTTCTGTTTAAGTATTCTCAAATTCTGTCCTCTTGATTGCCGCCCATCAATCTTATCTAAAAATACTATATTTCTGAAATTATTCTTCCAATGGCTATTGCATGACAATGCTGCCCTAGTTTGTCCTGTATCAGGTTCTCTTGATTGCCCATCAATCTTAGTATAAAAATAATAGATTTCTGAAGTTATTCTTCAAATGCCTACTGCAAGATTAAGCTTCTCCCTAGTTTGTCCTGCATCAATTTGATATTAGAGAAAGAGTTTAGCCTGGAAGTCAATGAAAACCCTAGTTTCCCCATGCCTTTGAATGCTGAACTGAATTCAAATTTAGAAGCTTTCATTAAGGATTATAGTGCTTCAAAGAAAACTCAAGTTGCTAAAATCTTAGGTCTTCATACAGGAGTGAAAGGAATCCAATCTACCCTTCAAGGGTTTAGAGAATCCATGGAAGGAATGCAGGCGATACTAGAATGTTTGTCCACATGTTTGGTGAGGGAACTTTGGATGCAAACTAGGATGACCAGTTTTGAAACATCAAATCACCAACAATTGAAACTTGGAGTAATCCAAGAATGCAAGAGAACCATGAAGGCACAAGAGGCTAAAGAAAATAGATTGGGAGCCTCCTCAAATATTTGATGTTTACCCCGATGACGATAGAGCGGATTCTATCAAGCAACTTGGGAGTGTTACACTTTGTTTGGTTCACAAAGGAGGAGAAGGGTGGGTACTAGGGGAAATAATTGCATTTACTTCTAGTTCGAGTGAGAGAGAAGCAAATGGTAAAATTCCTCGTTGCATTAAATTTAATATTATATCCAATACACTTATTATTTTAACTACTGAAAAATGTGAAAGAAATGATATATTTGTCTTTTAAGCTCATTAACTTCCCAATCTCCAAAATTGAATGGAAAGATTTGCTAATGTAGAGGGGGAGCTACTCACCCTCCCAATCTACTTCCCTTCTACATTTACCTCCAACCAAAGATAAAGGTTTTTTCCCATTTACTTCCACATTTACTTCTCCCCCTCAAATACTTTCACTTTTCACCCCAACCAAACATAAGCTTAGAGTCTATTTAGATGAAGCCAAGGAAACTGGTACCCACACAAATTATTTCTTCCCTTCTTTGATTTGAGTACTCTAGAAATTTCTAAAAGAAAATTCTTCCCAAGTTCCTTCTCTTTTTTTTTTTTTTTTTTTTTTTTTTTTTGGGAGGCATACAAGAATGACAGGTGCTTCTATGATTTGCAATATGAAGACAAAAACGATGCCAAGCTGGCTCCTCTCTTTCCTATCCCACTTCAAAACTCAAGGACAATATTTCTCCAACAAAGGGAGGATGGTGAAGACTGCAAAAGGCCTAAAGATGGACATAGCTCAAGTATTTAATGAGAATGCTTTAACTATAATGCTAATAATGCTATTCAACTATTTTTTATTCTTTCAATCTGTACACAATCTTTTATTTTATTTTTCCTATCTACCAACTATTTTCATTTATCTATTTATGTTACACCACCACTACACACCATGGTTTCGAGTAATAGAAGTCAGGGATTTTTGGGGCAAAATAGTTAAAACAAGGGGGAGAAAAAAAAAAGTTAGAAAAAATATTGACATCCTTTCTTTCTTTCTTTTTTTCTTTCTGTTTTTTTTTTTTTTTAGGAATAATTATCCATCTCTCTCAATCATGCTCAGAAACCCAATTCTCAAAGCAAAATTCTTTCTCTCTTCTAGAGAATGTTAGGCGGTAAGTAAATAGAAATTGGATTGAGATGAATTTATGTGAATATAATAAAAAATTATTAAATATATGGGGTCAAAGTGAGATCCACGAGTGGCCAAAGAGAGAGAATATGATGCAGTTCTCAAGAAACAAAAATTATTTAAACTATTTTTATTTTAAATTAAAGTGAATTTTGTATTGGAAAGAAAATGCAATCCGCTCACACCCTAACAGTTTTAGGCTTTAGAAACCTACTGCTGGGGAAGCATAGGATACCCCTAGAAGGCTACACTTCAGGCATGTACAGTGCTAGCTCAAACTGTCATTAAGCTCAGAACACATCAATGAACAGAATTAGAGTTTACCTTGTGTAACATTCACCGAATACACGTGGGAAGCAGTGATGTTTTTGAAACTTTGGAAAGAAGCATTTGTGTTTACCAATTTTAGGTTAGACAACAGGAACAAATCAGTAAGAGCCATATTTAAGGAGGAAACATCAAGGAATGTATAAAGAAAAAGATACTAACTAATAGACCTAAGTAATAGCCCTCAATTAACGATTTCATGTCAAGCAGCAGGAAATGAAGCTAAGAGGAAAAGAGAGAAGCAAAATAAATAAATATAAATAAAAAACAAAAAGAAGAAAATTCATGTTGAGATCCACAAACACATTGATGCAACCACGAATAGTAAACACATAAATCACATTTTAGAAAATCTAATCTTCTGTTCAAACAAACCAGATGGGTGTTTTGGAATTTAAAAGTCTTTTGGCCTGGCTTCATCTTGAATTTACATAGAATCTGCTTTTCTACCTGAAGCTGGCACGCCAAAGGTAATCCCAAACTGAACCAGATCTAAGAATTCGCAAACGGACCATCCAAGGCCAGAATAAAACAGGTATACAGAAATACCCAAATTTGCATAAAACTTCTGTTTGATAGATGAGCTCAAATCGTGATTTCATACAGCCCTTACTGAGAAAGTTCAACGATAAAGGAAATAAATCAATGATGAAGGGAACATCTAGGATTAATTTGTACATGTTATCAATGACTATAATTCCTTTTTATCTTTATTTTCTCTTTTACCAAATTCTGAAGAACAATCATAACAGATGCTCTCATATATAGATATAGAAGCAACACATATTCTATACTAATATGAACCAAAAGAGAAATAAAACCTACACTTTCTATGTCATTATGTATATTTGAGATAGCCCGTCTCACTTCAGACCAGACGGTTTCATATATTCCGCTGGCAGAAGTATTAGCACCCCACTGGCCAACCCGAAATGACTGAAATAGGTAAAACCAAAATCAGGATCTTGTAATCCCCAAAACTTAAACAGTAATTACATAATTCGACCATTTTTAGTTTCTCTTAGAACTAGGATTAGAGAAGCTAGATGGGATGTAACACCCCACTACGTATGTACCCATATAAGTGAGATGTCGCCCTGTCCAAAGGACCAGGGGTCTTTATAACGAAGTACAAAAGGAACAAAAATGACTACATAAATTTAGCGAAAATCTTATTACAATCAAAGTTAAAACTTATACAAGTCTGAGAATCTAAAACTAACAATCATCTCACGAAAGAAATACAAAGCAGAAATAAATAAACTAAAGGTCATCTCTTATCTCTTCAACCTTCTCAATAAAAGCACTCCCCTGAACACATGATGTAAAATAGTGTGAGATTGGCATCCTGGTAAGTCTCGTGTGTGCAAATGTCATATATAAACATTTCATGCATGCAAGTTTATCAAAACCACAAAATCATGTTTGCAGGACTTTTCATCAATAAACAATTATTCAAAGGAGCATTACTCATCATATCCAAGCAGTTCTCAATAAATCATCATCTCATCATAATCATAAATTCATTATGTAGGGATTAGTAATGATTCAAACAATAGTATCACAATCCATATCATGGTTACTACCATGATAGCGTCCCAATGTAACCTTTCAACAACGGGCAGTGAGGGATCCTCCCACTAAGGTGAGATACTCCTCCATCTCTACACCCAACTCACCAGTTGTCCAAACCGGATAAATAAAGTCCACATGGACCCATATGCTAGCTTGGACCGGCCTGATAAGTAGTACTGTCACCTCTCCAAGTTGAGTTCATCTTCTGAATGTGACCTCCTGCCAGAAAACTCACACCAACACTTCAAGACTAGCACCACTAGCCTACCCCCGCTGAGTAATCAACGCTCCCATTTAAAGGCAGAATCATTTCCCTTATTTTCACAATCATTGATTACCTTGTCATTGTAAAACGTGGCTTTTCACAATAAGTTTGCCAAAACGTTTACTGATAAAGAAAAGAAATCGTTTTCAGTTTAAAAGTTGAGATTTGACCAACTCATTTAGGGGATAAAACAACCACGTTCTCAAACCAAGTATCAAAATACTACAATACAATTCATCATATTCAACCAACGTTTCCATCATCATGTCAATCATGATATTGACACCATTTCAAATATCATTGTATAAAATTACTTGCAAACATGTAATATTTAGTAAAATAGTTATGCGGGGACTTACTTGGATATTCTCAATAATCAACTAATGCAATGCTTGATCTCTTTTTCACTTTCTTCCTTAACTAGAATCAATGTTTCTATGGTTAGAATCGAAATAGTGCTCATGGCCTAGCCACTATTGTGATACCCCAATCCTACATGGGATTGGGATGAGAAGTGTGTATGGTATATAAAAATGGGCCTAAGTACCCATTGTCAACTTGGGATATCCATTTTGGCCCAGCGAAGACGGCAGCCAAGTAGTTGACCGTGGGTGCTGCCAGGCCCATAGTTGCACTCCTAGGTCCACGGGCACGGGGCGTGACATTTGGTATCAGAGAAGGTAACCAGCCCCCCGGTATAGGAACTAAGTGCTATACCGTGCGCGGTGGGAGTCACCTCTAAAATCCTATGCTGCCTAGTTGGTCTTGGGTTTGGCCCCTAAGTATGGGCCCACCGAGGATGCTTGGGCCTAAAAGAGGGATGAATGTGATACCCCAATCCCACATGGGATTGGGGCGAGAAGTGTGTATGGTATATAAGGATGGGCCTAAGTACCCATTGTCAACTTGGGATATCCATTTTGGCTCAACGAGGACGGCGGCCAAGTAGTTGACCGTGGGTGCTGCCAGGCCCATAGTTGCGCTCCCGAGTCCGCAGGCATGGGGCATGACAACTATTCTTTCATGCAACATGAATCCCCATGATCCCATAGATCAACCATGGCATCTAAACAAATCAATTTAATAAACTATGCCCATAACCTTCTCTCGTTATGCTACTCATCATCAAGCATGCATACACTCCATTTAAATAATCAACATGATACCTTCTCTGATACCGCGGTAATTCCAGCTCCAATAGCGTATATTTAAGTTGTTGCAGTTAAAAAGCTCGTAGTTGGACTTTGGGATGGGCCGGCCGGTCCGCCTTTGGTGTGCACCGGTCGTCTCGTCCCTTCTGCCGGCGATGCGCTCCTGGCCTTAATTGGCCGGGTCGTGCCTCTGGCGCTGTTACTTTGAAGAAATTAGAGTGTTCAAAGCAAGCCTACGCTCTGGATACATTAGCATGGGATAACAACATAGGATTTCGGTCCTATTCTGTTGGCCTTCGGGATCGGAGTAATGATTAACAGGGACAGTCGGGGGCATTCGTATTTCATAGTCAGAGGTGAAATTCTTGGATTTATGAAAGACGAACAACTGCGAAAGCATTTGCCAAGGATGTTTTCATTAATCAAGAACGAAAGTTGGGGGCTCGAAGACGATCAGATACCGTCCTAGTCTCAACCATACTCAACTATCATTAAATCCATATAATAACCCCATATGAATCAAAAGATCTCATCTTTAACCAACCATAAGATGAATCTAGGTCCAACATAACATGATATCATAATATTTCACCCCATATTCACCTAGATCAACTATTGTTCCATCAAACTCAACCATCCCATCCATTCATGCTTTTCATGCTATACTAAAATCAGCCTCATTCAAATCAATAGGGATTGAGTCTCAAAATACCTCTTGGAGATACAAGACACCGAAGCAAAGGTGGCTCCTTGGTGATCGGTTGAGTTCACTTGAGAGGAAGAGATGATTGGGTCCCTTAATTCTTCTTGTTCGAAAATCACAAAAAATAAGGGGGTGTAAATCAGTCCCTTTTGATCGGGATTTAGGAGAAGAAGATGAGAAGAATTGAGGTCGAGTTGATGAAGAGTTGAAGAGTTGCTTACCTTGCTCTTAGGTTTCGATTTTAGTGGTGATTAGAGTTGTGATGACCGAAATCTTAGAGAGAAAAAGTGGATGTTTTTTTTTTCGTGTAGAAGAGAGGTTTAGGGTTTGATTGGTGGCTGTTTTGATGAAGAGTATAGGTTAGGTTTAGGTGTTTTGATGTTTGGAAGGACTACACCTTGTTTTGGACTCTTGAACAAACAAGGGAAAAATGACAGCTTTTACTCTTCTTGGTTTGGCCGAAACTGCAGTGAATAGAAGGAGTTTATGGCTATGCTCTAGGGTGCTAAAGTGGCCTAGATAATGAGAGGAAAAGGAGAAAAGTATAGACTGATTTCTGATTCATCTTTGGGCAGAAACAGGGGAAGAAAACTTGGGGTCTTTGTGCTGTGATTTTTGCTTAAAACCAAAGAGGAATTTGAGAGTAAGGGAAGCTGGAATTTTCGTGAGAGTGTGTGACTAATTTTTGTTTAGCTTAGGAGAACTTTGAGAAATAAGAATAGAAAGGTTTACAAGAGTTGGGATTTGAACTCAAGTCACCAAGTATTAAACACCAAGCTTCAACCACTAAAACTCTAGCTTCAACCACTCCACTCAACCATAACAACTCTTGTTTCAACCACTAAACCACAACAGCTCTTGTTTTAATCACTAAACCACAACAACTCTAGCTTCAACCACTCCACTCAACCACAACAACTCTTGTTTAAATATTCCTCTATCAAATTCCCTTAACTCCCACTCACTTACTCCATTTCCCTTCTAATAAATTCTACTCACAAAACAAAAGCTCAAGTCAAACAAGAAACTAACAAATTCCATTAACTCCCACTCACTTACTCCATTTCCCTTCTAATAATACTCATCTAATAATACTCATAAAACAAAAGCTCAAGTCCACCAAGAAATTAACAAATTCCCTTAACTCCCACTCACTTACTCCATTTCCCTTCTAAATACTCATCTAATAATACTCATAAAACAAAAGCTCAAATCCACCAAGAAACTAACAAATTCCCTCAACTCCCACTTTTGTTTAAATAGTACTCCAACAATTATATCAAAGTAAATAAATTCATGAACTAACTAACTCATAGATCACATATACCCATGAAAATGGTTCAAGTTATCAAATGTCATATAAAATGTTATGCAATGCATGACTTTCCCCATATAATAAACGTGGTTTTAAATGGGGTATTACATGTGAACCTAACGTTTATAAGCTGTCTCACCAAAGAACATCAAAGGACTCACCTTCATTTGTTCAAAAACAGCTTTTATGGTCTTCTCTTCAGTTTCTGACAATGAACATGTTGAAATTCCATCCTCCCGGTTTGAAATTTGGAAACTACACTGAAAACAAGCATCTTTCTTATTTGAGAGAGAGAGAGAAGAGAAGGGGGGTGGGGGGGTGTGGGTGTTGTGCAAAAAGAAAAAGGAAGGTTACACAGACAACTCTTTAAATAAGCTAATTCTCAACTTCCACTCACAGCAGAATCATCTTCTGAACACTCCGTAGCTTGACACTGACTGTTTATTGTTTGAGAAAACCTGATCTGCCCCCAAATATCAGCTCCATTTCTAATCACATTATCATTTTTCACTTTGTAAATAACTTGCTTCAAGTCATATTTTCGTGAACTAGTCAATGTAGCCACTTCTTGCTCCTTTTCACTCTGTAAAAATAAACAAGAATAGATCACTACCAACATTGTGAAAACCCGAGTCAATCAGTAGTTTGTCCATACACCCATGAATAGATTATATAGCATAAACCTTAAAAGATTTTCGTCACTGTTTTATATTTGTTATGTGATAATTAATGATTCAAACTAGCTAAACCATACCCCAAAAAAGGAACAAATTGCCAGAAGAGAAAACTCATTAATACGTAGAATGGCATGAGCTCTTAATGGAAAATTAAGTACATCCCTATTGCATTTCATTAATTCTGCATATTTTTCTTCTTCCATTTTACATTTTCCAAGAAGATTTTCCTGCAGTTTTTATGCATTTTCAAAATAATTACAGGGTGATTTACAACCTTCAAATCTTTGGGGCTCTACTATCATATCCCTTCTCTTTCCAAAATTAGCAATTTTACCCTTCAAACATTACATTTTTGCAATTTTTCCCTTTATTCAACTATAAATTTTAATCTTCAAAACAACAAAATAGTCTCAATATTACCCTTTTGTTAATGCCAATATTTACTAACAATTAGGTTTTTCACATTTAAAGGTAACATTGAGAATTTTAAATGGTAAGATTGAGAAATTTTTTATGTTTGGAAGGGTAAAAGTGAAAGGAGCGCACAGTCACAATTACAAAATTGTAAAAGCTATTCTACTAAAAATACAAGAATCATAATATTCGAAGGGCAAATTTGTAAAACATCATAATCACAATGATGATTTAAATAAGGGGTTCATTTCAATTTAAATGATGATTTCCAATGACAAGGGCGCAAGCTAAGCAATTCCAAAACAACCCCCAAGCCTACATGACAGCTCACTTGAGATGGGAGGGACCATAGACAACATTGGAAGACCATCAAGAGCATAATATATTGATCATTCAAGTGGGAAGTCCAAGGAAGATCAAAGGAAACCAAGGAAGGGTGTTTGAAGAACAACTTGAGCTGAACATCCACCCAGGCAGCAAGCTAGCGGCACCGTCCAAGAGCCTCAGCATCCACTGTTGGTCCATAAACCAGGCGGTGCTGCCTACCTCAGGCCAAGCAGCACCACCTGGAATGGGGGAGCAAAATCGGATGCCAAGCAGAAAGCGAGGGGCACCGCCTAGCCTCTGGTCCAATTGAGAATTGCTGTTGTCTTGCCAGATTTTTAAGCATTAAACTTGTATTCTTAAGACTTTGTATTAACTAGGGTGAAGGACATATAAATAGCAACTTTTCTCTTGTATTGAGCAGCTTACGCTTGATGAATGAATGAAGAGCATTGTTCTTGAAGGTTTGAGCTTTAGGAGTGAAGGTAAGTCCTCCATTGTTCTACCTCAATCCAAGACCAACCTTATGTTAGTATCTCTAAACTTAACAGATAATTCAATCTAGTAATCCCAACTAGGGTCTTAGATTGCTTATTCATCTAGGGTTCTTGTTAGTTGCTACATTGAGTGCCTACAACCTCCTATCCTTTTTTTTCTTGATCTCTTGCCAGATCAAAGGTATTTAGGTGTAGATGTGGGAGACCTAGATCTACTAAGTTAGGGGTTCTAGTGGCTTAGATATACTAGGGTTCTTGAATTGTGGACCAAGGTGTGTCTTATGTTCCATCTCACCTCCCCTCTTCTCCATTTCTCGTTTATTTTCTTGTTCTTGATCTTGTTTGAGTTCCTTCAAAGAGCCCCACAAATTGTTTAAGTGAAGCCCTCCAAACTCATATCACTTGGCCATCCATCTTGTTTAATATTAGCCCTCCATTTTACTTCTTTCCCAAACAACTTAATCTTAACCATTTATTTTACTTCTTGCCCAAGAAACTCCCAAAACCCTAGTTAAGCTACCCTAGTTGGCCATTTCATTTCCCAAACAAAACAATTTACACTACAACAACTTTCTCTCTCTGGCTTTCCTTCCTTAACCGAAACACTCCTCCCCTGCTCTCTTTGTTTTTTTCTTCAATCTGCTAAGAACCCTAGTTTGGATTGATAAAGAAGAAAGCTTCTTCTTACTGTTTTTAATGCCTTTAAACAAATTCTTCAAGAGGTGATCCAAAAGACTACATTTTTTAATTCAAATCTTAGTGGCTGAAATTCATGTTGTGGCTGGAGAATTTTGATACTTCAAAAAGTATGATCTCTTATGATTTGAGTGTGCTTCCATGGGAATTTCAATTACAAGATATTCTACTATGAGTATATGTAATAATGTGTTGATTTCATGATAATTTAAGATTATTTGAGTCATCTAAATTGCCTTGCAAAACAGAGTACGTTTACTAGAATTGTTTTCATGTTGGAATTGTGGATTATTTGAGCATGAATTTTGTGAGGTTTTTTCCAGCGCTTGATATACTAAGATTTTACTATGTTTTGAGATTTATATGAAGTTGATATTTCATGGAAATCATGTAAACAACCTAACTTCATGCTAATTGAAAACTTGCTCTGTTTGCTGGAAAAAATCTGTGTTTAGCATGTGATTTTCTTTACTTAAAAATAAGTTATTTGAATTGAATTATATTGGGATCTTTTATGACATGATTCTTTACCGTTATATGAAGGTTTTTGAGTTGGAAATCAAACTTGAAATGTTGAGAATAAATCATAGAAATTTTTGGAAATCAGCTATGCAAAAGTTGTCTAATTTTTATTTATGATAATACTCTGTTTTGAGGCTTTTAAATGATCAGTTTATGTGCACAATTTTGAAGATGTTTTAACTTGAAATCTCAGTATACATGTGGTTTAAGACTGGAAAGTTTGAGGAAATTTTGGGTTCATTTGCTTGATCAAAAAGTTATTCTATTTGCTACCCAGTTTAACAATGCAAAACAGAATTTTCTGATTTTGGTTGAGCTATGGTTTGATGAAGATTTTGCTAGAAATCATGTGTATACTTATTTAATTTGATACCATGAAGTTTTGGAAACATTTTGGGAAGTTTATAAGGGTGCTTTGTTGTAAGAATTGAAACTTATGCTTGCTGAAAATTTATTTCAAAATAGCCTGCCTACCTTTGGAAGTAAGATTTCATGAAGGAAATCCTTTAGATTTCTATGTGATCACATGAATGATTATGATAATTGAATTGCTGAGGTTATTTGATTGATATTGTAAGAAGAAAAGTCTATAATTTCTGTGTATATTATTGATGAAAAAGGATTGAGTATATACACAAGTATAGAGGTTCTGGTTACATAAATTATTCCTAAGAGTAAGCCTAAGATACAATTATTTTCAGATTCATAACATCCTTAAGATTAATCCTAAGATACAACTATTTACAGATTCATAACATCCCTAAAATTAAGCCTAAGATTAGGATATTTGCAGCTTCGTAACACTCCCCCTCAAGTTGGAGCATAGATATTAATCATGCTCAACTTGTTGCAAATATAATCAATCTGAACCCCATTAAGAGCATCGGTGAAGATATCTCCAAGTTATTCTTCAATCTTTACATGTTTTGCAAAAACCAAATTCTATTGAATCTTTTCACGAACAAAATGACAGTCAATCTCAACATATTTAGTTCACTCATGAAATACAGGATTAGAGGCAATATGGAGAGCTACTTGACTATCACACCATAGTCTAGCTAGAATTGATGCTTTAAGGCCAACCTCATGCAATAGCTGATATATCCACATTAATTCACAAACAAACTGTGCCATAACTATATATTCAGATTCTGCGCTAGAGCGAAACACCACATTTTGTTTCTTGTCCTTCCAAGATACCAAATTCCCCCCAAAAAACACACAATAACCTATAGTGGATCGTTTGTCTATCTTTGAACCAGCCCAATCTGCATCAGAAAAGCAACCAATGTCACCATGCCCATGATTGCTATACAATATACCACATCCTGGAGCCTCTTTTAAGCAACACAAAATCTGTGTTACTTTTCGGGACGAGTTACTATAAGCTAATTAAATTTCCCAACCAATCTTCTATACTTTTCGGGATCGTCAAATAAATCACCATCCTTTGTCAGTTGTGAATTAAGAAGTATGGGAGTACTGCATGATTTGGCGCCCAACTTTCCTGTATCAACCAATAAATCAAGAACATATTTCCTCTGAGACGAAAATACGTTTCTTGCTTCGCAGGACTTCAACCCCCAAGAAATACTTCAATGCTCCTAAATCCTTAGTGTGAAACTGGGTGTCAAGAAAGCTGAAAACGCCCATAGTATCACTCCTAATAATAACTATATCATCAACATAGACTACAAGAAGAATGAGACCAGAATCAGATTTAGAATAAAACATGAGTGATCTTACTTACTCTTCGTCATGCCAAACCTCTCAATGGCTTGGCTAAATTTCCCAAACCAAGCACGTGGACTCTATTTTTAATCCATACAAGGACTTGCGGCAACAAACCAAGCGGTTGCTCCATTTACACTTCCTCTAATTAATAATTGGCTGAAAAACACTCTTATGTTTATTCCATATATCTCAAGGTATTTATACAAGATACCTAGACCTATTTAAGGAAAGCCAACTATACATTACAAATATAGAAACAATTACAGGAAATAATTACAACTATAATTCCTAAATATATGCAGCTATATATGCTAAGTCTCCCCCTTAAGTTGGTGCATAGATATCACACATGCCCAACTTGGACAATGATGCATAAAATGGTCCACTAGTAACGGCATGAGTCATTATGTCAGCCAGTTGCTCTGCACTCTTAATGTACGGAACCTCTATCATACCAGAATCCAGACTATCCTTGATATAATTCCTGTCAAGTTCAATGTGCTTAGTTCGATCATGTTGAAGCTGGATTGTTAGCGATCTCAATAGCTGCAGTGTTATCACAATACAGTACCATAGGGTTCTTTGGACCAAACCCGAGTTCTGTCAAGAGAATTTTTAACCAAGCAAGCTCTGCGGTTGCATGATGAAGAGCCCTGTATTCAGCTTCTACACTAGATAATGACACTACATTCTGTTTCTTACTCCTCCAAGTCACCAAATTACCTCCAACAAATGAATGACACAAAGTAGACTTTCTATCTAACTTAGAGCCAGCAAAGTCAGAGTCTGTGTAACCAACAATATCCAAGTGCCCATGTTTGGAGAACATAATACCTTTACCTGGAGAGGACTTCAGATAAGCCAAAATACGATTCACTGCATTCATGTGTCTATCACTTGGATTGTGCATAAACTGACTGACAACACTAACTGCATATAATAGATCGGGCCTAGTATGAGTCGGATAAATCAACTTCCCCACTAGTCTACGATATCTCTCCTTGTTAGTTGGAACACTGATCGGGATAGATAGCCGAGGCCATGATTCATCTCAATAGGAGTATTTACGGGTTCACGAGCGAGAATTACCGGTTTCAGCTAAGAGATCTAAAATATACTTCCGTTGAGAGAGGAAAAGTCCTTGCTTGGACCGAGATACTTCAACACCCAGAAGTATTTTAGAACCCCCAAGTCCTTCATCTCAAATTCCTTGGCCAAATAGCTTCGAAGTTTCTCTATCTCACCGAGCATTACTACCTGTAACAATCATATCATCAACATAAACAATAAGCAAGGTAATATCATCATGCTCCGGCTTATAAAACAAAGTATGATCCACTAAAGCTTGCTTAAAACCATACGCCTTCATCGAGTAGCTCAACTTGCCAAACCATGCCCTTGGCGATTGTTTCAACCCATACAATGCCTTTTTCAGCTTACACACCTTACTTTTCCCTAGTGTAAATCCTGGAGGAGGATCCATATACACCTCCTCGGTCAAATCACCATGGAGAAAAGCATTTTTTACATCAAATTGGCGTAATGGCCAGTCTAGATTGACTGCAAGAGATAGAATGACTCGAACGGTGTTCATCTTAGCCACAGGAGTAAAAGTCTCATGATAGTCAATCCCATGGGTTTGAGGGTAACCCTTGGCCACTAGTCTAGCCTTATACCTTTCAACTGTCCCATCGACTTGTATTTCACTTGTAAACACCCACTTGCATCCTCTTGTCCTCTTCTCCCGTGGCAACTCAACCATCTCCCAAGTAGAATTTTTTTGAAGGGCCTTCATCTCCTCTTCCATAGCAATCTTCCACTTAGGGTCTCCAAGGGCTTCCTGAAAATGACTAGGAATAGACACAGAAGACAACTGAAGAGCAAAAGCTAGATGAGCCTTAGACAAACGGTGATAAGAGATAAAATTAGAAATATGATAAGTGACATTAAAAGATGACTTGGAAAAACCCAACCTATCAGGTTCTCTACGTTCACGAAGGGGATATCTTCTACCATGATCGTGATCCATAACTGGTAGAGTCAAAGTAGTAGAATCTATCTCTGAAGTTGAAGTGGGAAGAGAAGGAACACATACCTCAGGGTTAATAGTAGAAGAGTCATCCGATGGCATGGTAGCATCATCAAGAGGGGCACTAGAATCAAGAGGAGGCATAACAATGGTATTCTGTTTTCTTCTTGTATAGCCTTTTTGAAATAAACTAGCTGGTCTTTCATCCTTTCCCTCTTTAAATTCGAGACTCGACCTCGATTTGAACAAGTATCATCTAAAGATTCCTTATTCTCCACAATAGGTGAGTTCTCCCCCTTACTCGACATCCACAACTTCTTCTCTTCTAACCATAACCGTTCCTCTTCCTTACTACTAATCTCCCCACGAAGAGGAATCATAGAGACATCTCCGAGAAAAATACGACTCTTGTTCACAAAACTGAACATCCATGGAAACATAATATTTACCTGTAGGAGGATGAAAACATTTATACCCTTTTTGAGAATTAGAGTAACCAAGAAAAACACATTTGAGAGCACGTGGATCAAGCTTATCCCGATATATAGAGTGGACATGAACATAGCATACAAAACCAAAGACCTTAGGACAAATATTTAGAGCAGAAGGGATAGAGTGAAATTGTGACATCATCCGTAAAGGGGTTTGAAAATTAAGGATACGAGCGGGCATGCGATTAATAAGAAAGACAACAGTCATGACAGCCTCAGCCCAAAAACGTTTAGGAACATGCATAGTAAAGCTCAAAGCCCGAGTAACGTCAAGGATATGACGATTCTTACGCTCTGCTACCCCATTTTGTTGTGGTGTGTAGGCACAAGCTGTTTGGTGGAGGATGCCATGTTCTAGGAAGAACTGGGTAAGAGATTGATTCACAAACTCACGACCATTATCAGAATGAAAAACTTGGACCTGAGTATGAAACTGTGTCACAATCATTTTGTAAAATTGAGGAATCACTTGTATAACATCACTTTTAGATTTCATCAAATATACCCAGCTCACTCTAGTACAGTCATCAATAAAAGACACAAAGTATTTATGGCCAGAAGCAAATGGAGTAAGAAAAGGACCCCATACATCAGTGTAAACACACGAAAAAGGAATAGAACTCTTATTGAAACTAGTTTTGAAAGGAACATGATGGTTTTTAGCATAAATGCATTGTTCACATCTTAAACTAGAGATAGCAACATTGCGAAACAATTTTGGAAATAAACGCTCTAAATAAGGAAAAGATGGATGCCCTAGACGACAATGCCATAAAAGAATCTTCTCTCTATCAAATGACTTGCTCTCTACTTAGGGGCCATGGCTAGGTTCAGATTGAAACTGCGTAGCAGCCCCCTCTAAGTAATAAAGACCGCCTCTTTTCCTACCAATGCCAATCGTCCTCTTCGTACGTTTGTCCTGAAAGATACAATGAGTGGAATCAAATATTGCAGAACAATTAAGACTTTTGGTAATCTTACTAATGGAAAGAAGACTATTAGAAAGAGCAGGTGCAAGTAAGACAGATGACATGGAGAATGTAGGAGAAATTGAGACACTCCCGACTCCTGTAATGGGCATAGAGGTCCCATTAGCAACCTGTACAGACTTGACAGGTGAAAACATTAGAGAGACAAGGATAGAAGAATTACTAGTCATATGGTCAGTGGCCCCTAAATCAATAACCCAAGTGTTAGAATTACCTTGGTGAGCAGACACTTGAGAGACATGAGAAGCAGAAGGTGGAGAAGTATCAATAACAGCAATCTGAGCAGATTTCTTATTTTTCCTCTCAGCTTGTTTAAGTTTATACCACTCCGGATATCCATGCTTCTTCCAACAAACCTCTATGGTATGCCTGGAACTATTGCAATGAGTGCAAAAGCGAGAATTGGAAGCGACAGAATTCACAGGAACAGAAGGAGTCAACTGAGAGGTGCTCTTTTGAATCATTAGAGCTGAAGCTTCAGAATGATTTTATGTTCCCATAGTGACCTGTCTCTACACTTCACGACGAACTAAAGAGTAGGCTTCTTCCAAGCTTAGTAGAGGGGAAGTAGCCAAAACACGACTACTAACTTGATCCAAATGGTGATCAAGACCTGCAAGAAACATATAGATGCGATCCTCTGCACTACGCTTCCTTTGTTTCTCGATATCAGCAGCACATGTCATGTCATTGGGCCTACGATAATCAAGTTCCATGAAAATTGAATTCAACTCGTTGTAATATTCCGGCAGAGGTCGACCACCCTGGCGCAATTGGAATGACCTCTTCATCAGTTCATAGACTTGGGAAGAGTCAGACACATCAAGATAGCTCCTCTTAACCGCATCCCAAACTTCTTTAGATGTCCCACACTGAACAAAGTGTGACATCAGATTATCAGTCATGGAATTAATAAGCCAAGACTTGACAAGAGCATCTTCAGCTTTCCATTCATCGTAACCCGGATCATCTTCGCGAGTGCGACCTTTCGTCCAGTAATATAACCCTTCTTCTTTCTGCCAGCAATATGCATCTCTAAAATCTTTGACCAAACACGATAATTAATACCATCCAATTTAATATGAGTTGGAGAAGAGGTTTCATGAATGGTCACCGTCGAGAGTTTCTTGCTATCGGGGATCGCTTCATTGTCAGTTTTGGTAGCCATGATAGATGATAACCAGCGCGATTCGCTACGATGCCGCGCGCTACGAGTGCTGCCATGCATACGGTGTCACCGCAGTGCCGCGCTGGTTTTGGAAGAGACAATGACGGCTAGGGTTTGGGAAAAGGAGGCAGCAGAAGTCTTTTCTTTGTCTCTGATACCAAATTAATAATTGGCTGAAAAACACTCTTATGTTTATTCCATATATCTCAAGGTATTTATACAAGATACCTAGACCTATTTAAGGTAAGCCAACTATACATTACAAATATAGAAACAATTACAGGAAATAATTACAGCTATAATTCCTAAATATGTGCAGCTATATATGCTAAGTCCTCTTGTAGATCACCATGTGAAAAGGCATTTTTGATGTCTAACTGATGTAAAGGCAATTCATAAGTCGCTGCCAAAGAAATAAACAAACAAACAAAGGTTAATTTGGACACAAGAGAAAAAGTGTCAAAATAATCTATACCATAAGTCTGAGCATAGCCTTTAGCCACAAGGCGGGCTTTGAGATGAGCGACGGAGCCATCAGAGTTGACTTTGACTATAAACACTCATTTACATCCAATAGCCTTCTTTCTTGCAAGTAAATCCACTAAATTCCAAGTTCCATTGGCGTCTAAAGCATTCATCTCGTCTATCATAGCATTACACCAGCCAGAATGTGACAAATCTTTAGAGACAATGTTAGGAATGGTGATAGAATCAAGAGATGCCACAAAAGAACAAGAGGAAGAAAACAGGTGAGCACAAGAAACAAAAGATGAAATAGGATAAGTGCATTGTCTTTTACCATTACGAACTGCAATAGGAATATCAAGATCACTAGTAATGGGATCTGATGGCGTTGAAGTTACCGGCCGAATTCGTGGTTTTAGTGGAGGTGGAAGGGGTCACTAGACAAAACAAGAGTAGTTGGAAGAGCAAATGCTAGAGAGATGACAATGTAAAGTAACAAATCATCATTCTCCACTAGACCGGAATAAGTGGAAGGAGAGGAAAAAAAATGAAGATATTCCTGAAAAGCAACATCAGCTGACATAAGATACCTGTTAAAGGTAGGAGAATAGCAATGATAACCTTTTTATAATCAAGAATATCTAAGAAAAACACATTTCAATGATTTTGGATCTAACTTGGTGAGATGGGGTTGAACATCACGGACAAAACAAGTACTACCAAAGACCTACGGTTTAGTAGGAAACAAAGATTTAGTGGGTAATAAGATATGAGGAGGACTCACCATAAAAATAGATGAAGGCATTCGATTAATCAAGCAACAGGCTGTGGAAACGGCATCTGCCCAAAACTGTTTAGGAACTTGCATTTGAAAGAGAAGTGCTCTAGTAGTTTCAAGGAGATGTCTATTTTTCCGTTCAGCTACTCCATCCTAAGATGGGGTATCAACATATGATGATTAATGAAAAATGCCATTCTGGATCATATAACTCTAAAAATATTCTGAAAAATATTCTTTGGCATTATCACTTCTCAAAGTTTGGATGGCAACATGAAATTGAGTTTTTATTTCCGCACAAAAAGCAATAAAATGAGTAAACAACTCAGAATGGCTCTTCATTAATAAAGATAAGTAATTCTACAAAAGGCATCAACAAAAGTAACAAAATATTTAAATCCGAGCTTAGACAACACAAGGCATGGACCTCAAACATCTAAATGAATAAACTCAAATGGAGAATTAGCTCTTTTATTGACTCGAGGAAAAGAACTCAAACGATGATGTTTAGCAAACTGACAAGACTCACAACCTAAAAAAGACAAATCATGGAACTGAGGACATAATTTCTTCAATACAAGGATGGGTGACCAAAGCGACAATGAGCTTTTCAAATCGAGTGAGAACACTAGAACAAGCAATAGATCTTTGCAGTTTTGCATCCAGAATGTAGAGACCTCCAAATTCATGTCCCTTACGAATAATCTTCTTCATCAAAAGATCCTAAAAGATACAATAATTAAGAAAGAATGAGACAAAACAATTTAAGGCACGAGTGATTCTGCTAACAGGCATGAGATTGAATGAAAAATCAGGTAGACTAAAGACAAAGGATAATGAAAATAAAGGAGTTAAATCAACGGTGCCAGTACCAAGAACACAAGTTAGATCCATCTACTAAGGTGACACTAGATGGAAACGCGTGAGATTCAACTTTGGATAGGAGATTATAATTACCTGTTATGTAATCCGTGGCACCAGTATCAATGACCCAATCGAACAAAGAAGAAAGAAGACTCGTACTTAGGTTACCTAACTTGGCAGTGACAGAGATAGATTGAGATGAAGGCTTCAAATTTTCTTTGTACTAACAGAATTTTGCATATTCATCTATAGAAACTGTAAAAGTGTTGTCAGAGAAGGAACTGGACACTATATTAGTGGCAGCAACATGAGCCAAGGGGAACTTCTGATTCTAAGACTTATGTTGGAGTTTTCTACAATTTCACTTTGTATGTCCTAGTTCATGGCAGAAGCAACAAACAACTCCACCTGAATCCCAAGTCCGATTATTATCTTGAATGCTTGGTCCTCCACTTTTGTTATTATGCTTGACATAAGATTGTTTTGGTCTATGACTGACAAGTGTACTATGAGTCTGATTAACTGGAGTGATAGATGAGTTGTTATCAGTACGCAGTACTCGGGCAAAAACATCATGCAGGAGGAAATTTCAGCACTAGAGAGAATCTGAGACTTAGCAAACCCAAATTTAGAGTTAAATCCAGTTGGAAAACTCATTATGGCCATCTGCTCTCGCTAAGTCGGCTGAACTCACAGATCATAGTTAAAAGGCAGCACGACATTAAGTTCCTCATAGATTTTCTTGAAGTGCAAGAAATAGGCCATCAAGGATTTTTCTTGTTGTTCAATTCGATAAAACTCCTTACAAACATCATAAAAGTGTGAAATGTTCCCTTTGCCCAAATATAAAAATTCTAAGCACTCCACTAAAGTTTTAACAGACTCACGATGACTAACAAGTGAAAATACCTCACTATCAATGGAGTTTCTGATTTGCAAAATTAGTCAAGCATCGTCTCGCAACCAAGCTGTCCTTTGGATATCGTCAGTCAGTGGATCTTTCGCTAGATGATCATCCTTGGAGATACTTCATAAATAAATTCTAATAGTCTTGCACCATTCCAAGTAATTGGACACATTTAACTTCAAATATGCGATTCAGGATGTTACAAGGATAAAACCTACCACCACCACATTCTACATTTCATCACCCATATCTAGACACTATAGATGCAAGAGACTCGACCTTGATCGGAGAATACTGGAGGTGGGACGGTCACCAGAAGATGTCACGCGTTGCTACTGCTAATGGCGGTGACAAGACCTCTGCTCACTAGGGCAAAAAACTCAACAACGAGCACCTCTGCTCACTGAGGCAAAGAAACAAACAGAAAAAATAGGGTAAAACCCTAAGGAAACTAGGCTAATATGGCTCTGAAACCATGTAAAAAAGAAAAGTCTGTAATTTCTATATATATTATTGATGAGTAGCATGTGGATGACCACACGTTGCCTAACATTAGTTCATGTAGCCGACCCCAAGTTACTTGGGATTAAGGCTTAGTTTGTTGTTGTTGTTGTTGTATTATTGATGAGTAGCATAACGAGAGAAGGTTATGGGCATAGTTTATTAAATTGATTTGTTTAGATGCCACGGTTGATCTATGGGATCATGGGGATTCATGTTGCATGAAAGAATAGTGGTTAGGCCATGAGCATTATTTCGATTCTAACCATAGAAATATTAATTCTAGATAAGGAAGAAAGTGAAAAAGAGATCAAGCATTACTTTAGTTGATTATTGAGAATATCCAAGTAAGTCCCTGCATAACTGTTTTACTAAATATTACATGTTTGCAAGTAATTTTGTACAATGATATTTGAAATGGTGTCAATATCATGATTGACATGATGATTGGAACGTTGGTTGAATATGATGAATTATACTGTAGTATTTTAATACTTGGTTTGAGAACGTGGTCGTTTTATTCTCTAAATGAGTTTGTCAAATCTCAACTTTTAAACTGAAACCGATTTCTTTTCTTTATCACTAAACGTTTTAGCAAACTTATTGTGAAAAGCTACATTTTACAAAGACAAGATAATCAACGATTGTGAAAACAAGGGAAATGATTCTGCCCCTAAATGAGGAGCGTTGAGTACTCAACGGGGGTAGGCTAATGGTGCTAGTCTTGAAGAGCTAGAGTGAGTCTTCTGGCAAGAGGCCACCTCCAGAAGATGAACTCAACTTGGAGAGGCGACAGTACTACTGAGTCAAGCTGGTCCGAGCTAGCATATGGATCCATGTGGACTTTATTTATCCAAGTTAGACAACCGGTGTGCTGGGTGTAGAGATAGAAGAGTATCTTACCCTGATGGGAGGATCCCCCATTGCCCATTGTTGAAAAGTTACATTGAGACGCTATCATAGTGGTAACCATGATATGGATTGTGATACTATTATTTGAATCATGTTAATCCCTACATAATAAACTTATGATTATGATGAGATGATGATTTATTGAAAACTGCTTGGATATGATGAGCAATGCTCCTTTGAATAATTGTTTATTGATGAAAAGTCTTGCAAACATGATTTTGTAGTTTTGATAAACCTGCATGCACGAAATGTTTATATATGACATTTGCACACACGGGACTTATTGAGATGCCAATCTCACACTATTTTACATCATGATTTCAGGGGAGTGCTTTTATTGAGGAGGTTGAAGATATAAGAGATGACCATCAGTTTATATATTTCTGCTTTGTATTTCTTTCGAGAGATGATTGTTAGTTTTAGATTCTCGCAACTTGTATAAGTTTTAACTTTGGTTGTAATAAGATTATCGCTAAATTTATGTAATCATTTTCGTTCTTTTTATACCTCATTATAAAGACCCAAATCCTTTGGACGGGGTGACATCCCGCCTATTTAGGTATGTAGGTAGTGGGGTGTTACATACATCATGTTCTTCTAAGCTATATAGCAATAGTAAGTCAGCTATAAGCATTGTAAACAATCAAGACCAACATGATCGCATGAAATATGTCAGAATTGATAGGAGTTTCGTTAAGAATGAAATTGAAGGAGGAGGAATCAGTCTACGCTATATCCCACTCACGAACAAGTAAGGGGACATTCTAACCAAGTGCCTACTAAAGTCAAGCCATGAAAGTCTTCTTCGCAAGCTTGGAATGCAAAATATCTATTCCTAAGCTTGAGGAGGAGTGTTGAGAAACTAGATCTTTTCTTGTAAATATTAACTATAAATATTAGTTGTAATTTCAGTTTATTCTTTTCCTTTTTTAGTTGATTTGGTCAGATTAGGATAGGCGATTTGATTATAATCAAGTAAGCAAATTTTAGGGGGATTGACAAAATTTAGGGAGATTTTTTCCATTTTTTGTAAGACATCAGTTTTGGCATCCTAATTGTATGTTTATGCAGTATCAATTCAATGGTAAATCATCAAAAATTATTCAGATTCAGAAAATTCTTGTTTCATAGTTGACTAAGAATGTGAATGGAAATGAGTTACACCTTTGAGAATCAATATAGGGGATTGATACATGTATAATTTGTGTGATAGATTTGGAGGATATTGAAGGTCATGGACCAGAAATCTAAGCTAGGTCTATCAAACTACTGCTTGGATCGAGGTAAGTCCTTGCATTCACGGAAACCCTTTTATGCAAGAAATCTTTGCATTTGCATTTGCATTCATGAAAATGCTTTATGATTGATATAAGTCCTTGCAATCATGAACTATTTTGTACATGATGGAAGTCTTTACATTTCAAGAAATGTCTTGCATGTGCAATATGTTGGAAACTTCTCTAAGTTTAATACTTTTGTTATTTTGGATTATTTTTGTCTCGGAAACTTATGTAAAAATTTGGGGTTATATAATGGATTTTATTTAATTTTATTAAGTTTCAAAGTTGTTATTTTGATAGCGCGTTATAAAGACCCATGATCCTAAGAACGAGGCAATATTCCCAACCCATTTGGGTTAGTATGTAGTTAGACTATTACAATCATAGTCAATTAATTGACTAATGGTCAATAGGGGTATAGTGCACATTTCATAACTTGAAGAACCAGTGCTTGTAACCCTAACATAATGAGGATATATTGTAATAAACCCTTTATATTTATGCGTGAAAGATAGCATAGGTTCAGCATATACCAAGATGTTACTAGCACAGTTCCTACTGCAAGAACATCAAATGCATACAGAAAAATCTTTTCATATTAAGTGAGAGTTGCAGTATGACTAAGATTTTTTGCACCGAAAGTCAGTTCTTAACTATTGCCATCCTTCCCTTGAAAGTCTACACAAGATGCAAAAGGCAAAAAGGGACAAAGCCCAGGGTAAGTGAGCTTTTCCTTCTTTTCCTATAAAAAAAATACAACAACAACAAGCCTTAGTTCCAAAAAACTTAAGAGTAGGCTATATGAACTAATACAAGACTACGTGTGGTCATCTACAAGAAAATCAAACATTGTTCTGGTATGCACCAAATAGACCAATTACAAAAAGAAAATCATTAACCAAAAAGCTAAGTGAATTCTAATTTTGATCACTTCCTTAGTTCCTTCATCTAATATGGTTATTAAAAAGTCATAAAATAAATCTAGAACGGTATTATAGCTATTATGTGACATGTTGACACACAAGTATGGAGACCCTATTGCTACAAGTGTGAGCAAAGTATAAGTAGAATCGTGGTTATAGATAGAGGTAATAAAATTCAATCCCTTATCTTCATTAGCAATTATAGAGAAACTTCTTCCGCCACTTTCTATTTTTTCTTGACCACCCTGTAATTCTAACTCAAGTGTAATTTCTTGCTGGTAGTAACCGGGTTCAATTCAACTTTCAGCTCTTCTTCCTGGATTTCTCTCCATTTGGAAGTCTAATTATTCAATCATTTTCATTGTTGAATTATGTATCTTTAGTTCTTCTTCCCGTAAATCTTTCCCAAAATTTTCCTTTTCCCATATTCTTAAATCTAAATAAGCTTTCACTTTTTTTATTTCCTCACAAGGTCCAAAGCTAAAATAAATCTTCTTCCCTACAAGGAAGTGGCAGGTCATTTTCCCATGTCAAAAAAACTAATTGGCCTGAACAGCATCAGCAAAATCTAGTCCAAAAAATTGTTTGTTAAGCATAAAGGTCATTTTTTGCCCATCCAAAACACTCCTTTTTGAAGCTCCACAGGAATAGAAAGTAGCATTGAATTTCAAACAGTAAAGACACAGCATCCAAAGGTGATGCAGCATCATTTCAACTTATGGTATTGCTTAATTTGTGATGCAGTAACAAAAGTTTTAGAAAAGAGAGGAGTTTAGATTTAGAAGGACAGAACGAAAGAAGGAAAGGAAGGATAGAACTATATATATAGAGGTAAAAGAGGCAAAACCTCACAACCAAAAAACGACTCTAATGCATCATCCAACAACCAACCCTCAGCTAGAGCTATTAAAGTGTTATATATCATCAAAACACTACTCCCTCCGTTCCTATTTATCTGTCACTTATTTTTGTTCCTTATTATATGTCGTTTTCTAATACCCATAAGACATTTTTTTTTTCCATAATTACCCTTATTAACATTAGTATTACTTCACTTTTCAACTCTTTGTTGGGATTACAAAAAATTAAATTAGTGGTTGAATGGGAATCCATTATTAATTCTGATATCTATTCCCAATAAAAATATTCCATAACAATTGCACTTGTGAGAGTGTTATTTCTTTATTTTTCTCGAGGGACAAAACAGGAGAAAGATAGTAGTAATTGCTTAACAAATTGGAGTAAATTGAAGAGATAAGCATGTGGGGGTAATTTTGAAAATTCAACTAAAATATTCTTTGAAATCTGGAAATTAACTAATTTTCTTGGTATGTAAAATTCGGTTATTGGTGACGGATAAATAGGAAGGGAGGGAGAAGAACCAAAATCACTTCAATGCAAAGTAACTTGGATCCCAAAAAATTTTGAAGCCTGATGTATTTAACCAAGAGTACTGCTGCACGTTGACTGCAGTTAAAATAACTTATTGCAGCTTGAAACATTGACACTAAACCCTAGAGAAACAAACATACAACTATTATAAGACCTGATATTTGTCACAAACAACTAAAAATTAGTTTCAACATTATTATTATATGTGATCTTCCAAAGCCTCTTAGTTTCATAGTTGCATTCTACATCCTAAGGCCTTTTAATGCTCTTCTCTTTACACAGACCGCTACTATCCAAAGTGACTCCTAACAGCCAAAAAAAGCTCACTTTTGGATTATTAAATTACAACTAACACATATGCTTTTCTTCCTAAGAATTTGTCCATCACATAATGGGCAAAATCATTGCATAATGTCCAACCGACCACAATCACTTTTGGAAGGCCGACGCTTACCCTATCCAAAGGGAAGTAATTTTATGGCCTATCACCCAATATGAAAGACAAGTTGATGAGCCTAACAAATTTTCTTTTTCCTCTTTTCTGTTTGTTTTGCTTTCCTTAATCTTTCTTTCGCATTCAACACTTCTTAAAACATATTAACTCTAATCCACATATTTAAATAGAAATGACCTACAAAAATTATTTGTAATTAATTTTTAATCATTTTTAGCTTATATCTTTCCCCAAAGAAGAAAATGGAAAAATCAACTTCCGCCTCCTCTTGTTATCCAAGTAATTCATCCAGAATTGGAAGAATTTTGCACTAATCAAATCCTCCAACATGTCAAAAAATCCAACGCAGCAAAAATCAATTTGAATCCTTATTACCCCATCCATCAGTCATTACTTTAAAAAAATATTGACTAGTGAAGCCTAATTATTTTATGAACACTCGTTACCACATAAACTCACGCTTGATTTAAACTACGCGGAATTATTATCACCCTATTGAAATTAGAAAACGAAAAAAAAAATTACTAAACCTCACTATCATCCAATTAAAAAAATGGCTAAACCACGAAATAATAGAAAGAAAGAGATAGAGAATGTTAAGATTAAAATATACAAAATGACCTCATAGGCTCCATGATGGCCTCTAGACACAGAAGCTGCATAATGGCCTTTGGACACAGACAGCCCACGATCTCGAGATATGCTACGGCCGATCCCATTTATAACCTCAGAATTCCTCGTAACAGATCGCCCCCTGTAGTCCGTTGCAGTAGTTTTATGGGACCCTTTCTTGGTAGTACTCTCAACACCGATTTTTTCCCTTCCATTTTCCTTTTCCGTTCTTCTGACAGTAGCAGAAATGCCATCATTTTCTTTATCAGGTGGGGAAGAAATTGACGTCCAGAAAAGCGGGTTTTCTCTTTTATTGGAAAAATCGGTGGAAATATCGAGAAACTGTTTGGCTCTGGAGACTGCACTCACGCTTAGAGATCGTTTTCTCGCCAGAGGGGTTTTCCGAATGGAATTTGAAACACAATTGTAGGGCGGAGTTGAGGGATTCCGATTCCCTCTTTTAGAGGTGGATTTGAAAGCTGAACTGGCCATATTTATGGCTTGATTTCGAATTTTTGCGAGTCACGGGAGATTCGAGAATTTCTGGTATGAAGCTGAGAAATTGGAGAAAAATGGGAAGAAATAGTTTTCGATCCTTTTTCTGGTTAATTTCAGAAAGACCCTCCTATTTGGGTTAACCATCAATTGAGGAGCACATTTTTTTAATTATCAATTGACGATCCCAGTTCCCCTGGCCCTGTGAGGCTGCAATTTATATAAATTACCCTTCATTGGGGAACCCAACTAAGATATAAGGTTGGATAGAGCTGTAATTACCCATCCTTGGGGAGCCCAACTAAGATATAAGGTTGGATAGAGCTGTGCATTCCGTGTTCGGTTCAGAATTTAATTTTAAAATTCAATTTTTTTCAATTTTTAACTGAATTATTAAAAAAACTATTTTAAACTAACTAAAATAATTCCGATTTGATTGTAAACCAAATTGAGAGATCTAAATTTGACTAGTCCATTAAGTATTAATCCAAATCTAATATAAAATTAAATCCTCTTTAACTGACCCATTTAACTGGCCCAATACAAAAAAAAAATCCAAATTCAATATTAATTTAAATAGAAATTAATACCTAAACATTTTAAAACCATTACATAAGCCTCAAAATAACTTAACACTAAGAAAACTTCCTCAGTAGTCATGAAAAAAATCCAACTAAAAATCTAACAATAGATCTTGAATCAATAATACAACTTACAAACACTGAATTGAAATAACCGAATCGAATCAAAATCTTAAAAAATCATAATTATAATATATATATATATATATATATATATTATTAATTAATATTTTAATATTAAATATATTTTTTGAATTAAAAATATAATTTCAGTTATTTATTTTGAAAAATCGAACCGAATTTTTATATAAATTTCAAAATTGAACCAAATTGATAAATTCGGTTCAATTTGATTTGAAAATTCAGGTTAAACCGATTAGTGCACAGCTCTAAGGTTGGGAGCATAAGTGGGAAGAGATTCTTTCCATCCCAAACTAAAATTCAAATTTTAAATAATATTAATTTAAATAAATTTTACTTCTCGAGACTTGTCATATACTCACAATACATCAAATTATCTTTTTTTAACTCCACTTTTGGTCTCACCTGACCTTACATTTTAATAATTTTTATTATATTCAAGCAATCTCATCTCAAATAAATTTCTATGCACTTACACCCTAAGAGCTCAAGGGAGAAATAGTAAGAAAAAAAATCTTAAATTTATAAGAGAAAAGAAGGGGGGGGGGGGGGGAAGGTGAATTGTTTAGAGTTTAGGAGAAAAAGAAGAAAATTGCATCTTTTATACGTAAAAGTTTGGAAGAAAATAAAAAGAAATGGGTAGTTTTTACAAAATAGTCATAGAAATACAAAAAAAAAAAAAACCTTAGATTTATCTAATTCTAGGCAACAACCCTTATGCTAGCTTCCTCGATTCTAGTGCAAGGCAGAGTAATACAAATTTAGTTGAATCTAGATCGACTCCAAATCTAATCTACCTCACCAACATGTGTAGAAAGGTTGATGATGTAACCAATCTAGGATTTAATCTTAATAGTTTTGGGAAGAAAGTTTCTTTTCCAATTTCACTGCAATTGGTAAGTCTGCTTCCACACAGATGACAATGGATGGCAATTTCTCCACTTAAACCGAGGACCTAGCCCAGTTGAGTCAAAGATTTCCCGATTTAAATGAGAACGAGGGCGGGCTTCATTCCAATTGGTGGGCCAAGGATGGGGATTGCATGATCCCCATCAGGCTACCCCATATATATATTATATATATTATCTAATTATATTATATCATATACATATAGATTATATATGCATATATAGGTAGATTTTATATGTGTGTGTTATTATCTAATGTATATATTATCTAATTATATTATATCATATACATATACATATTATGTATATTATATCACATACATATATATTATTTTCTTTTAACTTTATTATAAAAATAAGGACTATCACATCCTATCATTAATGGTAGTTTTGATTTATCACAACATAAAGAAATTTTCTTCCTTAATCATCTAGTTAATTTAGCTAAAATAACGTCTTCACACCATTCACTTAACTTATCTCTACAGTGTGCAATACTTTTATATTTGTGTATGTTGATGATGTTTTGATAGTATCTAATACTATAGAGTCTCATATTAAGCATTTAAATGTGTTTTGTGATTTATGTATTAAACATGGATTAGTTTTATCAGAGAAGAAAACTAAATTTATCCAGGAAAAAATAGAATTTTTAGGAATGATGATAGATAATAAAGGAATAGAATCACAACCCTATATATTAGAAAAGTTAATTAATTTTTCAGATAAATTAATAGATAAAAAATAAGTTCAGAGTTTCTTAGGAGTTTTGAACTATGCTCAGATTTTATAGAAAATCTTGCTAGCTTAAAACAACCTTTACAGAATTTATTAAAACAAAATAAGAAATTTAGTTTTGATTCCACCTTAGAAAATCATGTGAAAAAGATTAAGCAAATATGTATTATTTTACCTAAGTTACAATTGCCCTATGAAACAGATGATTTAATTTTAGAAACAGGTACTTCTAAAAATTACCGGTGTGGAGTATTAAAGAAAAAAGATGAAGATAAAGAACTCGTATGTAGATATTGTTCTGGTACTTTTAATGATACACAAAAAAAGATATCATATTAATGAAAAAGAATTATTAGCCGTCGTTAAAAGTTGCCAGAAATTTTACTACTTTTTTTTGCCTAAAAGATGCTTATTAAGAATAGATAATACTCAAGTTAAAGCTTTTATAAAGAATAATTTACCTTCTAAACTTGAATATAAAAGACTAATTAGATGGCAAACTTTATTAGCCGAATATCAGTTTGATATTCAGATTATTAAGATTAACAAAAATGTTTTAACAGTTTCTTAACGAGGGTTGGCCAGTAAAAAACAACGGATAATTAAGCTATTAGAGGACATGAAGAAACAGGTTCTGAGCATTCAGGATAATATTTCTGATATCATAGATATTGCTCAACTGCCAGGTATGACTGAGGAAGTCACACATGTCCTCATGTCTAAAAGGAAAATGATAATTCTTTACAATAATGTCCCAATTCTTTACAATAATAACATTGACATTCTTATACCTTTTTATTCCTTCTTTTAAAGGTTGATTTTTTAGGCTTCTTATATTTTTTCTTTTTATATATCGAGTCTTTCTTTTTTTAAAATATCTCCTTTTATATTCTTTTCTTTTCTTATATTTTCTTTTAACTTTATTATAATAATAAGGACTCTCACATCCTATCATTAATGGTAGTTTTGATTTATCACAACATAAAGAAATTTTCTTCCTTAATCCTCTAGTTAATTTAGCTAAAATATGGTCTTCACACCATTCACTTAACTTATCTCTACAGTGTGCAATCCTTATTCATAATGTATCATTATCGCTAGGTTTATATGTGTCCATCAATTTTTGTCCACAAGGGTCAGGTATCTTAGTAAAAAACAAAGGTAAATAAGATAATGTATTAGGTACTTGATTATAAATATGATAATAATAATTATGGAAAACACATATATATCTATCAATCTCACACATATCACAAAGTTGTAATCTTAATAGATAAAATTCAAAAGTTAAAACCAGAAATTAAAAGTAGTCTTGGATGGATACATATTGGAGCAATTTAAAAAATTATAAAAGCAACATTCAAAGAAGGGTTAGATGCACCAATAGATTTAGCAATAATGGATAATAGAATTAGAAACATAAAAGAAGCATGTTTAGGAATTTTAAGAGGAAATCTTCAATATGGAAAATTAAAATTTAATATTTACCCTAGAATAGCTTATAATATTAAAGATAAAGACTTTGATAAAACATTAAGTTTATTACAAAATTTTAAAGAAAATATTTTTTCCACAAAGATAATAGACCTTATTCAATAACCTATGCAATTTCTTATGTTATTTCAAATACTCATCATTCTGATTGTTTTCATATAAAAGATACAATAGATTATCCTTATCTATTTAGTGATGTTTACCAAGTTCAAGTACCCAGTTTACCTATAATAGAAGAAATAGATTCAACACCATTAAATTTAGATTTACAAGAAAAACCTTTAATAACTGGTAGTCATTTACCAACAAGATAATCATTTACCAATACACATGCAATCAGTAATCCTATTAATAGGATAAATAGTGGAATGATAATACCTTGAAATTATGAATTAAGTAGTTATAAAATAAAAGGAGAATATTTTAATGAAATACAATTCAAACCTATTAATATATTAAGAGATACTAGAGCTAATGGAAATTATATCAGCCATAAATTATGTAATAATTTACAAAAACTCCCATTAGATAATCCACATCAATATACAAATTTTAATGGAGAGATACATGAAATAAATAAAATTGTAAAAACATTATTAAAATTTAGAATAGAAATAATTAATATTAGATTATTTCTTGAAAATGAAGGAATGAATGACACTTTAGAAATAATGTTAGGAACTACTTTTCTTGAAACAGTTAAACCTTACCAGATAACGTCACACACACACACACACACACACACACACACACACACACACACACACACACATTTTTTATGCTGAAAAATGGCGGTTCAAGACAAACACATTTCTAGGTAGGTTATCTTGGAAATGACTCCAATGCCTAAAGGAGCCTAGGGAAGTTACCTGTTTACAACCTCAGGCAGGTTGGAGCTAAAATGCCTGATAAAAGTCTTAAGGTGTGACCCGGTATCATTAAGGTTAAAGAGAAACTTTGGTATGTAAGCATTGTGGACCCTTTAGGTTTTGGTATTATAATCGATTAATAAGTATAACTCTTGGTGCGATACAATCTTGTTAATGATTACAATTTCTGTAATTTCTGCAAACTCATAGATTTTGTCATAATATTTCAAGATAACTTACCTAGAAATGTCTTTGTTTTGAAATGACACTTTTCGGTACAAGAAAATGGTATCAAAGCCATACTCAAATTAGATAATTTAGATATTGAATAAGTAGAATCAACTACATCATTAGATTTTCATATAACTGTTTATGATAATCAGGAAATATCAGATGAAGACTTTACAGAGTTTGAATATAGATATGCACAAGAATGGGATAATAACAAAGAAGTACCAATAAGATTTTATTCTGATAATTATATAGATGATACAGATTGGAGATATAGATCTAATTAAAAATGCCAAGGAAACCAAGACTTATCAACAGACAGCAACCTAATTTAGAAGATCTTGAAAAGATTGAAAGATAATTTTAAAAACTTAGAGAAGAAATAAAAGTTATATTACCAGTATTCCCTTTAAGAACTTATATGCTTACAAAGATATCAGAAGTTTTAAGTAATAGTGTTAAATATAGAAAAGATCATAGTCCTGGATTAGAAGATTTTAAACAGTTAGATAAGATCGAAGAAATAGATTTTTTCAATTGTTTAAAACAATTCACTGATGTTAGTCCACTAGAATTTAAGGATACTCATAAAGAAGAATCAAGTAAAATATAAAAGCTAATGGATAAACAAAAATTTATACTATTAACAAAATCAGATGCGGCTACTAAATTACATAAAGATTTGATAGATATACAAAAAACTAATATCAGCTATGGTTAAAAAATAATATTAGAAATAGATAAAACAACAACTTTAATCAGAACCTTGCTATAACCAAGAGATAGGGAAAAGAAAAAAGAAATAGTTATAGAAACAAAAAAAGAGACAAGAATAATAATACTAGATGAAGAGAAAAATCCCTTATTAACACATTTAGAAAGAATGAAAAATACTTAAAGGATATAAAGGAAATGAGTAATTCAAAAACAGATGAAATTCCATCTGACATAGAAAATTTAATGACAAACATAGGAGATATAGATATGGAAAAACAATTTATAAATCTGAAACCTGAAATAATGGAAATTAAACCAGAATATAATCCATAATATAATCCGAATATTTCAAATATTCCTAGTACTAGTAAAAATCGATCTCAAACTTTTGATAAACCTACTAAAGGATATGCAGGAATAAGCTCTGTTATGCAACAACAAACAGATAAATTTATTCCTTTAGAAAAGATGAAGGCTGGACCTATTAATCCATTTGGAATATATTTAGATATAGATTGCATTTCTAATGTTGAAGAAGCAATAGATAAATGGTAAACGGCAATGAGAATAGCTGTTACTATTAACAAATTAGATAAAAAATCTGAAAGACATTTTATACCCTGAAGTCTACTTAATAGTGCATTAAGATATTGGCAAAATTTTTCAGAAGATGTTCTACAAACAGCATTTGATACTGATGATAGTTTATCAAATATTATTACAAGAGCTACAGAAGTATTAAAACTTGAATTTTTAGGTGAAGGTAATTTCTTTAAAGGTCAATAAACTACACAAAAATTTTTGATTGCTCTATTAAGATTACAACTTTGTGATATGTGTGAGATTGATAGATATATATGTGTTTTCCATAATTATTATTATCATATTTATAATCAAGTACCTAATACATTATTTTATTTACCTTTGTTTTTTACTAAGATACCTGATCCTTGGGGACAAAAATTGATGGACACATATAAACCTAGCGATAATGATACATTAGGAATAAGGATTGCACACTGTAGAGATAAGTTAAGTGAATGGTGTGAAGACCCTATTTTAGCTAAATTAACTAGAGGATTAAGGAAGAAAATTTCTTTATGTTGTGATAAATCAAAACTACCATCAATGATAGGATGTGATAGTCCTTATTATTATAATAAAGTTAAAAGAAAATATAAGAAAAGAAAAGAATATAAAAGGAGATATTTTAAAAAGAAAGACTCGATATATAAAAAGAAAAAATATAAGAAGCCTAAAAAATCAACCTTTAAAAGAAAGAATAAAAAGGTATAAGAATGTCAATGTTATTATTGTAAAGAATTGGGACATTATTGTAAAGAATTATCATTTTCCTTTTAGACATGAGGACATGTGTGACTTCCTCAGTCATACCTGGCAGTTGAGCAATATCTATGATATCAGAAATATTATCCTGAATGCTTAGAACCTGTTTCTCCATGTCCTCTAATAGCTTAATTATCCGTTGTTTTTTACTGGCCAACCCCTGTTAAGAAATCTGTTAAAACATTTTTGTTAGTCTTAATAATCTCAATATCAAACTGATATTCGGCTAATAAAGTTTGCCATCTAATTAGTCTTTTATATTCAGGTTTAGAAGGTAAATTATTCTTTATAAAAGCTTTAGCTTGAGTATTATCTAGTCTTAATAAGCTAAATCTATTGGTGTATCTAACCCTTCTTTGAATGTTGCTTTTATAATTTTTTAAATTGCTCCAATATGTATCCATCCAAGACTACTTTTAATTTCTGGTTTTAACTTTTGAATTTTATCCTCAATATCTTTCTTTGTTAATAATGGTATGATAACTTTATTATTTATTAAAGATATCTCTAATGCTCTTTCTTGTATATTTAATCCATAATAAAGATGATGTTTTCTAGGTTTTATACCTAATCTTTCTAATGTATTAACATGAAATCTTGAATAATTTGTTAATGAAAAGTTTTTTTGTTGTATCTGTTTTAATTTTCTTTTATCTATAAGGTTTTCTTTATTATATTCCCTTGAAGATTCTTCTTCTTTATCTATTATTAGATCTATTTCGATCATTTCTGTATTATTCATCTTCAGAAGTTTTTGTATATTCTGTATTGGTTAGAATAAAAATACTTTCATCTGTATTTAATTCCTCAAAATTATCTATTTGAATAAATTCTCCTTCTTCTCTCATTTTTTGAATATCTTCATTGATTTCAATTTTCTTTTTATTCTTATCAAAATTTTTAGGGCATCTATTTACATAATGTCCTAATTCTTTACAATAATAACATTGACATTCTTTTATTTCCTTCTTTTAAAGGTTGGTTTTTTAGGCTTCTTATATTTTTTCTTCTTATAATATTGAGTTTTTATTTTCTTAAAATATCTCTTTTTGTATTATTTTCTTTTCTTATATTTTCTTTTAACTTTATTACAATAATAAGGACTATCATATCCTATCATTAATGGTAATTTTGGCTTATCACAACATAAAGAAATTTTCTTCCTTAATCCTCTGGTTAATTTAGCTAAAATAGCATCTCTACACCATTCACTTAACTTATCTCTACATGTGCAATCCTTTTCCCTAAGGTATCATTATCACGAGGTTTATATGTATCTATAAGTTTTTGCCCCTAAGGGTCAGGAATCTTAGTAACAAATAAAGGTAAATAAGATAATGTATTGGGTGCTTGATTATAAATATGGTAATAATAATATTGGAAAACACATATATATCTATCGATTTCACACATATCACAAAGTTGTACTCGTAATAAAGCAATCAAATATTTTTGTGTAGTTGATGGGTCTTTAAAGAAATTACCTTCACCTAAAAATTCAAGTTTTAATACTTCTATAGCTCTAGTTATAATATTTGATAAACTATCATCAGTATCGAATACTGTCTATAATACTTCTTCTGAAAAATTTTGCCAATATCTTAATGCACTATTAAGTAAACTTCTGGGTGTAAAATGTCTTACAGATTCTTTATCTAATTTGTTAATAGTAGCAGCTATTCTTATTACTGTTTCCCATTTATCTATTGCTTCTTCAATATTAGAAATACAATTTATATCCAAATATATTCCAAATGAATTAATAGGTTCAGCTCTCATCTTTTCTAAAGGAGTAAATTTATCTGTTTGTTGTTGCATAACTGAACTTATTCCTACATATCCTTTAATAGGTTTATCAAAAGTTTGAGATGGATTTTTACTGGTACTAGGAACATCTAAAATATTAGGATTATATTCTGGTTTAATTTATGTTATTTCAGGTTTCAAATTTATAAATTGACTTTCCATACTTATATCTCCTACCTTTGTCATTAAATTTTCTATGTCAGATGGAATTTTATCTGTTTTTGAATTACTCATTTCTTTTATATCCGTTAGGTATTTTCATTCTTTTTAAATATGTTAATAAAGGATTTTTCATTTCATCTGGTATCTTTATTCTTGTTTCTTTTTCTGTTTTTGTAACTTGTTCTTTTTTCTTTTCTCTATCTCTTTGTTGTAACAAGGTTCTGATTAAAACTATCATTTTATCTATTTCTAATATTATTTTTTCACCATAACTGATAATAGTTTTTTGTACCTCTATTAAATCTTATTTATTTATTTTTTTAATGTAAATGTATATATTGATTAAAAGGTATGTACACAGGAGTTCACTAGTTTATAGCTAGGTAGCCATTAACTAGTTGTGACAGATACAATCCTTAAAATGGGTCAAAACATAAGGGTACAAGGTAAAAATTATAGTGTACACATGTGTTTTGATCCGCTTCGCATTTTTCATCGGTTGATAGGTAGCTCCTTCGAAAAGTGCACGATTGCATGCCATCCAGATATAGTAAAGCGTGGCTGCCATTACAATAGTTGTAGCTTTTGCAAGCCACGAAGACCCGTGATTAGCCTGCTTAAACCATTTGAGGTACGTGTCAATTGAATTCATATCCTGTGGCAAGGCGAGCCATGCCTTAATGTCGGTCCATACTTGTTTGATATCACACAGTTGAAGAAGAGGTAGCTAGTCATCTTCGATTGCATTTGGCATAATGGGCATAACATGTCATTGAACACTAGTACATCTTTAGTTTTCAACTGTCCCTTAGCACACAACCAAACTATGAATGAGTGTTTTGGCGTGAGTCCTTACTTCCAGATCATTTTGGCCCATTGTACCTTCGGCTTTAATGGTCTGAGATAGTTATATACCTGTATTGTGAATGTTGTGGTCCCTATTGCCCAAGACTGCAATAGTAGTACTACCCGGTCCGCATCTCGTTCCCTTTCCAAAATGGAGTCCCTGATTGATAGAAGTCTTCTAAACAAGAGAGATTGGTCCCTATGCTGCGGCATCTCCCAAATTGATTTGCCCTCCATGTAGTAGTGGTTAAGCCACTTAACCCAGAGTGACTGCTTCTCTGCTTGGATGTCCCATAGAATTCGGGCCAAAAGCGCCTCGTTCCAAGTGCTCAAGTTTCTAAGTCCAAGGCCACCTTCCACCTTGGGTAGGCAGACATCTCTCTAGGCCATTAGTGCTTGCTTCAAGTCCCATAGGAAGTCCCTAGCCAATCTATCCAACTGATTGATAACCACTGCTGGTGTAGGAAGGATAGACAGCAAAAAATAATCCACACCCTGCAGGACAATTTGGATTAGTTGTAGTCACCCTGCATATGACATTGACCATGCCGACCATCTTTCTATGTAAGACCCAATCCTATCCAGTAACAGCCTATAGTATGATACTCTCATTTTACCTATCATGATTGGTATGCCAAGGTAGCAAAATGGGAAGCTCCCCATCGGGATGCCCCTGTAAGCCAGTATAGCCTTCTAGTCCGTCCTCCCCAACCCAGTTAGGTAGATATTCGATTTGTCCTTGTTCGTTTCCAAACCAGAGCATCGTTTAAGTTCCTCTAGGATCCCTAGTAAGATACATACAGATGATCTGTCTCCTCTAGCAAACAACATTAAGTCATCCGCGAAGACTAGGTACACAATCCTCAAGTAGTTACACTTGGGGTGGTAGTTAAAAGCAATCCCTAGTGTGTGGACTTTGACAACCCGAAGATGTATTCCAAACAGAGAATAAACAACAACGGGGATATGAGGTCTCCCTGACAGAGTCCCTTAACTCATCTAAAGAACCCATGCACTGTCCCATTGATAGCTACAGAGAATAAGGCTGTGGTAACGCACTGTTCAATCCAACCAACAAACTGCTGTGGGAATCCTAGTTCCTCCAGCAAGTCTAACATGAAATCCCAACTAACTGAGTCATATACTTTTCACAAGTCCACTTCGACTGTGCACCGTGGTGATACTCTCTTCCTGCTACAGGCCCATATTAGTTCCTGGACCAGTAGTATGTTGTTCGCGATGAGTCTCTCCTCCATAAAGACCAACTATACAGGATCCACTATGGTAGTTAGGACGGTTTTAAGCCTATCTACCAGTATTTTAGAGATATTCTTATAAACCACATTGCAGTATGATATCGGTCTATAGTCCCCCACCCTCTCCACGTGATCAGATTTAGGCACTAGTGTTATAATCGAATGATTAAGCTGCTTTAGCATCTTGCCAAATTGGAAGATTTCTCAAACCGCAGCACAAACACTTTGAGCAACCGTGCCCCAGGCCCCCTTGAAAAAATAGGCAGAGTACCCGTCAGGTCCCGGGGCTTTGCAGTTTCTAATATCCCAAAGGGCTAGTTTAATTTCCTGATTTGACACCGCCCTAACTAGGTCTGCCTTGTGATGGTGTGGTGCCATTGGTCTAGCCCTAACATAATCCACATTGAGTTTTTGGCACTCAACCCATGTCCCAAGCAGTCTGTAGTAATAGTCTACAAATTCTGCAGCTAGTGCCTTTGGACTGTCTGTCTTTGTTCCGTCCTCGTTGATAATGGATGCAATGAAGTTCCGTTTCTTATTCCTATTCACTAGGGCATGGAAGTACTTGGTGCTTTTGTCCACCTGGGCAACATATTTTCCCTTTGCTAGCTACTGATAGAACTTCATTTTCTGCCTCTGCTAACCTCCAAGCAGCCAGTTTTCGATCCTTGTATTGGGCTATCAAGCTGGTGTCTAAGGGATTAGCTAACAATAGTTGTTGTGCCCTCTGTAATTCTTGGTTCGCCTGCTCCACAAGCTCAAAATATGAGAAAATTCCTTTTTGTTCAGTCCATGCAAATCCCGTTTGAGTGCCTTCAACTTTCGACATAGTATAAACTGATGATAGCCTACGAAACTTTGTTCTTACACCTTATTAACCAAGTCTAAGAACCTTTCATGGTTTGTCCAAATGTTTAAAAATCTAAATGGGTGAGCCCCTCCCAGATAATCCATCTACATCCATAGGCTTGGGCTGTGGTCTGATAAGCATGCGATGGGGAAAAACTCCACAAATGCCTGGCTTTAGCCCCAAAACCAGGCATCATTACCCATGACTCTGTCCAGCTTGGACCAGACACGTGAGTTTGTCTAGGTGAACCATGTACCAACAGATGGGAGGTCTGCTAGGCCAGTTTCCGCATATAAAAAGGAAAAGTCTTTTAACTCATAGGTAGTAGGAGTGATTCTGCCCAGTTTTTCATCCACATGTAAATAAGTGTTAAAGTCTCCCATTAGAATCCATAGGGCCGATAGTTGAGATGAGGGCCTCTATCAAATATTTATCTAATTTAGTAGCCATATCTGTTTCTATTAATATTGTTAATTTTTGTTTATCCATTAGCTTTGTCTTTTACGTGATTCTTATTTACGAGTATCCTTAAGTGTTAATGAACTAGAATCAGTAACCTGTTCTAAACAATTGAAAAAATCTATTTCTTCAATATTATCAAATTGTTTAAAATCTTTTAATCTGGGACTTTGGTCGTTTCTATATCTTACACTATTACTTAGAATTTCTGAAATCTTTGTAAGCATGTAAGTCCTTAAAGGAAAAATGAGTAATAAGACTTTTATTTCTTCTCTAAGCCTTTTAAATTGTCTTTCAATTTTTTCTAAATCTTCTAAGTTAGGTTTCTGTCTAATAATAGGTCGGGGTTTTCGAGGCATCTTTTAAGTAGATCTATACCCCCAATCTGTATCATCGATATGATTGTCAGAATAAAATCTTATAGGTACTTTTGTATTATTATTATTATTATCCCATTCTTGTGCATATCTATGTTCAAACTCTATAAAGTTTTCATATGATATTTCTTGATTATCATAAAAAGTTATATGGAAATCTAATGATGTAGTAGATTCTACTAATTCAATATCTAAAGTATCTAATTCGAGTATGGCTCTGATACAATTTTCTTGTGCTGAAAAGTGTTGGTTCAAAACAAAGACATTTTTGGGTAAGTTATCTTGAAATATTATGACAAAATCTAAGGGGTTTACAGAAATTACAGAAATTGTAATCATTAACAGGATTGTATCACACCAAGAGTTATACTTATTAACCGATTATAATATCAAAACCATAAAGGGTCCACTATGCTTCCATAGTTGAGCTTCTCTTTGAACTTAATGATACCGGGTCACACCTTAGGATTTTTACCAGGCATTTCAGCCCTAACCTGCTTGAGTTACAAATAGGTAACTTTCTTAGGCTCTTTTAGTAGAGCAAAGCACTACACTGGGATCGTTTTCTACTTTCGGCATACGAAACTTAGATAAGAAAGCAAAGTATGCCTTTAAGATTTTGATAGTATAAGAGCTAATAACTTTGGCTCTTGCTGTGATACTTAAAGAAGGATTTTATTTCATAGTAATAATATTACAAAGGAGAGATTATATAAGATGGTTGAGGCTGAGAGAGCTATAAGATATTTCTAGAGATATGATTTCCTAGATATAATATTCTTATTCATCTATACATATATTTATAGAGTGCTAGAGGTAATCTGGACTTCAAACCTTGATTTATTACATTCAAGAAGTCTTTTTCTGCTATCAATTAGTGATGGATGAGTCACTCTTATCTTGTGTCGAGTCATTTGTCCTTTTGTAATTATAAGTATCTTTGCTTGTCCTTTTGTAATGATATCTTCCAGCTACCTTCATTATTCATCATAGGATCTTCCTAGAAGTTGGACACTTGTGTGACTAGTCTCTGAGTGCTTGTCCCCCTCACTGAACCCACTGCTTTTTTAGGGTGTGCATGCTGGACATATTCCTTCTCCGTGTTTTCTGAATTGACAAATTCTGGCTTGTGCCTGAAGACTTGATTGAATAATTCCTTTTTCAAAGAATTTTATCTTTGTTTGTAAATATCTTTCTACACTTGGAGGTGTTTTCTTGGCTGGGCTAATCATTATTGAGGAGTGCATCTTTTTCCCTCCATATGTACAGAATCCTTTTTTGAAGGGGCTTTCCATTTTTTGTAGGACTATTCGTACTCCAATTGCCCTCCGATAGTGAATATCTGATTCTTCAAATCTTCGATATTCTTTAGTATTATTTGTTTGAATAGAATAAGGGTAAGCTTTTCCAACCTAGCCTGTATAAAGTGGAAAGCTAGATATCTTTGATCTTCAAAGAAATCAAGACCAGCAAAGACAAATTTTAAGTATAAAATATCATTTGGAGTAACTGTTGGAATATGGATGTAAAAATCTTTTACCTCTTCTTGCACCCAAAAGGGTAATTGGGATATTTCTTCAAAGCTTGGGAATGATAAGTAAATTAAATTTATGGCACCAAAATTGTACCAATATTTGATCTTTCAGGGAGAGGAATCTTGATAATAGTTTATTCTTGGATATACACCAATATAATCCAAGTATCTATTTTCAGTATTTGAGAGACTATATAGTTCCTTCATTGTCTGTTGCTGTATCTCCACAACTAGGAGTATCTTTGGAGAAATCTTTGAAGAGAAAATAGCAAAATTTCTCAGTCCTTGGTCTAAGAGAAATTTCTTCATCTTTTTCTTCTTGTGGGGCCTTAGAGCAGGATCCTATATCTTTTATTTCTGACTTATCTAAGATATTTTTTTATCAATTTATTATTCATTTCAAAATTATTTATTCTAGTCTTTATTATTTTGCTTTCAGACATAAGGACATCTGTAACTTCCTCCGTTATACTTGGCAGCTAAGCAATATCTATGATATCAAAAATATTATCCTGAATGCTCAAAACCTATTTCTCCATGTCCTCTAATAGCTTAATTATCCATTGGTTTTGACTGGCCATCCTTGTTAAGAAATCTGCTAAAACATTTTTGTTAGTCTTAATAATCTCAATATCAAATTGATATTCAGCTAATAAAGTTTGCCATCTTATTAATCTTTTATATTCAGTTTTAGAAGGTAAATTGTTTCTTATAAAAGCTTTAACTTGAGTGTTATCTGTTCTTAATAAGAATCTTTTAGGTAGCAAAAAGTAATAAAATTTCTGGCAACTCTTAACAATCGCTAATAACTCTTTTTCATTAATATGATATCTTTTTTGTGTATCATTAAACGTACCAGAACAATATCTACATATGAGTTCTTTATCTTCATCTTTTTTCTTTAAAACTCCGCTCCAATAATTTTCTGATGCATTAGTCTCTAAAATTAAATCATCTGTTTCAGAACGTAATTGTAACTTAGGTAAAATAGTACATATTTGCTTCATCGTTTTCATATGATTTTCTAAGGTGGAATCAAAACTAAATATCTTATTTTGTTTTAATAGATTCTATAAGGGTTGTTTTAACCTAGCAAGATTTTCTATAAAATATGAAGCATAGTGCAAAACTCCTAAGAAACTCTGAACTTGTTTTTATCTATTAATTTATCTAGAAAATTACTTAACTTTTCCAATATATGGGGTTGTAATTCTATTCCTTTACTATCTATCATCATTCCTAAAAATTCTATTTTTTTTCTTGGATTAATTTAGCTTTTTTCTCTGATAGAGCTAATCCATGTTTAATACATAAATCACAAAACACATTTAAATACTTAATATGGGATTCTATAGTATTAGATACTATCAAAACATCATCAACATATACAAATTTAAAATCATAAGGTTTAAATATATTATCCATTTTTCTTTAAAATATCAAAAGTGCATTTTTTAATCCAAAAGGCATAACTAACCATTCATATTGTCCCTGAGGGGTGGAAAATGAAGTGTACTTAATACTATCTGGTTCCATTTTAATATGCCAAAAATCGCTTTTACAATCAAATTTAGAAAATATCTTTTTATTCCTTGTCCAATTTATTAAACTTTCCTTATGAGGTAAGAAATATCCATAAAAAATAGTATTATCATTTAGTTTTTTAAAATTTGTAACCATCCTAACTTTTCCTCTAACTATCTCCACGTGTTTTCTCATAATAAATCCTGGAGAGCTATGACGAGAATGACTTTCCTGTGTTAAATAAGCATCTAATAATTCTTTTATCTGTATATTAAATTCTTTTTTATCTTCCTCATTATATCTCATTGTTTTAACTCTAATTATTTTATTTTTATCTATCATTTCTAATTTAGCTGTTATCTTATTTCTATCCCAAAATTTTATAGGATTATCAGTATAACATTGCTTTAACTTTGATTTAATATTTTCTATATCTATATCTAATAATCTTAACTCAATTTGATATTGTAATAAAGGTGTTCATTTAGGAAAAATCTATTTTTTACTAGAGTTAATGTAATTTTCTATTGTTCACTTGAATTTGATTCAGAAGATTTTTTTTGGATTTCAAATATTTCGTCAGTTTCGCTATCAGTATTATCTGTTGAAGAATCATTTTGATCAATAATTTGATTAATCTAGTTAATGTAATTACTAGAGCAAATAAAGAACTTTTCTTCGAACTATTAGATCACATTCAGGATGAAACAGTTAAAAGAGAATATCTGTTAAAGGTTAAAGATTTAGTTCTAAATCCAAAAGTTCAAGTAGAACTTTATAATTTAAAAGAAGTATTTGAAAATTTTAAAGGTAAACAAAAAGAACCTACTAACTCTTTACAAGATCTACAATTAGAAATTAAAGAACTTAAACAAGAAGTTAAATGGTTAAACGAATATAATGATCAAAGAATAATAGACATTAATCAGATAAATACAGCATTAGTTCAACAAAAATTAGATAAACCTTTAATAGATCCCACTCCTTTATCAGACGAAGTAAAGAGACTTACTTGGTCATGATTTGATTAATCATGGATGTATTCATGATGAAGTAATTTGAGCACTTGGCTCTGATACCAATTTGCAACCTAGGATAAAATGCTGGATAAATCTGATTGATTTATTGACTTGAAAAACTATTACAAGGTGATCCTATTGATCTCGATCTATTACAAATGTTTGAAATTTGGAACAAGTATCACAAATGTCTGAGTAGAGAGAGGTTTCAGTGTCTTATCTTTCGAGAGGAAGATGAGACTTGGTTTCTTCAATGAGGTGCTGTCTTATATAGGCAGCGGGGGCATAACTTTCTCTGATTGAATCTTGCATTATTGTTAATAGGTCCACTTGAGTGGAAGAGGGAATCAAGTTGTCGGCCATGATGAAGAATAGCTCTAAAAGCTTCTGTGAGTGGCGGGGTCCACCACGTTCTGTTTTCAGCTGAATTATTTTACAGAAGACTAGTGTGATGTCGTGTAGTCTCTTTGATTGCTGATAAAGCTGCATTGTTCGCTTTTCTCTTTTTCTTTTTGAATGGAATCTTGTCATTTATGGACTCTGACAAAGGTATGCTTGAGCAATACCAGAAGGGCAATCCATATCTCCATTGTCATACTGGCTGAATTCTGGCTGAGACTTTGATTCACTATCTTCATCATCTACTTGTTGAAGCTGCTGCTGTAACAGTTGCAATTGAAGTTGCAATTCAGATTTGCTTATCTTTTTACCTTTGCTGGAGGAGGATTGTGCATCAGACTCTTTCTGTTCTATTTTGGGGACATGAGTCCATCATTTGACTCTGATTTCTTTGCAAAGATGTTTTACATTATCAACTGTTTCGAGCTTATAGCCCCATCCTAATACAAAGCATATTTTCTTTTCAATGTAATACTTACAAAGCTGGTTATTAGGGGTTAATCCTTGAATCTGACTTTCTAGGCCATGACCTAACCTAAGGTACCTATAAACCCATTTGCAGACAAATTTCTTGGTGAAATCAAGGATAAAACTCAGCTCTAAAGATTTTTAGGTTGCTTGAATTATATATCAGATTTTATCCCTAATCTCAGAATCATCTGTGAACCTTTATACAAGCGTCTTAAAAAAGACCCAATCCCTTGGAGTGATGAGCAAACTCAAACAGTTAAGAAAAGAAAATTAAACAGATTGTCAAGAGACTTCCTTGTTTAGGAATTCCAGATCCAACAACTTTCATGATAGTTGAAACAGATGCCTCAAACTTAGGTTATGGAGGTATCTTAAAATGGAGAAAACCTAATTCTTCTTCCAAACAGTTAGTTAGGTATCATTCATGAATTTGGCTTTCAAGTCAAAAGAATTACAGTACCATTAAAAAGGAAATACTTGCAATAGTTTTATGTATTTCTAAATTTCAAGATAATTTAATCAATCAAAAGTTTTTACTTCGAATAGACTGTAAAGCAGCAAAAGATGTTAAAAACTTAGTTGCTCAGCAAATTTTTACCAGATGGCAAGCACTACTTTCAAGTTTTGATTTTGACATTGAATTTATCAAAAGAGAGAACAATTCTCTACCAGATTTCTTAACCAGGAAGTTCTTACAAGGACGAATATAGCTTTTTAACACAGTATTCAACACTGTGATGAGTACCGACTCACGTCTGGAGCTCATTCATTCATCTATAAATAGCTATCTACACCAGCTCAAAGCAAGCATGGATCAAACTCTGAAGTTCAGACCACCGCAAGGTAATAGATTCACAGTTCTAAGTTCTTTCCCTTCTTTGCCATCTAGTTCAGTGAGCAAATCTCCGCTCACGATGAATCTCCTCGAACCAGCTTCTTCAAAAAACACAGAAACACAAAAAATAGACTTATCTTTCTACACCATTCCTTCTCCGACTTCTTTCAAAGAAGCAGTCGTTCCAAAGACTCCAACTAAACCAGAAAAACCAACCCTTTCTTCTTCAAAAGAAAAATTTGAATTCCTTCCTAAGACAGTTATCCCAATATTAGCCCTTCCAAGAGAGTTAACAACCCTTCCTGAAAGAGAGTTAGTCAGTAAACTTCACTCAGAAGCCTACAGACAATCCAGCCATATTTTTAAATCAGAACCCCAAAAATCCCGTCTCTATTATGAGCACATCCTCTTTGCTACTGGTTCAATAGAATTTGAACACAAAAGAAATCTCAACAGAGCCGATAAAGGCATAGCATATTCCAAATATAGGATTATGAAAATCCTCGACCTAAACACTTGGCCGGTCACCGGTATTTACACTCCTATTCAGTTCAAAACACCATTTAAACCTCCAACATACAATTTTATGGATTATATCGATGCTTGGTATAATTTCATGTATCTCAGAGACCTCACCCACACTTGATTTGTCAAGTATGGTAAGGATCCTATCAACCCTATACCAAGATGGTTCTACGCTTGGTGGAAAACATTTGGTGGAAGCAAATCCACTCTATCCAGTCAGAACTTGCAAAAGTTCAATCAATTTGTAATAGAAAGTCAGATTCAGGGATTAACCCCTAATAACCAGCTTTGTAAGTATTATATTGAAAAGAAAATATGCTTTGTATTAGGATGGGGCTATAAGCTCGAAACAGTTGATAATGTAAAACATCTATGCAAAGAAATCAGAGTCAAAGGATGGACTCCTGTCCCCAAAACAGAATAGAAAGAGTCCGATGCACAATCCTCCTCCAGCAAAGGTAAAAAGATAAGCAAATCCGAATTGCAACTTCAATTGCAACTGTTACAGTAGCAGCTTCAACAAGTAGATGATGAAGATAGTGAATCAGAGTCTCAGCCAGAATTCAGCCAGTACGACAATGGAGATATGGACTGCCCTTCTGGTATTGCTCAAGCATACTTTTGTCAGAGTCCATAAATGACAAGACTCCATTCAAAAAGAAAAAGAGAAAAGCGAACAATGCAGCTTTATCAGCAATCAAAGAGACTATACGACATCACACTAGTCTTCTATAAAATAATTCAGGTGACAACAGAACGTGGTGGACCCCGCCACTTACAGAAGCTTTTGGAGCCATTCTTCATCATGGCCGACAACTTGATTCCCTCTTCCACTCAAGTGGACCTATAAACAATAATGCAAGATTCAATCAGAGAAAGTTATGCCCTCGCTGCCTATATAAGACAGCACCTCATTGAAGAAACCAAGTCTCATCTTCCTCTCGAAAGACAAGACACTGAAACCTCTCTCTACTCAGATATTTGTGATACTTGTTCTAGATTTCAAACCTTTGTAATAGATCGAGATCAATAGGATCTCCTTGTAATAGTTTTTCAAGTCAATAAATCAATCAGATTTATCCAACAATTTATCCTGGGTTACAATTGGTATCAGATCCAAGTGCTTAAATTACTTCATCATGAATACATCCATGATTAATCAAATCATGACCGAGTAAGTCTCTTTACTTTCTTTCTCTAAGTCTTGCATAATGTAGTTTAATCCGCTTTCTCTTGTTCTTAAGCACTATATCTTCTTGTATGTTTCTTTGAAAATATCCTTTAACTATGATGGTTGGTTAGTCACCTGTGAGAGCAGCTAGTACGTTGGTCAGCTCAGAATTGTTGGATTATGCTAGAATGCACAGGAGAGCGCGATATGCCCGGACACGGGGGTGGTCCCGTAGCTGCCAACCATAAGCATAGTAATGACTCAGGTGTGTCCAGAGTTTAGGTGTGTCCTAGGGAGAATTAAAGAAACATAGATCAAGATATAATTCTAAGGAACAATAAAATTCGTATTAACTACTACTACATAGACGAAGAGAGAGAAAGTAATCTTCTTACCCATGACATCCAATCTTTCAGATATCGACATAGAATCAGTTAACGATTTAGAAATTTGCACTCAACTAGATAAAGTTGAATCTAGGTTAATGAATTGGAATTTACCAATAGAAAAATTTGAAAAGATTTATGAAAAATGAATGTTTGATTTAGTTCAAAGTTATACAATCAAAACAACTGAAAAAACAGTTTCCATAAATCAGCCTTATGGTACTATCCAACTTCTAAATCCAGTTACCTTAGAACAACATAAAAGGAATAAATATCGATATCTTCATATTGGATTAGTTCAAGTAGCTATCAAACCTTTCTATCGATTAGGAATTGATGCCCCAATCTATCTTCTACTACGTGATAGTAGACATTTAGATTTTCAAAACAGTTTGCTAGTAGTCCTTGAATCTAACACAGCTAATGGTCCCGTTTATTTCAACCATTACCCAAATTTCACCGTAGATCTAACAGATCCACACATTCTCAAAGCCTTAACTTTAAACATTCAGACAAAGAACTTAGAGTTCGAACTAGGATAAAAACCTCTTGGTTTAATATATCGTGTTTACTATAAGGTAATGAAAACCACGATTAATCCTAAAGCCAAACAGCATATTGGAAACCCTAAAGAAACTTGTTTATTAGAAACAAATTTTGAAAGATCGAATACCTTTGTCCCTCAAATGATTAAGTGGAATACTGTTCTACAAAACCCTATCTAGAATTTTGATCACATTATTAATCCTAAAAAGCATTATGAATCTAAAACATTAGAAAAAATAACAGAAACTTCAATAGGTCATATAGAGTTAGAATTCAGAAGAAAATCTTTTTCAGTTCCTTCCTCATCCTTCTCTTTACCCAGATCATTTAGCAGTAGACGATTTGGTAATATAGAATTTTCTGGAGAAAATCCCAAAGTAAACAATGTTGACTTTAGTGGAGAAATCCCTAAAGTAAATTATGAAGAAAACATTAGTGTTAAATCAGGAAGCCCTACTCAATCAGAAATGCATATGCCTTCAACTCTAATGGTTTTAACTTCTAAAAATGACTTTGTTTTAAACAAAGATTATCTTCGTAAGTTATGGAAAAGACTATGTAACGAGTTAAAACGAAAATGGTATTTTGCTACAGTTTCTGAATTAGAAAGAGCTAGACTCTTACAAAAGTATTATTCAGATCAAATAAGAATGAAACAACATTTAGACTTTTTTGATTGGTATGAATTAGTTAAATATCAGAAAAAGAATGTATTAAGTGTTATTACCAAAAAATGGTATACATCCAAAAATGAAGTTAAAGAGTCTGTCTTTCCTCCAGCAGAAGAAATCAAAATCCCGATAGAAAATCAGGTTATAACAACTTCTCCATTTAAATTAGAAAACTTAGATAAACATGGTGGTGTAACTAATAAAGATTTAAATAAAGTAATTCAACAGAATAATTATACTAATCAGATGCTACTTACTATGGCTAGTAAAGTAGAACAACTAGACAGTAAATCCTCTATACGAGAAACCCCACAGTTCAAACAGTTTAATCCAAAACAGCTTGTTGACCCTAATCCAGTATTTAAACCTATAATATACGAACCTAAGAATATTAAGCTTAATAAAGGAACCATGAATATAGAAGAAGTAGATTTTATTAAAGAAATAAATGAAAAGTTAAAAAATCTAAAAACAAGAGATGAACCCGAATCAAGTTCTAAAACACATCTCCAAACCATACATCAACCAGTCTCTCTAATAGACATTGACCCTTCTCCTGAACAGCTTAATAAATTAGGAGGAAGTAAAAGAATTTCAAAAACCAAATACCCTCGGTTTGCCAATCCTCATACTAGGAATTATTACCCTAGGCCATCCTTTCCAGATGTTCAATTTGAAGAATGTCATTTAGATACTTGAGCAGCTTTTACTGGTGAAGACATTACCGAATGGAATATTGATGGTATGTCTGAACACAGTATAATCAATATTATTCAAGAAATGTCCATGGCAATTACAGCCATTAAATGTAAGAATCCCAACAATACCGATCAATCAATCCTTCATATTCTTACAACAGGTTTTACTGGCGATCTTCAGGGGTGGTGGAACAACTACCTCATTGAACCACAATGCCAAGAAATCTTAAATGCCACCAAAGTCCTAACCAAAATAGTTCCAAATGCTAACGGTCAACCCACTCAAGTATCTAAGACAACTCCTGATTGTCTAAATACTTTCATGTTTACTCTAACTCAGCATTTTGTAGGAAATCCTCAACAGCTAGCAGATAGAAGTTCAGAAATCCTAACTAACTTAACTTGCCCTAAATTACATGATTTCAGATGGTATAAAGATATGTTTTTACAAAAACAGATTGTCATCATGCGTTCTGGAAAGAACGATTTATCTCAGGGTTACTTCCCTTATTTGCAGAAAAGGTTAGACAAAAGTTAAAATTAGATTTTGGAAATGAAATCCCCTATGACTATCTAGCATATGGTCAATTAATCAGTTATGTGAATCAAGCAGGTGCAGATCTCTGCACAGATCTAAAACTCAAAAATCAGATGGAATCCTATCATAAGAAATCTAAAAAAGAATTACGAAACTTTTGTGAAATATTCGGATTTTCACCAATAACTCCACCATCTAAAAAGCTAAAGAAAGAAAAGAAAAGAAGATTTAAAAAGGAAAAGAGAGAAAGAAATTCTAAACCATTTAAAAGAAAAGATAAATCTTTTAATAACACCATTAAGTGTTACTTCTGTGGAAAAAGAGAACATAAAGCAGACGAATGTAAAATAAAAGCTAAAAAGAAGAAAAGAGTAAATCAGCTTTCTTTATCAAAAGATACTTTAGAACAGATTAAACAAATTCTTGATCAAAACGATTCTTCAACAGATAATAGTGATAATGAAACTAACGGAATATTTGAAATCCAAGAAAATTCCTCTGAATCAGATTCAAGTGAACAGTCTTCTTGCGATTGCACCAGTTTATGTACTTGTGCAATAGGAGAACTCTGTATGATCAATAATTCATCTAATCAAGTTAATGTAATTACTAGAGCAAATAAAGAACTTTTCTTCGAACTATTAGATCACATTCAGGATGAAACAGTTAAAAGAGAATATTTGTTAAAGGTTAAAGATTTAGTTTTTAATCCAAAAGTTCAAGTAGAACCTTATAATTTAAAAGAAGTATTTGAAAAATTTAAAGGTAAACAAAAAGAACCTACTAACTCTTTACAAGATCTACAATTAGAAATTAAAGAACTTAAACAAGAAGTTAAATGGTTAAAAGAACAGAATGATCAAAGAATAACAGACATTAATCAGATAAATACAGAATTAGTTCAACAAAAATTAGATAAACCTTTAATAGATCCCACTCCTTTATCAGACGAAGAAATAGAACAAAATGAAAACAATTCAGATTATATTTCAACTATTTCCCAGATAACTTTTCAAAAGTGGTATTTTCCAATTCTTCTCAAAATAGGAGATTTCTCAATTCAGTTAGTTGCCCTTCTAGACTCCGGAGCAGATCAGAATTGTATCTGTGAAGGATTAATCCCTACCAAATATTTAGAACTTGATTCTGGTTCATCTCTTGTCTTTAGATTTTTTAACTTTTCATTTATTTCTTTAATAAAATCTACTTCTTCTATATTCATGGTTCCTTTATTAAGCTTAATATTGTTAGGCTCGTATATTATAGGTTTAAACACTGGGTTAGGATCAACAGGCTATTTTGGATTAAACTGTTTAAATTGTGGGGTTTCTCGTACAGAGGATTTACTGTCTAGCTGTTCTACTTTACTAGCCATGGTAACTAGCATTTGATTAGTATAATTATTATGTTGAATTACTTTATTTAAATCTTTATTAGTTACATCACCATATTTATCTAAGTTTTCTAACTTAAATGGAGAAGCTGTTATAACTTGATTTTCTATTGGGATTTTGATTTCTTCAGCTGGAGGAAAGACCGACTCTTTAACTTCATTTTTTGATGTATACCATTTTTTGGTAATAACATTTAAAGCATTCTTTTCTTGATATTTAACTAATTCATACCAATCAAAAAAGTCTAAATGTTGTTTCATCCTGAATGTGATCTAATAGTTCGAAGAAAAGTTCTTTATTTGCTCTAGTAATTACATTAACTTGATTGGAAGAATTATTGATCATACAGAGTTCTCCTATTGCACAAGTACATAAACCGGTGCAGTCGCAAGAAGACTGTTCACTTGAATCTGATTCAGAGGAATTTTCTTGGATCTCAAATATTTCGTCAGATTCGCTATCACTAATATCTGTTGAAGAATCGTTTTGATCAAGAATTTGATTAATCTGCTCTAAAGTGTCTTTTGATAAAGAAAGCTGCTTTACTCTTTTATTCTTTTTAGCTTTTATTTTACATTCATCTGCTTTATGTCCTCTTTTCCCACAAAAATAGCATTTAACAGTGTTGTTAAAGGTTTTATCTTTTCTTTTAAATGGTTTAGAAATTCTTTCTTTCTTTTCCCTTTAAAATTTTCTTTTCTTTTCTTTCTTTAGCTTTTTAGATGGTGGAGTTATTGGTGAAAATCCAAATATTTCACAAAAATTTCCTAAATGGTTCACAGATGATTCTGAGATTAGAGATAAAATCTGATATATAATTTAAGCAACCTAAAAATCTTTGAAGTTGAGTTTTATCTTTTATTTCATCTGGAAACTTCTCTGCAAACTCGAGCAGCTTTTACTGGTGAAGACATTACCAAATGGAATATTGATGGTATGTCTGAACACAGTATCCTCAACGTTATTCAAGAAATGTCCATGGCTATTACCGCAATCAAATGTAAGAATCCCAACAATATTGATCAATCCATCCTTCATATTCTTACCACTGGTTTTACTGGCGTTCTTCAGGGGTGGTGGAACAACTACCTCACTGAACCACAACGCCAAGAAATCCTAAATGCCACCAAGGTCTTAAAAAAAGTAGTTCCAAATGCTAACGGTCAACCCACTCAAGTATCTGAGACAACTTCCGATTGTCTTAACACCTTTATGTTTACCCTAACTCAGCATTTTGTAGGAAATCCTCAACAGTTAGCAGATAGAAGTTCAGAAATCCTAACTAACTTAACCTGCCCTAAACTTCATGATTTCAGATGGTATAAAGATATGTTTTTACAAAAAGTCATGCTTAGAACAGATTGTCATCATGCGTTCTGGAAAGAACGATTTATTTCAAGATTACCTCATTTGTTTGCTGAAAAAGTTCGACAAAAGTTAAAATTAGATTTTGGAAATGAAATTCCTTATGACTATCTAGCATATGGTCATTTAATCAGTTATGTAAATCAAGCAGGTGCAGATCTCTGCACAGATCTAAAGCTTAAAAATCAGATGGAATCCTATCATAAAAAATCTAAAAAGGAATTAGGAAATTTTTGTGAAATATTTGGATTTTCACCAATAACTCCACCATCTAAAAAGCTAAAGAAAGAAAAGAAAAGAAAATTTAAAAGGGAAAAGAAAGAAAGAATTTCTAAACCATTTAAAAGAAAAGATAAAACCTTTAACAACACCGTTAAATGCTATTTTTGTGGAAAAAAAGGACATAAAGCAGATGAATGTAAAATAAAAGCTAAAAAGAAGAAAAGAGTAAATCAGCTTTCTTTATCAAAAGACACTTTAGAGCAGATTAATCAAATTCTTGATCAAAACGATTCTTCAACAGATATTAGTGATAGCGAATCTGATGAAATATTTGAGATATAAGAAAATTCCTCTAAATCAGATTCAAGTGAATAGTCTTCTTGTGACTGCACCGGTTTATGTACTTGTGCAATAGGAGAACTCTGTATGATCAATAATTCTTCCAATCAAGTCAATGTAATTATTAGAGTGAATAAAGAACTTTTCTTCGAGCTATTAGATCACATTCAGGATGAAACAGTTAAAAGAGAATATCTGTTAAAGGTTAAAGATTTAGTTCTTAACCCAAAAGTTGAAGTAGAACCTTATAATTTAAAAGAAGTATTTGAAAAATTTAAAGGTAAACAAAAGGAACCTACTAACTCTTTACAAGAACTACAACTACAAATTAAAGAACTTAAACAAGAAGTTAAATGGTTAAAGGAACAAAATGATCAAAGAATAACAGACATTAACTAGATAAATACGAAATTAGTTCAACAAAAATTAGATAAACCTTTAATAGACCCCACTCCTTTATCAGACGAAGAAATAGAACAAAATGAAAATAATTCAGATTATATTTTAGCTATTTCCCAAATAACCTTTCAAAAGTGGTATATTCCAATTCTTCTTAAAATAGGGGACTTCTCAATCCAATTAGTTGCCCTTTTAGATTTCGGAGCAGATCAGAATTGTATCTGTGAGGGATTAATTCCTACCAAATATTTAGAAAAAACAGGTTCTAAATTATATTCTGCAGTAGGTGAATAGCTAAAAATCAGATACAAATTGTCCAATGCTCACATATGTAATAAACAATTTTGTTTCACAAATTCCTTCTTAATTATTAAAGATTTAAGCCAAGAATTGATTTTAGGAACCCCATTTCTTACTCAAATCTATCCCATCAATGTAGATCAAAACGGTGTTCACACCGAAATAGGATCCATACCAGTCACCTTCTCCTTTTTGTAAAGTCCTTTAACAAAAGATATCAATCTTCTGAAAAGAAAGATTCGTTGTCGTGAACAATAAATAGCCTTTATTAAAGAAGATATCAAATACACTAGAATCCAAAGCCAGCTACAGCTAAAAGACATTCAAGATAAGATAGAATCTATCCAAAAAGATTTTGAACAGCAAATCTGCTCAGAGGTCCCCACAGCCTTTTGGGAAAGGAAAAAGCATATAGTCAGTCTCCCGTACATTGATAATTTCGATGAATCAATGATACCTACAAAGGCCAGACCAATTCAGATGAATCAGGAATTAGTGGAATATTGTAAATAGGAAATCTCTAACTTATTGCAAAAAGCCTTAATCAGAGAATTAAGATCACCCTGGTCATGTGCAGCATTTTATGTTAACAACAATGCAGAAAAGGAAAGAGGCGTTCCTCGATTAGTTATCAATTATAAGCCTTTAAATAAAGCTCTTAAATGGATTCGATATCCAATCCCTAACAAACGAGATTTGTTAAAAAGAACCTACAAAGCAGTCCTTTATAGTAAATTCGATATGAAATCAGGATTCTGGCAAATTCAGATTAAAGAAGAAGATAGATATAAAACAGCATTCAATGTTCCTTTTAGACAATATGAATGGAATGTAATGCCCTTTGGATTAAAGAATGCAACCAGTGAATTTCAAAAGGTTATGAATGACATCTTTAACCCATATACAACATTTACAATAGTCTACATAGATGATGTTTTAATCTTTAGTGAATCATTTGAACAACATCTTAAATATTTACGTCTTTTCCGTGAGATAATCACGAAAAATGGGTTGGTAGTGAGTGCATCTAAACTCCGCCTTTGCCAAACTAAAATTCGTTTCTTAGGCCACGACCTAACCCAAGGAACTTATAAACCCATTTGCAGAGCCATAGAGTTTGCAGAGAAGTTTCTAGATGAAATAAAAGATAAAACTCAGCTTCAAAGATTTTTAGGTTGCTTAAATTATATATCAGATTTTATCCCTAATCTCAGAATCATCTGTAAACCATTATACAAGCGTCTTAGAAAAGACCCAATCCCTTGGAGTGATGAGCAAACTCAAACAGTTAAGAAAATTAAACAGATTGTCAAAAGACTTCCTTGTTTAGGTATTCTAGATCCAACAGCTTTTATGATAGTAGAAACAGATGCCTCAGACTTAGGATATGGAGGTATTCTAAAACAGAGAAAACCTAATTCTACTTCAGAACAGTTAGTTCGATATCATTCAGGAATTTGGCTTTCAAGTCAAAAGAATTACAGTACTATTAAAAAAGAAATACTTGCAATAGTTTTATGCATTTCTAAATTCCAAGATGATTTAATCAATCAAAAGTTTTTACTTCGAATAGACTGTAAATCGGCAAAAGATGTTTTACAAAAAGATGTTAAAAACTTAGTTGCTAAGCAAATTTTTGCCAGATGGCAAGCATTTTTATCCAGTTTTGATTTTGACATTGAATTTATCAAAGGAGAGAACAATTCTCTACTAGATTTCTTAACCAGGGAATTCTTGCAAGGACGGATATGACTTTTAACACAGTATTCAACATTGCGATGAGTACCGACTCACGTCTGGAGCTCATTCATTTACCTATAAATAGCAACTTCAAGCAGCTCAATCAGACATGGATCAACAACCAAGATTCCGACCACCTCAAGGTAATCGGTTTACAGTACTCAATTCCTTTCCATCTCTTCCATCCAATTCTGTGAGCAAGTCACCGCTCACAATGGATCGTTTCAACCCAGTCTCTTCAAAAAATACTGAGACACAAAAAATAGATTTATCTTTCTATACAACACCCATTCCTACTTCCTTCAAGGAAGCAGTTGTTTCGAAAACACCAGCGAAATCAGAAAAATCAACCCTTTCTGCAACCAAAGAGAAATTTGAATTTCTCCCAAAAACAGTCATCCCAATATTGGCTCTTCCCAGAGAACTAACAACCCTTCCAGAAAGAGAACTAGTTACCAAACTTCATCCAGAGGCCTATCGCCAATCCAGCCACATTTTCAAATCAGAACCTCAGAAGTCCCGACTCTATTATGAGCACATTCTTTTTGCAACAGGTTCAATTGAGTTTGAACATGAAAGGAATTTAAACAGAGCCGACAAAGGCATAGCCTATTCTAAGTGCAGGATTATGAAAATCCTTGACCTCAACACCTGGCCAGTTACAGGCATCTATACCCCTATTCGATTCAAAACACCTTTCAAGCCTCCTACATATAATTTCATGGATTACATAGATTCTTGGTACAATTTCATGTACCTCTGAGATCTTACTCACACCTGGTTTGTCAAATATGGCAAAGATATCATTACTCTTATACCAAGATGGTTCTACGCTTGGTGGAAGCAAATCCACATTATCCAGTCAAAACTTGCAAAAGTTTAATTAGTGTGTAATAGAGAGTCAAATTCAGGGATTAACTCTGAACAACTAGCTTTGTAAGTTTTATGTTGAAAAGAAAATATGTTTTATATTAGGATGGGGCTATAAGCTCGATCAAATTGAAAATGTAAAATATCTCTGTAAGGAGATAAGAGTCAAAGGATGGACTCCAGTCCCTAAGCCATATCCGAAAGAATCAGATGCACAATCCTTTTCAAGCAAAGGAAAGAAGAAAATCAGCAAGATAGAACTGCAACTCCAGTTGCAACTTTTACAACAACAGCTTCAACAAGCCGATGGCGATGAAAGTGAATTGGATTCTCAACCAGAATACAGCCTGTATGACAACCGAGATATGGACAACCCTTCTGGTATCGCTCAAGCATACCTTTGTCAGAGTCCATAAATGACACGGCTCCACTCCAAAAGAAAAAGAGAGAAAAGGACCTTACAGCTTTATCAATAGTCGAAAAGACTATACAATATTATTCAGACATACTGCAAAATCATTCAATTGACAGCATCATATGGTGGACCCCTCCACTCACAAAGACTTTTGGAGCCATTCTTCATGATAGTCGACAACATTATTCCATCTTCCACTCAAGGGGACCACACTACAATAATGCAGACTTCAATCAGAGAAACCTACTCCCTTGCTGCCTATATAAGGCAACTCGTGACTGAAGACATGAAGACTCATTCACCCTTGAATCCTTCTGAGTATGAAACCTCTCTCTATCTAGATATCTGTAGCACTTGTTTCAGTTTTCGTACCCTTGTACTTCAATAAGATGTTGTGTAAACTTTGAATAGTTTTAATAAAACAGAAGTTTTATCAGCAATTTATCCTAGATTAAGCTTAATAAAGGAACCATGAATATAGAAGAAGTAGATTTTATTAAAGAAATAAATGAAAAGTTAAAAAATCTAATAAACACGATATATTAAACCAAGAGGTTTTGATCCTAGTTCGAACTCTAGGTTCTTTGTCTGAATATTTAAGGTTAGGGTTTTGAGAATGTGTGGATCTGTTAGATCTACGGTGAAATTTGGGTAATGGTTGAAGTAAACGGGACCATTGGCTGTGTTAGATTCAAGAACTGCTAGCAAACTATTTTCAAAATCTAAATGTCTACTATCACGTAGTAGAAGGTAGATTGGGGCATCGATTCCTAATCGATAGAGAGGTTTGATAGCTACTTGAACTAATCTAATATGAATATATCGGTATTTATTCTTTTTATGCTGTTCTAAGGTGACTGGATTTAAAAGCTGAATAGTACCGTAAGGCTGATTTATGGAAACTGTTTTTTCAGTTGTTTTGATTGTATAGCTTTGAACCAAATCAAACATTCCTTTTTCATAAATCTTATCAAAATTTTCTATTGGTAAATTCCAGTTCATTAACCTAGATTCAACTTTATCTAGTTGAGTGCTGATTTCTAAATTGTTAACTGATTCTATGTCGATATCTGAAAGATTGGATGTCATGGGTGAGTAGGGGATTACTTTCTCTCTCTTTGTCTATGCATTAGTAATTAATACGAATTCTATTGTTCCTTAGAATTATATCTTGATCTATGTTTCTTTATTTCCCCCTAGGACGCACCTAAACTCTAGACACACCTGAGTCATTACTTTGCTTATGGTTGGCAGCTACGGGACCACCCCCGGGTCCGGGCATATCGCGCTCTCCTGCGCATTCAAGCCTAATGCAACGGTTCTGGGCTGACCAATGTACTAGCTGCTCTCACAGGTGACTAACCAACCATCATAGTTAAAGGGTACTTTTAATGAAACATACAGGAAGATATAATACTTAAGAACAAGAGAAAGTGGATTAAACTACATCATGCAAGACTTAGAGAAAGAAAGTAAAGAGACTTACTCGGTCATGATTTGATTAATCGTGGATGTAATCATGATGAAGCAATTTGAGCACTTGGCTCTGATACCAATTGCGAACCTAGGATAAATTGCTGATAAAACTTCTGTTTTATTAAAACTATTCAAAGTTTACACAACATCTGATTGAAGTACAAGGGTACGAAAACTAAAACAAATGCTATAGATATCTAGATAGAGAGAGGTTTCACACTCAGAAGGATTCAAGGGTGAATGAGTCTTCATATCTTCAGTCACGAGTTGCCTTATATAGGCAGCAAGGGAGTAGGTTTCTCTGATTGAAGTCTGCATTATTGTAGTGTGGTCCCCTTGAGTGGAAGATGGAATAATGTTGTCGACTATCATGAAGAATGGCTCCAAAAGTCTTTGTGAGTGGAGGGGTCCACCATGTGATGCTGTTAATTGAATGATTTTTCAGTATGTCTGAATAATATCGTATAGTCTTTTCAACTGTTGATAAAGCTGTAAAGGTCATTTTCTCTCTTTTTCTTTTGGAGTGGAGCCGTGTCATTTATGGACTCTGACAAAGGTATGCTTGAGCGATACCAGAAGGGTTGTCCATATCTCGGTTGTATTACAGGCTGTATTCTGGTTGAGAATCCGATTCACTTTCATCGCCATCGGCTTGTTGAAGCTGTTGTTGTAAAAGTTGCAACTGGAGTTGCAATTCTGTCTTGCTGATTTTTTTCTTTCCTTTGCTTAAAGAGGATTGTGCATCTGATTCTTTCGGATCTGGCTTAGGGACTGGAGTCCATCCTTTGACTCTTATCTCCTTACAGAGATATTTTACATTTTCAATTTGATCGAGCTTATAGCCCCATCCTAATACAAAACATATTTTCTTTTCAACATAAAACTTACAAAGCTGGTTGTTCAGAGTTAATCCCTAAATTTGACTCTCTATTACAAACTGATTAAACTTTTGCAAGTTTTGACTGGATAATGTGGATTTGCTTCCACCAAGCGTAGAACCATCTTGGTATAGGAGTAATGATATCTTTGCCATATTTGACAAACCAGGTGTGAGTAAGATCTCGGAGGTACATGAAATTGTATCAAGCATCTATGTAATCCATGAAATTATATGTAGGAGGCTTGAAAGGTGTTTTGAATTGAATAGGGGTATAGATGCCTGTAACTGGCCAGGTGTTGAGGTCAAGGATTTTCATAATCCTGCACTTAGAATAGGCTATGCCTTTGTCGGCTCTGTTTAAATTCCTTTTATGTTCAAACTCAATTGAACCTGTTGCAAAAAGAATGTGCTCATAATAGAGTCGGGACTTCCGAGGTTCTGATTTGAAAATGTGGCTGAATTGGCGATAGGCCTCTGGATGAAGTTTGGTAACTAGTTCTCTTTCTGGAAGGGTTGTTAGCTCTCTGGGAAGAGCCAATATTGGGATGACTGTTTTTGGGAGAAATTCAAATTTCTCTTTGGTTGCAGAAAGGGTTGATTTTTTTGATTTCACTGGTGTTTTCGGAACAACTGCTTCCTTGAAGGAAGTAGGAATGGGTGTTGTATAGAAAGATAAATCTGTTTTTTGTGTCTCAGTATTTTTTGAAGAGACTGGGTTGAAACGATCCATTGTGAGCGGTGACTTGCTCACGTAATTGGATGGAAGAGATGGAAAGGAATTGAGTATCGTAGAACCGATTACCTTGAGGTGGTCGGAATCTTGGTTGTTGATCCATGTCCGATTGAGCTGCTTGAAGTTGCTATTTATAGGCAAATGAATGAGCTCTAGACGTGAGTCGGTACTCATCGCAGTGTTGAATACTGTGTTAAAAGTCATATCCGTCCTTGCAAGAATTCCCTGGTTAAGAAATCTGGTAGAGAATTGTTCTCTCCTTTGATAAATTCAATGTCAAAATCAAAACTGGATAAAAGTGCTTGCCATCTGGCAAAAATTTGCTTAGCAACTAAGTTTTTAACATCTTTTTGTAAAACATATTTTGCCGCTTTACAGTCTATTCGAAGTAAAAACTTTTGATTGATTAAATCATTTTAGAATTTAGAAATGCATAAAACTATTGCAAGTATTTCTTTTTTAATAGTACTGTAATTCTTTTGACTTGAAAGCTAAATTCCTGAATGATATCGAACTAACTGTTCTGAAGTAGAATTAGGTTTTCTCTGTTTTAGAATACCTCCATATCCTAAGTCTGAGGCATCTGTTTCTACTATCATAAAAGCTGTTGGATCTGGAATACCTAAACAAAGAAGTCTTTTGACAATCTGTTAAATTTTCTTAACTGTTTGAGTTTGCTCATCACTCCAAGGGATTGGGTCTTTTCTAAGACGCTTGTATAATGGTTCACAGATGATTCTGAGATTAGGGATAAAATCTGATATATAATTTAAGCAACCTAAAAATCTTTGAAGCTGAGTTTTATCTTTTATTTCATCTGGAAACTTCTCTGCAAACTCTATGGCTCTGCAAATGGGTTTATAAGTTCCTTGGGTTAGGTCGTGGCCTAAGAAACGAATTTTGGTTTGGCAAAGGCGGAGTTTAGATGCACTCACTACCAGCCCATTTTTCGTGATTATCTCACGGAAAACAGGTTCTAAATTATATTCTGCAGCTGGTGAACAGCTAAAAATCAGATATAAATTGTCCAATGCTCATATCTGCAATAAACAGTTTTTTTTCACAAATTCCTTCTTAATCATTAAAGATTTAAGCCATGAATTGATTTTAGGAACCCCATTTCTTACTCAAATCTATCCCTTCAACGTAGATCAGAACATCGTTCACACCGAAATAGGATCCATACTAGTCACTTTCTCGTTTTTGCAAAGTCCTTTAACAAAAGATATCAACTTTCTGAAAAGAAAGATTCGTTGTCGTGAACAGAATCCTTTTTTGAAGGCGCTTTCCATTTTTTGTAGGACTATTCGTACTCTATTTGCCCTCTGATAGTGAATATCTGATTCTTCAAATCTTCGATATTATTTAGTATTATTTGTTTGAATAGAATAAGGGTAAGCTTTTCCAACCTAACCTGTATAAAGTGGAAAGCTAGATATCTTTGATCTTCAAAGAAATCAAGACCAGCAAAGACAAATTTTAAGTATAAAATATCATTTGGAGTAACTGTTGGAATATGGATGTAAAAATCTTTTACCTCTTCTTGCACCCAAAAGGGTAATTGGGATATTTCTTCAAAGCTTGGGGATGATAAGTAAATTAAATTTATGGCACCAAAATTGTACCAATATTTGATCTTTCAGGGAGAGGAATCTTGATAATAGTTTATTCTTGGATATACACCAATATAATCCAAGTATCTATTTTCAGTATTTGAGAGACTATATAGTTCCTTCATTGTCTGTTGCTGTATCTCCACAACTGGGAGTATCTTTGGAGAAATCTTTGAAGAGAAAATAGCAAAATTTCTCAGTCCTTGGTCTAAGAGAAATTTCTTCGTCTTTTTCTTCTTGTGGGGCCTTAGAGCAGGATCCTATATCTTTTATTTCTGACTTATCTAAGATATTTTTTTATCAATTTATTATTCATTTCAAAATTATTTATTCTAGTCTTTATTATTTTGCTTTCAGACATAAGGACATCTGTAACTTCCTCCGTTATACTTGGCAGCTAAGCAATATCTATGATATCGAAAATATTATCCTGAATGCTCAAAACCTGTTTCTCCATGTCCTCTAATAGCTTAATTATCCATTGGTTTTGACTGGCCATCCTTGTTAAGAAATCTGCTAAAACATTTTTGTTAGTCTTAATAATCTCAATATCAAATTGATATTCAGCTAATAAAGTTTGCCATCTTATTAATCTTTTATATTCAGTTTTAGAAGGTAAATTGTTTCTTATAAAAGCTTTAACTTGAGTGTTATCTGTTCTTAATAAAAATCTTTTAGGTAGCAAAAAGTAATAAAATTTCTGGCAACTCTTAACAATCGCTAATAACTCCTTTTCATTAATATGATATCTTTTTTATGTATCATTAAACGTACCAGAACAATATCTACATATGAGTTCTTTATCTTCATCTTTTTTCTTTAAAACTCCGCTCCAATAATTTTCTGATGCATTAGTCTCTAAAATTAAATCATCTGTTTCAGAACGTAATTGTAACTTAGGTAAAATAGTACATATTTGCTTCATCGTTTTCATATGATTTTCTAAGGTGGAATCAAAACTAAATATCTTATTTTGTTTTAATAGATTCTATAAGGGTTGTTTTAACCTAGCAAGATTTTCTATAAAATATGAAGCATAGTGCAAAACTCCTAAGAAACTCTGAACTTGTTTTTTATCTATTAATTTATCTAGAAAATTACTTAACTTTTCCAATATATGGGGTTGTAATTATATTCCTTTACTATCTATCATCATTCCTAAAAATTATATATATTTTTTCTTGGATTAATTTAGCTTTTTTCTCTGATAGAGCTAATCCATGTTTAATACATAAATCACAAAACACATTTAAATGCTTAATATGGGATTCTATAGTATTAGATACTATCAAAACATCATCAACATATACAAATTTTAAATCATAAGGTTTAAATATATTATCCATTTTTCTTTAAAATATCAAAAGTGCATTTTTTAATCCAAAAGGCATAACTAACCATTCATATTGTCCCTGAGGGGTGGAAATGAAGTATACTTAATACTATCTGGTTCCATTTTAATATGCCAAAAATCGCTTTTACAATCAAATTTAGAAAATATCTTTTTATTCCTTGTCCAATTTATTAAACTTTCCTTATGAGGTAAGAAATATCCATAAAAAACAGTATTATCATTTAGTTTTTTAAAATTTGTAACCATCCTAACTTTTCCTCTAACTATCTCCACGTGTTTTCTCATAGTAAATCCTAGAGAGCTATGACGAGAATGACTTTCTTGTGTTAAATAAGCGTCTAATAATTCTTTTATCTATGTATTAAATTCTTTTTTATCTTCCTCATTATATCTCATTGTTTTAACTCTAATTATTTTATTTTTATCTATCATTTCTAATTTAGCTGCTATCTTATTTCTATCCCAAAATTTTATAGGATTATCAGTATAACATTGCTTTAACTTTGATTTAATATTTTCTATATCTATATCTAATAATCTTAACTCAATTTGATATTGTAATAAAGGTGTTCATTTAGGAAAAATCTATTTTTTACTATAGAGGGGGACAAGCACTCAGAGACTAGTCACCTAAGTGTCCAACTTCTTGGAGGATCCGATGATGAATAATGAAGATATCAATATAAAAGGACAATCGAAGATACTTATAATTGCAAAAGAACAAATAACTCAGCACAAGATAAGGGTGACTCGTCCATCACTGATTGATAGCAGAAAAAGACTTCTTAAATGTAATAGATTGGGGTTTGAAGTCCGGATTAGCTCTAGCACTCTACAAATATGTGTATAGATGAATAAGAAGATCATATCTAGGAAATCATATCTCTAGAAATATCTTATAGCTCTCTCAGTCTTAGCCATCTTGTATAATCTCTCATTTGTAATATTATCAGTATGAAGTAAAATCCTTCTTTGAGTATCACAGCAAGAGCCAAAGTTATTAGCTCTTATACTATCAAAATCTTAAAGGAATACAATACTTTCTTATCTAAGTTTCATACATCGGAAGTTGGAAACGATCCCAGTGCTGTGCTTTGCGATATTGAAGGAGCCTAGGGAAGTTACCTGTTTGTAACTCGGGCAGCTTGGGGCTGAAATGCCTAGTAAAAGTCCTAAGATGTGGCCCGGTATCGTTAAGGTCAAAGAGAAGCTCAGGTATAGAAGCATAGTGGACCCTTTATGGTTTTGATATTATAATCGATTAATAAGTATAACTCTTGGTATGATACAATCCTGATAATGATTACAATTTCTGTAATTTCTGTAAATCCCTTAGATTTTGTCATAATATTTCAAGATAACTTACTCAGAAATGTCTTTGTTTTGAACTGACACTTTTCGGCACAAGAAAATGGTAGAATGGAAAATTAATATATATACCAAAATGACAAGTCCTTATAGTATTTATATTCCAATTGAGATTATGTATATAGAATATAAAGTAGAATATTTTGCCGCATATATAGATAGTGGATCTGTATCATGCTTATGTAAAGTGGATTATTTTCCTAAAGAATATCATCAATCATTAAAACCAATTAAAGAAAAAGATATTTCTAATAATCTTATTGAAATTTCTTCAGGAATAGAACAACCTATAATTACATTATATCATATACATATAGATTATATATGCATATATAGGTAGATTTTATATTATATATATTATCTAATTATATTGTATCATATACATATAGATTATATATGCATATATAGGCAGATTTTATATTATATGTATTATCTAATTATATTATATTAACCCTTTATGCTTTTGATATTATAAGCGGTTAATAAGTATAACTCTTGGTGTGATACAATCCTGTTAATGATTACAATTTCTATAGTTTCCGCAAATCCCTTAGATTTTGTAATAATGTTTCCAGATAACTTACCCAGAAATGTCTTTGTTTTGAATCGACACTTTTCAGCACAAGAAAATGGTATCAGAGCCATACTCGAATTAGATAATTTGGATATTGAATTTATAGAATCAATTACCTCACTAGATTTTCATATAACTTTTTATGATAATCAGGAAATATCATATGAAGACTTTACAGAGTTTGGACATAGATATGCCCTAGAATGGGATAATAATATAGAAGTACCGATAAGATTTTATTCTGATAATCATATAGATAATTCATATTGGGGATATGGATGTGATTAAAAGATGCCTTGAAAACCAAGACCTATTATTAGATAGAAACCTAATTTAGAAGATTTAGAAAAAATTGAAAGACAATTTAAAAGGATTAGAGAAGAAATAAAAGTCTTATTACCTATGTTTCCTTTAAGAACTTATATGCTTATGAAGATTTCAGAAATTTTAAGTAATACTATAAGATATAGAAAAAGAGCATAGCCCCAGATTAGAAGATTTTAAACAATTTGATAAAATTGTTGAAATAGATTTTTTCAATTGTTTAGAACAATTTACTGATTCTAGTTCATTAACATTTAAGGGTACTCACAAAGAAGAATCAAGTAAAGGAAAAAGCAGGAATATATCTTTGTAGCTAAGGATCATAGAGACATTTTAGAACAAGTTTGTGGTTAATCGGATTTACGGATCAAAAGTTATGGTGAAAATAATAAAAGGTGCCAAATTAGTAACGGGATTTTACTAATACCAAAGGATATTATGAGGTGAAAATGTAGGATTTGTGAGTATATGATACTATACATTGTCCTATGGGAATTGATGATTTCCTTTGTATCCATTTGTGATTCTATAATCACTAAGTGACATGTGCATTGATCCTTGATGTAGGAGTGCTTATCTACGAGGATTTTGTGGATGTTGAGTATAATAATGTTATAGCATTGCTCACAGTGAGTCCCTTAATTTCAAAATCTGTCTTAGCTAAGAGTTTTTCTAACTAGGAAAATTGATGAGATTCCACCTCATCGACATGAAGACCTCTTTCTTCAAACATGGCTTCACGAATGCATGAAGTCCTTCTCGAAAATATCTTCATTCTTGCCCTTGTCATAGGCCCTTGTGAGCTTACTTGAGTATCTCCCCCTTTTTCTATGAGGGATTCAAGGAATATAATGTGATGACCATTGAAGAAAGGGAATAAGAAGAAACCAAGAAAACCAAAGCATAGCTGGAAACAGGGGATGCATGACCTTCTGCATGGGCATGCATCTGGCCATGCATCACTTGATGCACAATCGTGCCTCAAGCCGTGCATTAAGGTTGTGTATATGCACTACCAGGCACAAAAAGTGTACAATTCTCAGTTTGTTTATTGCTCCCAGAAGTTCGAAGCTCGTGTGTATCTCAGACTTTTTTTATAACTGAAGTTTGAAGTGCGGCCAAGTTGCGTGGCGGTGCATTTGACCATACAACTTGCAGCTCAATGGTAGCATGGCTATGCAGGGCCAAGGCACGCCCGTGCCAGTTTTAAGACATTACTATACCAATTCCTTTAAGTTATTTCGGTCTATTTTGCACTTTTCGTGACTTATATGTTAATTAAGGCTACAATACTTATTTTAAAACTGTTTTGAGTAGGATTAAGCTTCTTAATAGCCCTAGGGCTTGTGATGTATAAAGATTTTTTTTCTCTTTAACAAGAGAAAACATTACATTGAATATATAAAATTTCAGTAGTTGTTCCTCTATGCTTCTTACCAACACCAAGACCTAGCTTAGGAGTTATTCCTCTCTTAGTTGAGTCTCTAAATTTCTATGGATAATCTTGTTTGGATGTTCTTGAATTGGTCTTAGGAGCCTTGTTCTTCTAAGGTTAGTCTTGGATTCCAAAATGGGTACCTGTAGTCTCCTAACACCTTAATGTTAGGCTTACTTGTTGTCCTTTGGGTATTAAGTTGAGTTTATAGTGGATCCTCACTATTAATCTTAGGGTCATTAAGGCTTAGATCTTTAGGATTTCTTAGATTATGGTAAGGTAGTTCTCTATTCTTCTTAAGACACCAAATTTCCTATAGTTTGACTCCCAATTGCAAAGCTGAATTTCAAGCCACATGAACTTCAATTTGTGACACTAGAACAATTTCCCCAAGCTCATATAAAAAAGTTGGTATCAAGGAAAGCCTAGCATTAATTCCAATCGAAGCTTGAGAGCAAGAAAAGAAGGCCAAGAAAATTAGAGAAGAAAAGGGCAAATCTTATAGCTCAAAAATAGCACAAAAAAAGGTCAAGAAATCTTTCATTTCTCTTGTGTTTATTATATGGAATCTTCTCTATGTTGTGGGTATATTACTTAGGGATAAAATTTTCTAATATTTTTTATGCGATTGGGCTTGCATGGGTGTGAAATTACTGCCATAAATTGAGTGATGAGTTGAAGACAAAGTATTGATCAAAGTTCTATGAAAGTGTTTATGGCTATAAATAGGAGTTATAACTTTTAATTTATAGTCCTTGGGATGTTAGGAATTGGAAAAACACTTCATTGTTGAACTTCGTGTCCATTAAACTCATCTTTCTTAATGCTTGCTCGAAATCATCTTGTATATAGTTTTACTTCCTAGTTGGTCTTATTTTATTGTATCTTGTTAATTCTAGTTCGTGACTTGTTTGATTTCTTTAATATACTCTTAGTACTTGTTCTCTTATTGATTGAGGCTAGCGATCCTTGAACTCTCGCTTGAAACTTGCTTAACTTGAGGTGCCCAACAAGTGTTCGATCAAATGCTCCTAAGACCCCAAATTGGATAATTCTTAGAATTTAGGGCAACTAACTAGCTGGACTACACCATTAGCTAACGGGGAAGAGTTGGTATTGAAAAAGATAAGAAGGAGAGATTTTTCTTAAAAGAGCCAATGAGGGTAACATGAGAGTATAGTGGATACCTTTTGAATGTATACACGTGAGGGCGTGAAAATGAGATTCTTTTCTTTTCTTCCAAACATATTTTCTAGTTGCTACTAAGAGACTTGCTAACTATGTCTGAACAAGGACAAAACAACAATAGAGACATTCTTGGTTCTATATAGCGCAATTGAATGAACAAGGAAGAAATCTCCAAGCTGTGAGAAGGAATATTACGGAGTTGCAATCCAATCAGGGACAAGCCTCCAGGATGGCTCAAAAAAGATGACAAAGGCAACAAGATAGCCCTACAGCAAGTCCAATGACAAGAGATAAGACTAGTCCTACTCCACTTTTGTATGAACAACAAGAAAAAAACATGGGATGAATACTCCGTTGGGGGAATTCCACGGGCTCATATAAGAGGAGGGAGACATGGTGCAAGAGGAGCAGGAGAGAGAATACTTGGAAGGAATGGAGGGAAAACATGTGAGGGGGCTAGAAAGAGCATTTGTAGGGGTGAATGAATGGGTTGAAAGAGAGCATGGGGAGGAATGTAGGGAAACAAATTGAGGGTATGGGAATAGAAGAGGAAAGAGAGAAGAGAATGAGAAAGAGGGGGAGTTAAAGCACATCAAGATGAAAATCCCCATGTTTTTTGGGACGAGTGACCCAAAACAATACTTTGAATATTTAAAGTCAATCCAAGGCTAATATTCTGGCAGTCACTTACAAATTCTAAATGGTCCTCATCAAACTTTCTCTAAGTCCTAGATCAGCTGGGTGTCTGTAAACGCCATATTTCACATGATATTCTTTATACCACCTCATAAGGGATGCAAATTTTCGAGACATGAATAATCGCTTCAACCTCGGAGTCAACGGAAAGTACTTAACATACTTGCACGCAACTGTACTACCCACTTTCTTGTACCTCGGAGCATTGTATACCTTACAATGCATAATGGCCTCATATCCTCCCCTATATATCATGCAATTGTTTGGACACGCATCCTAAACTTTGTATTTCATTCCCAACACATTCATTATCTTACTAGCCTCATAGTAATTTTTGGTAATATTCACTCCTATGTCACTAAATGCATCTGTTAGAAGCTCAAGTAGCATGTCACCGACTTGTTCAATCACCCATTGAGAACTTTTAAGTGTAATAATCTCATAATAAATGACAGTGAAGAAAACTTAGTACAACCTTGATACAGCTCTACGTTTACCTATTCAAATAATTTAAGTATCTCCCTTAAATCTTCAGGCTCTTCAGTTAGATTACTAAAGTCACTAATGCCAGCAGCATCTTGAACCATCCCAACCATATCATCCCTTTGTATGTTTTCAGATGAAGGAATTTGCTACTTGTATTGCTAGAAGATATGTATGTTTTCCCATGAAGACTCTATATTTTGTACCAACACATGAAATCCCATATTTAGCAATGTTGTTTGACCTCTATTGTACTGTAAAGATACCTATTCTGACACTTCAAACATGGACAATAGATTTTAGATCCATCAAGTTTGTCTCTTAATGCAAATTCTGCAAAGGCATCCAAACCTTAACTGTATTCATCACATAAACGGTCGTGTAAGTCAATCCACGATCAGTCCATCTTCCTATTTATTGATCCATATTTTTAGTCAATCTACAAGTTTCGTTACGATAAACATATTAAAAAATAAATGGAAATGGAGGGAAATGAAATTTTATTTAGTAAATTATTATTAAATACTCTAAAATACTCTTAATAAATAAAAAAATTAATATTGTTACATCACATTAGTGAGTAAAGAATACTCTTAATCCTTACAGAACTATGGTTTCAAATATAGTCCATGAAACAATCTTATCATATATACTCTTAAAAATTATTCGTATGGGATAAGAATTATTTGTAAGAATTATTCTCATAAAACTATTTTATTCAGAAACTTTGTAAAAAATTTTTGAAAAAAATTTTGATAGAGTTTTCCCTATAAATTGAATATTGTCCAGGCACAAGGCCACTTGAAAATGAGCAATTATGCAATTCAACCAACAAAAAACTCATAAAAATAATCCAAGCATTCAATAAAACTAGTTTAAGTCTATATAGTATAAAACTAACGTAAGGGTAATCACCCATCACTTATGGGGAATGATCACCCATCACTCACAGGGATCCAGTAATGAAATTTGAAAATGATTTTCTTACAATACTAATATGAAAAGGACAAAGAAGACAAACTTGATTAAGCATTAAGCATCAAAGAAGAAATTAGGTGTAAGAATTTAACAACTCCAATTTAAATGTCATTAGTTAGTGTATCAATATAATAACTTTACCTATCCCGAAATCACAATCCTATAGCTTCCTATCAATCTAAAACATCTTTCCATGGAAGCAACTTTTTTTGTTCAAATGGTGGTAATATACCCAACCAAATGCATGGTGGCAATTAAATTATCTTGCTTGTCTAATCCAGTTTTGGCATATTGAACCATTCCTTAGCTAACCAATTTAACTCACACTCATGTTCCACTATATCATATCATGGTTGAAATTTGATGTCAATTAATTCACTACAAATGTTTCATTATTCAACTTATTATCCAATCCTAGGGAAAGTTGTGTATAAATATCCAATTACAGACAGAAAATTTCAAATCCTATTTTATTAAATCTATGTGTCTATTTTATTAATTCTACACTTTTGTGATTTTTGATTAGTATATCTGGATAATTACTTCCAATATATATATATTATATTGTATGTATGTGTGTGTGTGTGTGTGTGTGTGTGTGGAGAGTGAGGAACAAAATTAAGAAGTTGAAATTGAGAAAGCAAACTAACTATATAAAATGATTATTAGAATATAATATTATAAAATTTTGAAAATTTTTAAAAGAGCAAAAGATAAAAAGTTTTAAAAAAAATATTAACTTTATAAGAAAAATATATATATTTTTTGTTTTAAAAAAGTATGGATGAGTCAAAGTGTTTGATATATATATATATATATATATATATATATATATATATATATATATATGTTTATACATCACTTGCAAATAAATTGCAGTTTGCCATCAATTTAAGCAATCTCTTCATGGGAATAGCATTTTTGGTTCACATGGTCCTAATTAGCCAGCAAAACGAGCAAGTTTATCTTGTTTGGTCTAATACAACTATTTCTTTAGACAGCACATGAGGCACACTTTTTCTTCACTATAACATAATTGCAAATTGCTATCAATTCACTAGAAACAACATATTTACTTCAAATACTAGTAATTAACGACTCGAATAATTAAACTGTGGAACCCCAGTCAAGACCAACCGTAGAGTAAGGGGGTTGGGAAGCATATCATGCTTTATTTCATGATTAAATATGGTTTCATATGATTTCTATGTGCTTTGAATTTGATTTTTATTATCTTGAAGTCTTGTTGGTGAGTGATGTGTGAGAGGGGCAAAATGGTAATTTTTGCCCGAAGTGAAAATAAGGAGATAGCTTGTGGATTGAATAGGAAATAATTTTTCTAGTAGAAATAGCAACAAGAGTTTTTGTGGTTTAGTGGTTAGAACATTGGAATTAATTCTTGAGGTGTAAGGTTTAAAGTCCATCATAGAAGCTTTAGCTTGAGTAAATTTTATTTTGCTTGGAAAAGGATGGTTTCGGTCATGAGGGCCTAGATCAATGTGGTGATGATGTCCTAGGAGAGACATGTTAGGAGAATTCTCACTTCACTCTTTTGTTCTTTGTGAAATGCCTAAAGGGAATTCATTCTCCCTTTATCTTTAGTTTTTCTTAATTTCCAACTCCTTAGTTTGATCAAGGTGTTCTATCCTTTTCCTTTCCAGAAAATTCAGTAGAGGACTAAGGTCTTTTAGGATCAAAATGTCCTAGTAAAAGGCTTCTCATGGTTTGGAAAATGTAAATGATTTGTGGGAAAATTCAAGAGAAAAATCCCTCTTGAAAGTTTGCTGAAATTTTTCCTCTTAGTTCATCTATCTTCATGAAATGAGCTGAAATTTTCCAGCTTGTTGTACCTTCAAAAGGTCGAAAATTCTAGCTCACATTCCCTCTCAAATGCTACCAGAAAAATGGTCTTTAGGATCAGTTGAAACCTGAAAGTTTTTGCCCAAATTCGGACTGCACAAGCTGGAGCAAAACAGGAAAAATTCCTGTACGAAAATCAGCTTTGTGAGCTTCAAACCAAGCTGTTTTCTCCCAGATTTTGTGTAGCACCTTAGCCATGTTTTTCCTCCATAAAGAAGGCTAGAAACCAGCCATGAATGCCCCTAAAATCCCCTTCAAAACTCGCTGCAAATCTGCTGGAAATGGCAGACGAAAATTTTGTCAGAAAACTTCAGTTCAGCAAAATTCTGTGCAGAATTTTTGTCCAGCTTGTTTCCTATTTTGTTCCAACCGAAAACCCCAAACTACTTCTGTCAAAACCTCCCTTAAACCTCCATTAACAGAGCTCCATTGTTCCCTGAAGCTTCTGCACGAAATTCCCTCCATGGCTGACCGAAAATTTCTCAACCAAATCTCTGCAATTTAGCTTGATTACTTTCCAAAATTTCAACCATCTTGTTTAAGAACTTTCCATAAAATTTTGCTCAATTGATCAGACATCTTCTCCACCATTGTGCACCTTAGTTTCGAGCATCACAAGCCTCCTTTAACCAGCTTTAATTCCCCAGAAAAGCTGCACAATCCAGTCGGCCATAGGAGACTTCAAGCTGTCCAGAAAAATCAAGATATTCCTAGAATATCTAGTTTCCAAATTCTCTTCCTAAAAATATTCTTCAAGGATTGTAACAACTAACCTTTCCTTTCCCTTCCAAATCAGAGAAATCACTCCCTAAACCCTACAGAATTTTGACAGCCCCAATTCCTTAGAAAATCGGCAGCTTCTTCTTCTTTCTCTCTCGATTTTCTTCAAGCAACAAGAACACACACACACACACACACACACTACACCAAGAACACCTACTTCTTCTCTACACCTAATACCCCTCCAAACCACTTCAAACCCTCACGAAAATCTCCAGATTTGATCTACTCCTTGCTGTGCATCCATCAACACCCTTATTAACATCAAACTCTACAAATCATCTTGGATAAAAAAGCAGAAATTTCTGTGAAGAACAAGAACATCTTCAAGGTAAACTTATTCTAACAACTTCATCCTCTTCAAACTTAATCTCTAATGAAAACCTATATGAATAAGCATACTAATGATCTCTTCCTCTTTCTCTCTCTCTCTCTCTCTCTCTCCCTCATGGACTGAAATTTCCTCCCTTGGCCGAATGGTCTCTTTTTCCATGACCATGCTTTCGCCACCCTTCTTGAACAAGATTAGCCGTCTAGGAGTTGAGATCTTCTCTAAACTCCTTCAAGTCATTCATCAATCAAGTAAGTACCTTCAATCCTCTTTTTAAAATTTAGAATCATGTCTCTAGGTTGATGAATGGCAATGGGTTTGTGTATGTGATGTTGTTGATTGAAACATGAGTATATGTATGATTGTGAAGGAGATAGGATTTATGCATGGAAGGATTATATTGGTGGATTTAATGATGAGTTGAGATTTGATGCATGTCATAGGTAGTATTTGTGATGAAGCATGCTAGAGATTATGCCACAATGGGTGAATAGGATTTATGTGCATGATTAGATTTTGAAGCCATGATCATGTTTATGCTAGTAGAGGTTAAATCATGTAATAATAAATTTAGATCTATGCCTATGTGCAAGACTTGGATGATGTGATGAATTGAAGAATTGAGTATGTTATTGATTATGGTTGACCATGGAATCTTGATCATGATCTAGTTGTCCCTAAGCAAAATTTTATTTCATGAATAAAATATTTACTAATAATTTTTGCTAGAGAATTTCGAAAACCTTAGGAAGGGAAGATTTGGAAATTATAATATATGTAAAGGATATTTTAGTCAAATAAATAATGATTTTTCTAGAAAATAAAATAAATAAATATTATTTAAAATAAAGAAAATTAATTAAAGCCCTTATGAAAAATATTTATACTTAATAAAATATTTACTAGATCAAAACCCTTAAAGATTTACTTATTATTTTCCAAGAAAGACTTATTAAATTTAATCTTAACTAGTTTTAGCTATTAATGATTTTCTAACAACTAAGCTATCATTAAATCACTATTTTACCTAGTACCACCTATGGCTCTTGATCAAATAAACTCTAAATTTTCCTTAACAAGAGTTGAACTTTCAACTTAATAGAATTTATTTCCTAATCCATTAATTATTTTAAATAACAAATTAAACTGAGCTTATAAACCTATTCAATTATTGTTTTGCCTTAAAGCTTGGGACACTAGGATCATGGTAGTAGTGAATTGAGTTGATTTAAAATTGAGAAAGTGGATTGTGGCTTGAATATGATTAAGATTTGTATTTGCCCATGTGGGGTTAGGTCATCTGTCCGAGACCTTGTTGTTGTAAGCGAGAATCAGGTAAGCTCCTGCATAAAACCTGATTGATGTGAAATGATTTCCTTATGGCAAGCCAAATGTGGAGTGCAAGGACACTCGGTTATTTGAAAGCAATTGAGGGTTGAATTCATCATTAATTCCAACGCTTAAATTCTGTAAAAGTCTTTGAGCAGATTTTTCCAAACTTGAAACTCTTTCTAAAACTAAATTCTCCCAAAGCTTTGGAAACCCTCCAATTGTTATTTTCATGAAGCACAATGCTTTGTTCATTTTGCCCCAAGTGGGGAATGTCGTTGAGTACTCAATAAGGGTGGACTACTAGGACTAGTCTTTGAAGGGTTAGGGTAAGTCTCTCAGCAGGTGGCCACCTCTGAGGGGTGAGTCCTTCCTGGATAAGATGCCAGTTCAGTGAGTCGTGCCGGTCCGAGCTAGCAGTTTATTTTGTTTCAGTCAAGTGACTGTGTTTTTGCCGGAATGGACACCCGGCGGTTGTTTGGGAATTGAGAAGGAGGAGTATCTTACTCAGTAGGCCGATCACCTACTTTTGTCAGTCTGCACAACGTGTTAGGCATTCTAACCGGTTATGGGGCCCAAAGTGTGGTAACCCATATCCCTTTCTTTCGAGTGGTTGATTTCATTACTTATGTATGGCTAGAAGAGCCAAAATGCCACTCTTGCTTTTGACTAATGTTTATTGCTTGCCAATGTTTCTCTTATAAAGATTTCACACTTTGCATCCACGAACTGTTTCTGCTAAACACCCAAAGCACTCACGGACTTACTGAGATTTCTGTCTCACCACCTTTTATCATGATTTCAGGTTGATCCTGTTGTGGGTGAGTAGCTACCTTGGAGAGAATGTGTCTTTTGATGTTATGTATTACTTTGGGGAGACGAGTGTGGATGATTTTAATTATGGTTTTTTTTTTGGAATTTCATGGATGTATTTTTGAAGTATTTTGGGTTGTAATGAATTTTTTTGTTTAGATTGAGAATTATTTATTTCAGCAATTTTATTTGTGACATAGTTATAAAGACCCCTTATCCTTTGGATGGGGCGACATCCCCGGCCCTGGCGGGCCTAGGTTTTCCGGGGTGTTACATAAACTATCCACTTGTGACTTTTGATTTGACTTTCATGTCTTCATATTCATATGCAGCGGTCATTTCTTTTCGAATCAAATAATTTATGAAGCTGACTTTGAATCTTGGATATATAATGATGATGAGTAGGAGGTTGATTCTGATCAAAAGGGACTACAAGCTCTACTAAATAGTTAGATTGGCTTGCATGTGATCAGCTAATCAAAATGATAAAGGAAAAATTTCCTCAGACCGAAAGACACTTTTTGACTATTTTCAGGTATTCAACAAAAAGAATAATATAAGAATGGCCAATATTCACCCTTCATCTACCTTGACACATTCATGACTTCATCCTATTCTGCTCGCAAAAGGGAAAGAAGAATAAAGATTTTATCGTAATCGAACTACTATTACTAGAAATTAATAGCTGCTAATAACCGCTGTTACTGAGCAACCTACAATCTCGACCTCCAATAGAACTAGGAAAAACACAAATCGAAGTTTTAGATTACACTGAGGTCAACACTGAGCAGTGACTTCTAAAGATCCTTTTTCAGATCATTGCGAGATAAGTTGAAGCCTCTAACAGAGCAATGCATTACAAGCATAAACTTCAAAATCAATTCAGATATGGTTAAAGAAAATACTGACCTGGGCCAAAGCAATTCAGGTGCAAAAGAGGGCATCAGAGCACCAGAGAAAAAAGACCCACACCGGAGAAGAACAGCTAACAACCAGCCGGAGAAGCAAGAGTCGCGCCGGAGTTGTTTGCAAAAAATGCAAGCCACCGCGAAAGAAGAAGAATGAAGAATGAGCCTGCAAAACGAAGAAGACCAGTTAAGAAGGACATATACAACGGTTATAAACAACTGTCGTATTAAATGTAACTAATACGAAAGTTAATCATTAATCGTCGTATTAAATGCCATTAAACACGACGGTTAATCATCAACTGTCATATTAAAAGTAACTAAATATGACGGTTAATCAAACAACCATCGTATTAATTGTATCAAATCCGACGATTAATTTATAACCGTCATATTTAGTTACAATCTTGATAAATTTTTTAAAACTTATTTTAATTTTGGTTATATATATATATATATTAATTTATTTATTACTAATGTGACAAATAAAATTACATAAATTTTTACTTTTACAATAATAAGGATATGTTATACTATATAGAAACACATAGAATGTATATGTATGAATAAATATAATAATTAAGACAGTATATATATGTGTGTGTGTGTGTGTACGTAGATATGCACACACATATATGTCCGTTTGTAATTAAAATTCTATATATTATGTAACATATTAATCTAATACTCACTAATTAATAAGGATATGTTATACTTCACACACACACACACACACACACACACACACACACACACACACACACACACACACACATATATTGTAAACAAACATATATACAATAGAATAGCTAATAAAAAGAAATTCAAACTCTTTAATACAAATATACAAAAACTTAAGATGTAAATAAAAATTTATTTGAAAAATCAATGATCCAGCCATTAGATATATTTATAAAGTTAAAACAAGTTTATATATTTGTTAAAATCATTATCAAAAGTATTGTGACTAAATTTTAAACTTATCAGATAAAATTCAAACTACTTTTGATTGATTTTGTTATAATTCAAAAAAAAAAATGATGGTCATAACTATCATTTTATCTAAGTATAAATGATGGTACTTTGACCTAATACGATGGTTTTAAAAGCATGGTACTGGTAAAAATCCACAATTTAATTTCAAAAAATATTATTATTTCATACTAATACGACGGTTTAAACTTAACCGTCGTAATAGAGATGACCTAATACGACGATTTAGGAAAGCCGTCATATTAGTTGTAATATATTACGATCGTTCAACTGAACCATTGTATTTGTTCAAACTAATATGATAGTTTAGCTAACTATCGTATAAACCCTTATTAATATAACGGTTTAACAACCGTCGTTTAAAAGGATCTATTACGATGGTTTTGAGACCGTCGTAATATTATCTGTCGTATTTGCCCCCCTTTTTTTATGTAGTGATGGTTTATATGTTCTAGACATGAATAATCCAATTCTCAATATAAAAAATAAAAAACCAAAGATTGATAACCCAAACACTTCTTACTTATGGCATAGCCGTTTAGGCCAGGTAAACGAGAATTGTGTTTCTAAGTTACATAGGCTTGGTGCTTTAGGGTTATTTGATTACGAATTATATAGCACTTGCCAGTCTTGTTTACTAGGTAAATTGGCTAAAACCTCTTTTTCTGGAAAAGGAGAAAGGGTCAAAGAGCTATTAGAACTCATATATTCTGAGGTATATGGCCTAATGTCTATACAAGCAAGAGAGGTTATAACTATTTCATAAGCTTTATCAATGAGTTTTCACGACATGGATATTTTTAATTAATGAAATATAAATTTGAAGCTTTTGAAAAGTTAAAATTGTAACACCCCGGGGAACCTAGGCCCGCCAGGGCCGGGGATGTCGCCCCATCCAAAGGACAAGGGGTCTTTATAACTAGGTCACAAATAAAATTGCTGAAATAAATAATACTTAATCTAAAAAAAAGAATTCATTACAACCCAAAATACTTCAAAAATACATCCATGAAATTCCAAAAAAAAAAACCATAATTAAAATCATCCACACTCGTCTCCCCAAAGTAATACATAACATCAAAAGACACATTCTCTCCAAGGTAGCTACTCACCCACAACAGGATCAACCTGAAATCATGATAAAAGGTGGTGAGACAGAAATCTCAGTAAGTCCGTGAGTGCTTTGGGTGTTTAGCAGAAACAGTTCGTGGATGCAAAGTGTGAAATCTTTATAAGAGAAATATTGGCAAGCAATAAACATTAGTCAAAAGCAAGAGTGGCATTTTGGCTCTTCTAGCCATACATAAGTAATGAAATCAACCACTCGAAAGAAAGGTATATGGGTTACCACACTTTGGGCCCCATAACCGGTCAAAATGCCTAACACGTTGTGTAGACTGACAAAAGTAGGTGATCGGCCTACTGGGCAAGATACTCCTCATTCTCTATACCCAAACAACCGCCGGGTGTCCATTCCGGCAAAAACACAGTCACTTGACTGAAACAAAATAAACTGCTAGCTCGGACCGGCACGACTCACTGAACTGGCATCTTATCCAGGAAGGACTCACCCCTCAGAGGTGGCCACCTGCTGAGAGACTTACCCTAACCCTTCAAAGACTAGTCCTAGTAGTCCACCCTTATTGAGTACTCAACGACATCCCCACTTGGGGCAAAATGAACAAAGCATTGTGCTTCATGAAAATAACAATTGGAGGGTTTCCAAAGCTTTGGGAGAATTTAGTTTTAGAAAGAGTTTCAAGTTTGGAAAAATCTGCTCAAAGACTTTTACATAATTTAAGAGTTGGAATTAATGATGAAATCAACCCTCAATTGCTTTCAAATAACCGAGTGTCCTTGCACTCCACATTTGGCTTGCCATAAGGAAATCATTTCACATCAATCAGGTTTTATGTAGGAGCTTACCTGATTCTCGCTCACAACAACAAGGTCTCGGACAGATGACCTAACCCCACATGGGCAAATACAAATCTTAATCAGATTCAAACCACAATCCATTTTCTCAATTTTAAATCAACTCAATTCACTACTACCATGATCCTAGTGTCCCAAGCTTTAAGGCAAAACAATAATTGAATAGGTTTATAAGCTCAGTTTAATTTGTTATTTAAAAAGATTAATGGATTAGGAAATAAATTCTATTAAGTTGAAAGTTCAACTCTTGTTAAGGAAAATTTAGAGTTTATTTGATCAAGAGCCATAGGTGGTACTAGGTAAAATAGTGATTTAATGATAGCTTATTTGTTAGAAAATCATTGATAGCTAAAACTAGTTAAGATTAAATTTAATAAGTCTTTCTTGGAAAATAATAAGTAAATCTTTAAGGGTTTTGATCTAGTAAATATTTTATTAAGTATAAATCTTTTTCATAAGGGCTTTAATTAATTTTCTTTATTTTAAATAATATTTATTTATTTTATTTTCTAGAAAAAATCATTATTTATTTGACTAAAATATCCTTTACATATATTATAATTCCAAATCTACCCTTCCTAGGGTTTTCGAAATTCTTTAGCAAAAATTATTAGTAAATATTTTATTTATGAAATAAAATTTGCTTAGGGACAACTAGATCATGATCAAGATTCCATGGTCAACCATAATCAATAACATACTCAATCCTTCAATTCATCAAATCATCCAAATCTTGCACATAGGCATAGATCTAAATTTATTAAGACATGCTTTAACCTCTACTAGCATAAACATGATCATGGCTTCAAAATCTAATCATGCATACAAATCCTATTCACCAATGGTGACATAATCTCTAGCATGCTTCATCACAAATACTACCTATGACATGCATCAAACCTCAACTCATTATTCAATCCACCAATATAATCCTTCCATGCATAAATCCCATCTCCTTCACATTCATACATATACTCATGCTTCAATCAACAACATCACATACATAAACCCATCGCCATTCATCAACCTAGAGACATGATTCTAAATTTTAAAAAGAGGATTGAAGGTACTTACTTGATTGACGAATGACTTGAAGGAGTTAGAGAAGATTTCAACTCCTAGATGGCTAATCTTGTCCAAGAAAGGTGGCAAAAGCATGGCCATGGAGGAAGAGACCATTCGGCCAAGAGAGAGAATTTTGATCCATGAGAGAGAGAGAGAGAGAGAGAGAGAGAGAGAGAGAGAGAGAGAGAGAGGAGAGAGAGAGAAGTCATTAGTGTGATTATTCATATAGGTTTTCCTTAGAGATCAAGTTTGAAGAGGATGAAGTTGTTAGAATAAGTTTACCTTGAAGATGTTCTTATTCTTCACAGAAATTTTTGCTTTTTGATCCAAAGTAGCAAGATGATTTGTAGAGTTTGATGTTAATAAGGGTGTTGATGGATGCACAGCAATGAGTAGACTAAATCTGGAGATTTTTGTGGGGGGTTTGAAGTGGTTTGGTGGGGTATTAGGTGTGGAGAAGGAGTAGGTGTTCTTGGTGTAGTGTGTGTGTGTTCTTGTTGCTTGAAGAAAATCGAGAGAGAGAGAAGAAGAAGATGCCGATTTTCTGAGGAATTGGGGCTGCCGAAATTCTGTAGGGTTTAGGGAGTGATTTCTCTGATTTGGAAGGGAAAGGAAAGGTTAGTTGTTACAATCCTTGAAGAATATTTTTAGGAAGAGAATTTGGAAACTAGATATTCTAGGAATATCTTGATATTTCTGGACAGCTTTGAAGTCTCCTATGGCCGACTGGATTGTGCAGTTTTCTGGGGAATTAAAGCTGGTTAAAGGAGGCTTGTGATGGCGGAAACTAAGGTGCACAATGGTGGAGAAGATGTCTGATCAATTGAGCAAAATTTTATGGAAAGTTATTAAACAAGATGGCTGAAATTTTGGAAAGTAATCAAGCTAAATTGCAGGGATTTAGTTAAGGGATTTTCGGTCAGCCGTGGAGGGAATTTCGTGCAGAAGCTTTAGGGAACAATGGAGCTGTATTGATGGAGGTTTAAGGGAGGTTTTGACAGAAGTAGGTTGGGGTTTTCGGTTGGAACAAAATAGGAAACAAGCTGGACAAAAATTCTGCACAGAATTTTGCTGAACAGAAGTTTTCTAGCAGAATTTTCGTATGCCATTTCCAGCAGATTTGCAGCGAGTTTTGAAGGGGATTTTAGGGACATTCAAGGCTGGTTTCCAGCCTTCTTTATGGAGGAAAAACATGGCTAAGGTGCTGCACAAAATCTGGGAGAAAACAGCTTGGTTTGGATCTCACAAAACTGATTTTCGTCCAAGAATTTTTCCTGCTTTGCTCCAGCTTGTGCAGTCCGAATTTGGGCAAAAACTTTCAGATTTCAAACTGATCCTAAAGACCATTTTTCTGGTAGCATTTGGAAGGGAAAGTGAGCTAGAATTTTCGTCCTTTTGAAGGTACAACAAGCTGGAAAATTTTAGCTCATTCCATGAAGGTAGATGAACTAAGTTAGAGAAAAAATTTCAGCAAGCTTTCAAGAGGGATTTTCCTCTTGAATTTTCCCACAAATCATTTACATTTTCCAAACCATGAGAAGCCTTTTACTAGGACATTTTGATCCTAAAAGACCTTAGTCCTCTACTGAATTTTCTGGAAAGGAAAAGGATAGAACACCTTGATCAAGCTAAGAAGTTGGAAATTAAGAAAAACTAAATATCCAGGGAGAATGAATTCCCTTTAGGCATTTCGCGAAGAACAAAAGAGTGAAGTGAGAATTCTCCTAACATGTCTCTCCTAGGACATTATCACCACATTGATCTAGGCCCTCATGGCCGAAACCATCCTTTTCCAAGCAAAATAAAATTTACTCAAGCTAAAGCTTCTATGATGGACTTTGAACCTTAGACATCAAGAATTAATTCCAAGGCTCTAACCACTAAACCACAACAACTCTTGTTGCTATTTCTACTAGAAAAATTATTTCCTATTTAATCCACAAGCTATCTCCTTATTTTCACATTGGGCAAAAATTACCATTTTGCCCCTCTCACACATCACTCACCAACAAGACTTCAAGATAATAAAAATCAAATTCAAAGCACATAGAAATCATATGAAACCATATTTAATCATGAAATAAAGCATGATATGCATCCCAACCCCCTTACTCTACGGTTGGTCTTGATTGGGGTTTCACAAAAATACTTCAAGAATGAAGTAGAGAAACAACTTGGCAAAAGTATTAAGACTCTAAGATCGGATTGAGAAGGTGAATACTTAAGCTAAGAGTTTCAGGGTTATCTAGACTCTAAGATCGGATTGAGAAGGTGAATACTTAAGCTAAGAGTTTCAGGGTTATCTTATAGATAGTGAGATATTATCTCAATGGAATCTACCACATATACCTCAACATAACAGTGTATCTGAGAGGAGGAATCGAACCCTTCTAGACATGGTACAGACCATGATGGCTTCTACAGGCTTGCCAAAATTATTTTGGAGGTACACACTAGAGACTTCTGTTTATATTTTAAATAGAATTCCGTCAAAAACTGTTGATACTATCCCATTTGAGATGTTGTTTGGCAAGAAACCAAAGTTATCTCACTTGAGAATATTGGGTTGTCCTGCCGTTGTCAAAAGGCCACAGTCAGACAAACTTGATAGTATGTTTGACAAGTGTTTGTTTGTGGGATATCCGAAAGAATCTTTTGGGTATTACTTCTATCTCCCCTCCAAAAACAAAGTGTTTGTTTCGAAGCATGTTGTCATCTTAGAGAAAGAGCACATGCTCAATGGGGACAGTGGGAGTAAAATTGAACTTAGTGAAGTTCAAGAAGAACAAACAAACAAGGATAAATCATCTGATCCCACATCTATTGAGAGAATAGATGAACCTTCTACTACACAAGATCCTCGTAGGACGAGTAAGATACGTGTGGCACCTGAGAGATATGGATTTCTTAGAAGTGACCACAATGACGTATTGCTCATAGATGAAAATGAGCTTACTACCTACAAAAAAGTTCTGAACAATTTAGAATTTGATAAATGACTTGAGGCTATGAAGTTAGAGATGGATTCTATGGATGACTACTAAGTATGGACTTTGGTTGATCCACCCAAAGTAATCAAACCCATTAGGTGTAAATGGATCTTCAAGAAGAAACCAACATGGATGGTAACGTAGTTACCTATAAAGCATGCTTGGTGGCTGATGCGTGTTTTTTAGTGTAGAAAATATTACCAACAAATAACATAATTACTCAAGTTTTAATTAAAATGCCAACCACTAACACCACACATACATGCAAGTATACCCATTGTATGGTATAGAGAATAGCAAGTATCGAATCTACGAGAACTTAGACTCCTACCCTACTTTACCCAAATCTTTATCGTTTAGCCAATAAAATAAGAAGTGAATAAAAAAAATAAATAAAGATAAAAATAGATATGACTTAAGGATACAAATTTATGTAACTAGACAATTTTCTTGAAAACATAATATTGAGTGACTTAGCATTCATCACAATCAATTGCCGTCTTAGCATCATGAAGGATTTAATATAGACCCACTTCGTTTGCAATCCATGGAGTTGCTATCTTTTAGTTAAATTAGTGAATATATTTTGTCTCAATCAATTTACCCAAAAGATGCATTAAAATCAATCCTCATATAAATCCCTATATTTTTTGTTACTTAAAACATGAAATTAGTCAATGAATCTATATTCTAACAATCATTAACCGACCTTTGATTACCGATGTTTTAGCCAATTAATCCATTTTTCAAGCAAGTTAAGAGATAAAAAATATGAAATTAATTAATTGAAGTCATTACTGGTTCTTTTTCAAGCAAGTCAATAACAAAAATCAATTAACCAACTCCGTAAGAAAAATTAGTCAAATACCAAGAACACAAATCAATTGATCAAAGTTTCAATTAACTCAAAATCATAATCTCCAAAATAATATTCAATTACAATCAAAATATTAAGCACATCATTTTTCTAAAAAAGTAAACAAAGGATAAAAGAAAAAACTAATACACAAGCCCTTCTTCTTCTCTTGAAAACCTCATTTGAACAATACCCTTTGAGTGGTGATTAAGTAGCTAGATTGGATCCTTCAAATCACCCCCTCCGCTTAGGCTTTTCTTGTATTTATAAGCCTCCTTGATATCAAAATTTGTTGCTTGAGAAGTCTAGTCCGAGTAGAATTTAGAAAATACCAAAATCCTTTGGAAAATACCAAATTCGCACACAACTGCCTTTGGGCAAAGTGGACTTGGTACAAGGTCCAATCAGCCTACCTGGAACCAGGTCTATTCTGTTCTTCTCTATTTTTGCTATTTAACCATAATGGACCCTCTTCTTGGTCCCTTGGCTGGGCTTGGCACTAGGTCTGTTCTGAAAATTTCACATTTTTGCTCGAAATCAACTTAAATTTGTACAAATTTGTCAAAAACACTTTTTACAAGCAAAATATTAAATAGGAAGGAATATGCCTAGTTATTACAACAAAAGTATCTCAAAACAACCTTAAATAACTAGTAAAATAATGATGATTTTAGCCCCTATCACATACCCTCACACTTGAACTTTTGCTTGTCCTCAAGCAAACAAGATTTAAAACACTAAGCATTTAGAACAAGATAAAATAATTTAGAAAATTTTCCCTTAGAAAATTCATCCATAATGAAGACATAACCTTCTTCGGACCTTAAATATAAACCTGTCATTTACTCAACTCTTTCAAAACCTGATAAACTCTTACATTAAATTAAACAATCCCAAGGCCATCAAAGTTAAGTTAAACAAGCTTATATCTAGTCCAAGTGAATCATCCTACTCCTCCAACAAAAACATAGATAACATAAATCATACAAGTCAAGTCATTTAACCAATTTAAGTATTATAAACTCAAATTTACACAACTTAAGTTAGTGAAACAAAGGAAACACTTCACTCTTTTTTTTTCCTCTCAAATTTTTTTCACTGACATAGGGAATTGATATCCTCAAGTGAATGGATTTCTCTTCACGCACCGTATTGGCCCCTTTATAGTCATCATTTATGATTTTTTTCAGCAATTTTGTTTTTCTTTCTTCTTCCTTTGCTTACCTTTTTGCCTTCGGGATAGCCTCAAAAGAGTATAATGCTTCTTTGTTTCTTTTCTTCCACTCATTATATTGGCCCCCCTTTTCAGCAAAAGGTCTTTCTCTTTTTTGTTTTTCTCATCAGATAAAAGCAAATTTTTTCAACTCCATTTTTTTTCCTTTTCACTCATTTTTTTTTTATTTCCTTGCCTTCCTTATTCACAACTCAAAATCAAGCAAACTTTAAATCTATAATACAATAATTAATCAACTACTCTTCCTATATTTTCTCATATCATCCACATTGAAACTCAAAGAATAAAACAAAACTCAAATACCAAATATAACCAAGGTTAACTTAAATTCTCAAGACTTAGCAAAATCCAACTTAATACACAAGTTTATCTTTTTAATAAAAATCAAACCATAACAAATGAAAATTCCATATCTAAAGTGACAAAGAAAATCACAACTCCATTATAGACAAATAAGCTCAATTTAGCTCCAAATCTCCAAACTTTTAAATTTTTTAAATTTTTAAATTTTTTCAAATTTTCAACAAAATTGTTTGGTACTAAGAAAACACCAAGATCATTGATAAAAACTTGGACAAAGAATATTACTAAACCACTCCCCCATACTTAAATTGTGCAATGTCCTCATTGGCAAAAAATTAACACAAGAATGCATCTCCAAAGGGACCAAAAATTGATAATGGAGGGATAAAGTTAAGCAATTCTCCGCAAGTGGAGTAATGCTCCATTAAATATTAACACATGGAATAGAGAGAAGAGCTTGTCTAAGATGACTTTATTCAAACTTATAAAAGAAACCCCAAGTAAAAGTCTAAAGAAAATAAAGGCAAAATAAAGCACACCTAAATAAAAGAAAGCAAACTAAAAATCCTAAGAAAGCAAATAAAGACACGACTCACTCCTCCCACACTTAAGATGGAAACTATTTTCCTTATTCGGGGAGAGAAAAGACACTTAACCATTCCAAACACAAAATAAAGAGACAAACTCTTTCCACTCATCATACTTCCTCATCAAACCTTTTTCAAAGAAGTTTAAGCTCAAAGTATAAAATAGGCAAGATGAAAGTAGAAAGAATGGAGGGTTTTGAAAAATAGAGGGTTCATGGAGAATCTTAGTTGCAATGAATATACATGCAAGACCCGCCTTCCATAACACTCTTGTAGACATGCAAATCAAGTTTTCAACACAAAGATGTAAATTATGTCCAAAAAGTATATAAACATTTGAATCACCACTTAACCTTTCAAAAGATTTATTACAATTGAAATTCCCCTTAAAACTTAGTATTTGAGTTTTCAAAAATAGGATTAAGAAATTCTTGCTTTTAATGCTTCTACAAATACCAAGTTACCTCCCTGAAATTGGTGTGAAGAGTAGATTTTCTCAACATCCTCCAAGGGTTTCATATGACGTATCAGTGAAAGTCCAACTGCTTGAGATATGTTAAATTCCATACACCATCATTTGGGCCATTGTCCTCTAAGAATGGAGAGGAACCTAAGAAATCAAGTGACAAAGAGAGATTAGAATTATTAGCACATAAAAGAGAATCAAATACCTCCCTTTCCACATTGGGCAATTGTTTCTCATATCCTCTCTCATTTCCTTGAAGAGTATCTTATTCAAGTGTATGGACCTTTATGACATCCTCAACTAACTTGGCTAGTTGTATTCTTTGGTTACTCATTCGTTGGTATGCTTCTTTATGCTGCCTAATGGACGTGTTTATGTTGGCAACAAAGGATTTGACTGAAGCTTCAAGTGACGTCTAACTAAAAGTGTTAATTTGAGCTTGCAACCTTGCCAATGTATCGTCATTATAGCTCCTTTGACATTGTGCTTATAACTAATTATTCATGATGATGTTTTGAATCTCGTACTCAAAGAAAAACAAAAATCAAATCGAAAATAAAAAAAAATAAAAACAAACAAAAATTACGAAAAAATAGAGAAAAGAAAAATACACAAATTAGAAATACTCACAAACTACATAAAAACAAAAGCTAGTGGTATATACAAATACAACAAAAGCTAAATCAATAAGACTCGAGTGTTTTCGATAGTGCCCATCCTCGGCAATGTTGCCAAAAAAGTTGATGTGTGTTTTTTAGTATAGAAAATATTACCAATAAATAACGTAATTATTCAAGTTTTAATTAAAATGCCAACCACTAAAACCGTACATACGGGCAAGTATACCTATCGTATAGTATAGGGAATAGAAAGTATTGAATCCATGAGAACTTAGGCTCCCACCTTACTTTACCCAAATCTTTATTGTTTAGCCAATAAAATAAGAAGAGAATAAAAAAAAAGAAGATAAAAATAGATATAACTCAAGGATGCAAATTCATGTAACTAGACAATTATCTTGAAAACATAATATTGAATCACTTAGCACTCATCACAATCAATTGTCGTCATGGCATCATAAAGGATTTAATATAAACCCACTTCATTTGCAATCCGTGGAATCACTCTCTTTTAGTTAAATTAGTGAACATATTCTATTTCAACCAATTTACCCAAAAGATGCACTAAAATCAATCCTCATATAAACCTTATATTCTAGGTGATTTAAAACATAAAATTAGTCAATAAATCCATATTCTAACAATCATTAACCAACATTTGATTACCAATGTTCTAACCAATTAACCCCTTTTACAAGTAAGTTAAAAGATAACAAACATGAAACTAATTAACTGAAGTCATTACCAACCTCTTTTTCAAGCAAGTCAATAACAAAAATTAATCAACCAACTCCGTAAGAAAAACAAGTAATCAAATACTTAGAACATAAATCAATTGATCAAAAGTTCCAATTAACTTAAAACCATAATCTCCAAAATAATATTCAATTATAATAAAAAAATTAAGCACATTATTGTTCTAGAAAAGTAAACAAAGGATAAAAGATAAAACTCGTAGACAAACCCTTCTTCTTCTCTTGAAAGCCTCATTTGAACAATGGTCCTCTGAGTGATTGAGTAGCTAGCTTGGATCCTTCAAATCACCCCATTCTCTTATGTTTTTCTTGTATTTATAAGCCTCTTTGATACCAAAATTCGTTGCTTGAGAAGTCTACTTTGAGTAGAATTCAAAAAATAGCAAAATCCCTTGAAAAATACCAAATTCGTGCACAACCCCCTCTGGGCAGAGTGGACTTGGTGCCAAGTCCAGTCGGCCCACCCGACACCAGGTTTGTTTTGTTCTTTTCTATTTTTTGTTGTTTAACCCGAATGGACCCAGTGCCTGGCCCCTTAGCTGGGCCTAGCACCAAGTCTGTTATGGAAATTTCACAATTTTGCTTGAAATCAACTTAAATCTGCAAAAAATTGTCAAAAATACTTTTTACAAGTAAAATATCAAATAAAAAGGAATATGCCTAGTTATTACAATAAAAGTATCTCAAAACAACCTCAAATAACTAGTAAAATAATGATGATTTTAGCCCCTATCAATGGCTAAGGGTTATCGTCAACAACGTAGTATTGACTATGATGAAACCTTCTCGCCAGTAGCCCTACTAAAATCCATCAGGATACTCCTAGTCATTATCACTCATCTTAATTATGAGGTTTGACAAATTGATGTGAAAATAACTTTCCTAAATGGAAATCTGACTGAGGAAGTGTATATGATACAACCTAAGGGTTTCACATCCAATGATAGCACAAAAGCGTGCAAGCTACAAAGGTCCATTTATGGACTTAAGCAAGCTTCTAGGAATTGGAACATCCATTTTGATTAAATGATCAAAGAGTTTGGTTTCATTCAAAACATGGATGAACCTTGTGTGTACAAGAAGGTTAGTGGGAGCATAATCATTTTCTTATTGCTTTATGTAGATAACATATTGCTAATAGGAAACGACGTACCTATCCTTCAATCAGTTAAAGTTTGGTTGTCCAAGAAATTCTCCATGAAAGACCTTGGAGAAGCAACCTACATTTTAGGAATAAAGATCTATAGAGATAGGTCAAAAAGGTTGCTAGGTCTTTCACATTCACAACACATAGACAAAGTGCTAAAGAGGTTTCAAAAAGGGATTCTTACTCATGATGCATGGAGTGAGCCTTTCAAAGTTGATGTCTCTCAAAACACAAGTGGAAAAGGATCACATGAGTAAGATTCCATATGCTTTGCAGTTGGATCTATCATGTACGCTATAATATGTACGAAACCCAATGTGTACTGTGCTCTTAGTTTGGAGAGTAGATATCAATTTGATCTTAGTGAGAGTCATTGGGCAGTTCTCAAGAACATCCTTAAGTACTTGCGAAGGACTAAGGATGTGTTCTTAGTATATGAAGAAGGTGATTTGAAAGTAAACGGGTATACTGATACTAGTTTTTAATCTGATAAAGATGATTTTAAAGCACAGTCTGGCTATATATTTACGTTGTGCGGAGCGGCAATAAGTTGGAAGAGTTCCAAAAAAGAGACTTTTGCCGACTCTATGTCTGAAGCTAAGTACAGAGCCGTCGTTTTGATCAAGAAGTTCGTGGTGAAACTAGGTGTGGTCTCTAGTGTTGATAGTCCAATATCTTTGTATTGTGACAACAACGGAGTCATTGCACAAGCAAGGGAACCACGATATCACCAGATCCGAGAGATCAGAGATAGGAATGAGGTAAAGATAGAGAGAGTTCCCACGGATGAGAACATAACTAACCCGTTTACAAAAGCACTATCCCAGAAGAAACATGATAAGCATGTTGAGTCATTCGATATTAGATACATGACTAATTAGCTCTAATGCAAGTGGGAGTATGTTAGTGTTGTGCCCTAGAGGCAATCACTTGTACTTTGTATATAACACATTTGTTTTATAAGACAAAGCATTGTTTATCTTTCAGTTTATCTTCTTTACTTTCATGTAAAATAGTTGTTAGATAAAGTCCGTAGTATAACACTGTGTTAAGAAAATCATGATAAAGATCATGATGTGATATTCTTACTACACTATATTGTGTTAGTACTTAAATAATCCCTAGTCGTAGTATTAATGAGATAGGATATCATTAATGCGTCAAGACTAGCATGTGTTAGACTTCGTAATCTGATCAGGCGATAGTTCTCATATCCATAAGTATTGTGATACTCAAAGTTAACAAGTGGATGGTTGTTAATAGAACAAGTATATTGGATTACCTAACTATGAGATAATCACATAGATAACTATTTAGTGCCAGTGATAGAGTCTCCCTATAGCAAACATGCAAGTATTCTTTGACTTGAGATATCCAAGGTAAGTTTGCTGAGTATTGTACTTTGATTCCAATCTCTAGAGCCAGATCGAGGGCCACCTGTAGGATGGATATTGAGTATAATGTGAGGTAAACGAAAGTAATTGAGAGGGTCAATAAAGGATTCACCACTCCTAATAGTAGGGGCGAATATATCATGACCACTTGTTGGAATTACTACTCATGAAATTCTTAGCCAATGTGATTGTGTATTGGAAATAGTTCTAATCGATACACATGTAGAGTAGTATATTCCTAGTACAAGTACTAATATATTTAGGTCAGAATTAATATTTATTTTGGAGGGAGTTGGTTCTAATTTAGTACTCTAAACCAAATGAGACATTTCATGATAAAAGGAATTTATTGCACTATAATTTGTTATTGAAGGGTTCATGTCAAGCCACTTGACTTCTTGGACTCTTGGGTGGTCATGATGTGTAGCTAGATACTGCTCATGATCTGTTGAATATTGGTTTATTAATTGATGATTTAATAAGCCAATCATGTTTAGAATTAATAGGTTAATTCTAAATTATTAAGGATTATTAATTCCAAAGACGTTTGGATGAATTCATATTTGCTACCAATAAACCAAAAAACTTAAAAGGTCACCCACAATAGAGGATTAAGTACTCAAGAATTTATTTGATAATATTGTGGGGTTAATGTTTAGAAATAGAATTTATATTGGCCAAATTATAATTAGTTATAAATTCTGGGCCAAATTGTGATTGATTAAACTTATAGTTTCCAATTGCGAATTGTGAATTCTAATTTGATTAGAATTCATAGAAACACGATCTTTTTGGGTAAATTCTGGAGATAATGTAACATCCCTCATTCTCTTCTTGTCGCAGTGGGCCAGCTCAAGTGGGATGTCGCCCCGTCTGAATCCTCAAATTAGCGGTCTTTATAATGATATAAACTTAAAGCAAGCAAGTACAAGTCAAAGCTTAAGTAAATACATGAAACATACTATTTCATTATAAATACATGAGTGGTGATAGATACATCATCAGGGTTCCCAAAATATGCATGCCAAAATAGTCTCATCATCCATGTACAAAGGTCATGCTAGAAGATTCGCTAACTAGTGTTAGATGGCAAAGTTCGGGCAGTACCGTCACTAGTCTTCAGCTCCAATCCCTAAAATAGAAAAGACAAACACACGTGTGAGTGGTATACTCAGTGAGTCCCGTGTGTGCTAGTGTTTTACTCAGAAGAGAAAGATATTTTTCAATTTCTTTATTGAAATAAATTTTGTGCCAGGAAAACAATACTATTTTATAATTTTGGTTTAATCTGTCATGTACATTCGAAAAATAGTGGCTTCCAAACACATGGCCCCTAATTCATTAAATGTGGATTCTTCCCCATTTGGAAGTGCGACCCGCGTGCAAAGTTCAAAGAACTTCTCCTTCGGCTACACGGTCTCTTGTGCCAAGGACTGCGCCTTACAGCACGTCACTTGTGATATGCTGGAAGGGTGAGCAGTGTACAAGTGTACCTCACCGTGTACATAGGGATCTTTTACTTGCCACCATAAGCCAAGGGTCCCAATCCTGACGTTAATCACCATCGAGGTGGCAGGGATTGAACACACCGAGTGTCTCCGCTCGGTCTCATGTGAACAACCCACCATCACAATCAATTGGCAATTGCCGGGCTCACAACGGCTAGCCAGGGACGGTTAATTCCATTGTCCTGTCGCCCCGTTCGGAGTAAGATAAGCCCAATAACTGAACCAGGTTATTTAGGTTCATCTATCTCTAACGAAGGCTAGTACAAAGGTCAAAGCCCTTGCAGAGTACTCAATGTCACCACTGATTCACATATTCAATATACTCATTTGAAAGGAGTCTGCTCTCCCCGAAAGGAATTCAAAACAACTCATTCTTGGGGCCAAACATCATTTTATAAAGCTTTTACATCACCCGAGTGGGTATTTTCAAGAGCTAGCAAAATTGTATAAATTTCATCTCAGAAGCCATTAAACATAAAGAAAGCTTATTTTAAAGCATAAAGAAAGCTCATTGAAACATTTCGTAAATATCAATTAGACTAGATTCATAGGCTTCAATCATATCAAGAAGACATAGTTTATATTAGAGAAACATTAAACTTTGTCAGAAAAACACATAGCAAAGGTAGTTTTAAAATCAAGGGACTCACCTTGTATAATAGGTCGAAGTTGCACTTGTTTAGACCTAAAAGGTGTTCTCTTGACTTGATTCTCCTACACCATTAGTATATCCCTTTGTTATTACTCAATGGTTTCAAATTCTTAATGGTTCGAATAAGGTTTCTATAATCTCTCTAAAGAAATAAATGAATTAACGCTTTTAATGGTTTTCCGGGTTTTACAGCTTTACCACTCTCCACCATTCTTCGCATAACTTATTCAATATAGGTCCAAATAAGGTGAGGCTACTTCCATAATATTCCTAAGATATCCCTTTATCAATTCCAGGTCATGAGTCATGCAAAATCCATCCCATTTTGTACAGTTTTTCAGTTGATTCCACTGTTCCGAGTTTGGAGTTCAGTTTCGCCACTTTCCAGTACTTTATACATATCTCCTCCAATTCAGGTCCAAATGAGGTGAAACCACTTCCTAGATACTCCTAAGACATTTCTATATCAATTTCAGGTCATTTGGTATTCAAAACTCTTTCCATTTCTTCAGTTTTCCAGCTAAACTTGCTGCTCCGAGTTGGTGATTCAGAATTACAGTTTAGGAACCCAACTTGTTTTAACTTATTTCCCCTAGTTTCTTCAACATACTCTACCTCATTTAAACTCTTCAATACTTCATTTAACATCCCAATATCATTATTATAATAGGTTTTCATATCCAACACTTCTCTTTTATCCATATGAATTATTTATTCCAAGCTATTCAAACCAGTAAATTTTGGCAGATTACATTATTCTTGCTATTTCTGATCTCTTAGTCATCCAAACCCACACCACCTGATCCAAATCCTTTCTAACTAGCCTAGGACATGCTTAGGATTATTCATGTTCAAATTCCAGCAAACCATCACTCTAAAATGAATTGAAAATCATGTCTACTTCATCACTCATCCAACCGGTTAATCAACCATCACAAAATCAACATATTTTCACTACTTAACTTCAACAATATTCACATGCAGCTAGCTTCCAACTTCTAGTATTATTTTTTGAGCTTTGGAGAAGTGATCTCTTACCTTTCTAAGATGAAGGCAAGCTGTAACTCTCCCTCATTTTCTTTCTTTTCCTTTCCTCCTCTCCTTGCTGCCGGTTCTTTTCTTCTTCCTCTTGCTGCCGAAATTCTCTCTTTCTCTCTTCTAGTCTTTCTTTTGCTTTCTCTTCCTCTCTCTCTGTTTTTCTTCTTTTCTTACTGCTCTCTCTCTTGGACCGAAATCCTCCCCCTTGCTCCTATTTGTAGAGCATGCTCCCCTTGGTCTTATTTTAGACTTTATAAAAGATCTAGGGTGAGTTGGCAATTTTTAGAAGTCTTGAGACTTCTCTAGGTTTTTCAAGAGAGTTGTGAATTGCCCTAGAAGATTGTAGGGTCTTCTAGAAGTTTGAAGAAATTCTTAAAACCTTTTTGGACTAATATATGATTAATCTTAATTTTCCCTAATCTCACTTAGCTTAATTAAGCTTAATTAGAAGAAATCTAATAATGGTCAAATTTGGTCAACAATGTCATGCTTATGGGCCACCTTTATTTAATTTTTGTGGGCCCCCTAAAATATCCTTGCATATAATATAATATAATTCGAGATATTTATAGCATTAGGTATAATATATATATATATATATATATATATATATATAATGGTAAGAATAATATAATAATTCAATATAATTATTGAATTTTTAATAATATTATAATTTAATATTGCCAAGATATTTTGTTATAAAATAATAATGGTTTTAGAATAATAGCAATAATGAAATAAAATAAAATATATCATTAATTCTTTTTATATTTATTCTTATTTTTAAATAAATCCACCTTATGCAAGTCCTTCATATAAGGCGGGTTATTACAGATAACGTCATTGTGATTTGATCACTTGAATATCACAGAGAGAGTTGTTCTCTCAGTGAATTCAGAACACACATAGCTTCTTCTCTCTCTCTCTCTCTCTAAAGCCCTAGCTGCCTTCATGTTCTCTGCTAGCATAGAAAATGTTCGGTTTCTTGAGTCTTCCTCCATGTGGACATTGCTAGAGGGATTTCTTACACTTAGACTCTAGTGGCGAAGACGTGGAGCTCTAGTTTGTGTTGGATTGTGCCTTCAGTAGTTGGAGTTTTTCTAAACAATAGAGACATCCAAAATAGGTATATTTTTCTGTTTTTTTATCCCTATCAACATATAAATACGGTCCCCTTGTGTAGAATCTTTTATTTCTGCTGCGTAATGCATATATGATGCATTTAAGGATTCGAACAGTGTGATGTGGTGTCAATGCAAGCAGGCCACTTATTTCTCGGGAGGCTTTGGCAATATGATCGGCATGTAAAGCGTGATAGGAGGAGAAATGTGAAGGTATAAAGTGGGAAATCAAAGCATGCAGCGGAAGGACAAAACTTAAAAACGAAGAACAAGAAACTCCTAGGCCACAGCCGGCGCCAGTTCTGGCGGCCTCAGCCGGTGCCGGTCATGGCCTGGGGGGGCTCCGAGGGAAAAAAACTTTTACCTCTTTTTCTCGTTCTCAGAATTGGTTGGATCGGAATGTGTGGAACTGGGGTAGGTGCGCTGGTGGAAACCTCTGGTGCGATTCCTTCAAGCCTCCTACTCCGTCTGTGCATGTATGTGAATGCCAATCTCTCGATTTCTAGTATATGGCCTGCCTAATCCCGTTTGGTGAACAACTCACAAGGCTAAGGAATATTTTTGAGAGAAAGAAAGGGGCTGTCAAGTTTTTTTCACCAGAGAAGAAGCAGTGAAAAACAACGTTCTTTTTTTAGACACAGAAAAGAGGCAGTCAAAGAACAACGTATTCTCTATTCACCTGTTTAACCTAAATAAAACCCAAGGTTAAACTGGACTGGCCCATTGGACTCTTACTTTAGCCTTTTGGACTAAATTAATTATTCTAATTAGAACCAAATAAATGGCCCAATTAATAATTAATTTTTTCAGCCCAAATAAAGTAGTCCAATTAACAAGCATTTATTAGTTTAGTCCTAGGTCAATCGTTAATTATTCAAATTGGGCTAAAGCCTTGAACAATTAATTAACCCACCAAACTAATTTAATTAATTCTCTTTTTCCATGGACCTTTATTTTATTCTAACTCAATAATAAAATCAGACTACTTAAATAAAATAAATTCCATTTAATTTAATTTAAGACCAATTCCTTAGCCTGTATTTAATTAGGACTCACGATCTATACTGAAGACCAAAAGACACACCGCATTGGCTACTAAAATGACCAAAATACCCTTGCAATATCAATAGCTGTATTTTACATTTTAAATATTTCCTAATATCACCATAAGGAAATATTAACCCCAAGGATAATGCTGCGTTAGTAAAGTCTCCGACCTACATGTGTAATGAATAAAATACCCCTCTATACATCGCCGTACATTTAGAGAGGAAGAAATGTACTAACACCTCTCTAAATGACATCTACTATCATTAGGCTTCTAGTCCAATGATCCACAACTTCCTGGATTGTTTCCGCTTTCCAACGAGCTACCCTAAAGTAAACATTCAAGTCATGTTTCCCAAGACCCTGGATATTTAGATCATTCAGACAACCACAAGAGGCGATATAGTATAGAAACTATCTTGTACAAGTTTGTCTTAACTAACTAGTCACACATACCTAATATGCAAGTATATTGGTCTTATGATAGAATCTCAACTATAGCATATCAAAGTACATTCTTCCAACTTCGCAGACCACCAACTTATACTCAAGTCGTAGAGTACTAGTCCACGCTGTAGCAGTAGTAGTCTAGGTTTCTACCATATAGTACATTAAGAAACCACTACTACAGGTCCTGTTCTATGTATTCGAAATATGCTTATGTCATGAAGTGAGTGGACTACTCACTATCTAAAGGTCATTCCCCATTTGGAATTCATAACATAATAATCTAAATATGATGATATTCTTATTCTCATCAATCGGTTAAGAACGAACATTTATGTGTTAAGTAACCCGTGATTCATACCTTACTGTGAAAGACCACCATTCACAAGGACCACTTACTTAAACACAATGAATCTTTTCCAAACATAATTGTACACAAATAAAATATAAATTCACAAATAATTTCTTAAAATAAATTCTTTTATTAAAATATTCGATATTTGCATATTTCCCAACATCTTCCACTTGCACTCTAAGACTAAGTAAGTCCATAGGTGCCTATCCCTATGGTGTCTAAGTGTCTCTTGAAGACTCTCTCAGCCAAAGGCGTATTGAATGGATTTGCTAGATTATTTTATGATACAATCTGTTCCACCACGACTTCCCATCTCTGGATGAAATCCCGGATCAGGTGGTACTTCATTTCAATGTGCTTCTTGGGTTCTTTGGATTGCAATACTACTCCAATATTGTCGTAATACATCACAATCGGCCTGTCCATGTGTAGCACAATTTCAAGTTCTAAAAAGAACTTCTGGAGCCAAACTATTTCCTTGGATGCCTCCGAAGTTGCCACATACTTAGCTTCCGTGGTTGAGTCAGTAATGCAAGATTGCTTGATACTCTTCCATGAAATAGCTCCTCCAGACAAGGTGAAGACATATCCACTAGTGGATTTTTTCTCATCCTTATCTGCCTGGAAGTCTGAGTCGTGTATCCTGTAGGAACAAAATCATCAGCCCTATAAACCAGCATATAATCTCTCGTTCCCTTGAAGTACTTGAGAATATGCTTTACAGCTCGCCAATGAACTTCCCCAAGGTTTGACTGATATCTACTAACCAAGCCTACAACAAAGCAAATATTTGGCCTAGTACACAGCATGGCGTACATGAGACTTCCCACAGCCGAAGCGTATAGAATCCTACTCATTCTGTCTTTTTCTTCTTGAGACTTATGATAGTCTCTTGAAGAGGACAACCTATGTCTATAAGGAATTAGAGCTCCCTTGCAATAGTCCATGTTGTACTTGGCTAGCATCTTATCAATGTATGCTGCTTGGGATAATCCTAACATTTTCTGCTTCCTGTTTCTAAGAAGTCTAATCCCGAGAATGTAGTTGGCTTCTCCCAAGTCCTTCATATTGAATTGACTAGACGGCCAAACCTTTGTAGATGACAATGACCCTACATTATTTCCAATGAGTAGAATGTCATTCACATACAAGACAAGAAAATCCACATTAATGCCTTCAAGTTTCCTGTACACTCATGGTTCATCCTCGTTTTAAGTGAAACCATAAGACTTTACAATCTCGTCAAAACGAATGTTCCATGCTCTTGATGCCTGCTTAAGTCCATAAATGGACTTCTGAAGCTTACAAAGCATATGTTCTTAGCCTTTAGCAATAAAGTCTTCCGGTTGGGACATATAGATGTCTTCGCTAAGATGGCCATTCAAAAATGCCATCTTGACATTCATTTGCCATATCTCATAGTCATAATGACATGCGATGGCAAGGAGGATACGGATGGACTTAAGCATGGCTACTGGGGAAAAGATTTTCTCATAATCGATTCCCTCTTTCTGAGTATACCCTGTCACCACAAGCTTAACTTTGAAGGTTTCCACCTTTCCATCCGCTCCTTTCTTTCTCTTGTATACCCACTTACACCCAATGGGTTTTATCCCTTCAGGTGAAGCTACAAGATCCTAAACCTGATTGAAGTACATAGACTCAATCTCGACTTTCATTGCTTCATGCCATAGATTTGTATCGGCATCAGTAATAGCCTTCTCGTATCTGGTGGGGTCTTATTCCTGAAGGCCGGACACTAGCTTGAAAGCTTCTTCAGTCCATCTTCCTGGAACCCTAGACATTCTCCCACTACGACGAGGCTCCAATTGTACAGGCTCTTGAGGCTGTACCTCTTCTTATTCTATAATCGGGTCAGAAGAAGTTGATTTTGAAAATAACTTCTCCTCAAGTTCTAACCTAGTTGAACCTTTAGTGAAAGTACTATGATCATCCTCTAAGTATCTAGCATTAGTACTTACCAATACTTTATGCTCCTTAGGATGATAAAAGTAACCACCCTTTGTCCCTTTTACATATCTAACAAAATAGTATAATTCTGATCTTGGTTCCAACTTGTCTCCCTTGACCAGTACATAAGTTGGACAACCCCATATCCTGAGATGATTCAAACTCGGCTTACACTCAGTCCACATCTCGTATGGAATCCTAGGTACTAACTTGGAAGGCACCAAATTCAGAATGTATGCCGCTGTTTTCAGGACATATCCTCAAAAAGACACTGGAAGAGTAGCATGAGATATCATGCTTCGGATCATTTCCATTAATGTCCTATTCCTTCTCTCAGTTACTCCATTCTGCTGGGGTGTCCCCGGTGTAGAAAGCTAGGATACTATCCCATGATGTACCATGTAGTCCTTGAATTCACCAAGGAGGTACTCTCCACCACGATCCAATCGTAAGGTCTTGATCAATTTACCTGTTTGACGCTCTACTTCAGCCTTAAACTCCTTGAACTTCTCAAAAGAGTCAGACTTGCGTCTCATCAGGTAAATAAAACCAAACCTCGTACAATCATCCGTGAAAGTGATGAAATACTCAAAACCCCCTCTAGCTAAGGGACCACACATATCAGTGTAAACAAGACTCAATACCTCATTGGCTCTATCCGCCTTAGGGGTAAATGACATTTTGGTCATCTTTCCCATTAGGCATAATTCACACTGAGGCTAATTTTCCAATCTCAATGAGCTCAAAGGCCCATCACGGATTAACCTCTGAATCTTGGTTGAGTCAATATGACCCAACCTTAGTTGCCAAAGATAATAGTCCCTGGCATTAGTTTTTCTTTTCCTTGTTAAAAGTTCAGATTGAGCGTTATTTAATTGATTGTTAATAGGGTTTAAGAAGAATAGATTCCCATACATGTGCCCAATACATAAAATTTCTCCATCTCTACTGATAGAAATACCAGAATGGAAAGATACAGAATATCATTGATTTATTAGTTTTGCAACTGAAATCAAATTCTGTTGGAATTCATGTACATATAAAATATCATTTAAAACCACTATTCTATTACAATAAAAAATAAGATCCAGCTCTCCCACTGCAAGGGCCCAAACTTGTGCTCCATTTCCCATGTGTAGTCCATGTTCGCCTTTCTAAAGTTTTCTAATCTTTTTGAACCCCTACAAGGAGTTACAGATGTGATCAGTGACTTCTGAATCAACAATCCAAGTGGAAGTTAATCCAACCATTGATATAGACTCTAGATAGAATACATTACCTGTGTGATTTTTCTTGGCTTGAAAATCAGGACACTCATTTTCTAGTGTCCCTTCCCCTTAGGTTTGTTCTTGGGCTGGACCGTTGCGTTTCCTTTCTTTCTTTTGAACTTTCTGGGCTTGGGCCTAGTTCTAGAGGAAGAAGCCTTAGCAATCATAGCCTTAGATTGTGACTTCATAACCTTCTCCGCTATCTGGAGTTCCTTTATCAACTCAGTTAAACTCATGTTTAACTTGTTCATATTGTAATTTAACTTGAACTGAGTAAAGAAACCCGGTAGAGATTCGAGAACCATGTCCACTTGGCTCTTGGGGTCAATGACAGCCCCTAAGATTTTTGCCTCCTCGAAAGCAACAATCATTTTGAACATATGCTCTCTGACTGATGCTCCCTCAACCATCTTAGTGTTTATGATAGTTCGAAGTGCCTCCTGCTTTGCGGGCTGGCTCTTATCCGCGAACATCGTGGCTAATGATTAACTTATATCGTACGCAGAAGCCATGTGCTCATGTTTTAACTGAGCACATTAGACATGGAGGCTAACATATAGCAGTGTGCCATTTCGTCAGCCTTCTTCCACGCCTTCTCAGCCTCTCGCTCTTCGACGGTGGAACCTTCCCCGATAGCATGGCAGGTTTCATAAAGGATATACTTATACTCTTCAGCTGTGAGTATTATGTCCAGGTTCCTCTTCCAGTCCATATAGTTTGGCCTCGTTAGCTTATTCTCTCGGAGAATAATGACCAATGGACTGAAAGAATCTCTCACAATTTCTGAAAAATCGAAAATAAAAGAAAAAGATTTAGTTTGTGAAAACAAAACAAATTTGTGCACTTTATCCATATATCAAAACTGATAATAATTAATTTGGCTCTTAGGGACACTGACATAGCTTCTTGGGAAGATTAACAGTTCCCTAAACAAAGTGTGTTGACTACCACAAATTAATTTTCCTTTTAGGTAATGATCTAGATGATAACTCCATCGAGGGGATGGCCGTTTCCACTCATTTCCTATGGACATATCTCATACTATAACCTCCAACGTGGGCTGGCCGATCGTAGCACGTGTCCCGGGTTATTAATTAATTACATCCCTCCATTAGATCTAGATCCTTGTGGTATCCCTATCCTATACGAGTTCACTCCCAGGGTGACGCGAAGGGATCCACGATCTCTAATGAGGATCGTGATGGAAGCTGTGGGGTTGTTGGAACCCCTCTCCCACTTAGTCTTTTAAAATAAGAGTTTTCTGAAAAATATCATTTTGAAAATTTCCATTAAGTTTTCTCTTAACTCAAAAATAAAATATCTAAATCCATTAAAATCTCTATGTCAAGGTTTATATCATTTGAGAGATTTTTCCATAGACTAATTTTATTTAAGTGAAAAACTTAATGATTTCAAAAATTTTCCAATTAAAACTTTTTAGAGACTTTGGTCTCAAGTTTATTTGACAATAAAATTTTCTTGTGCGGAAATAAAACAAAATGGCTTTCTATTTTAACCTACAAAAATATCTAAATCCAATATATTTTCTATGTCAAGGATTAAATCCTTTGAGAAAATATCTAAGGATTAATTTTTGTTCAAGTTAAAATAATCATTCAATTTGTAGAAAAATGTTTTTCTTGTCAAAAATATTCCCAAAGACTTTGGTCTTTGAGAAAACGTGCACATAGGTACTTAAAAATAAATAGCATGTTAGAAAACAATAGATGTTTTCATGGTTTTCTATTTTTAAACCTAAGTGCCCAGATAATAGAATTAAACATATTAATTAATTAATTAATTAATAGTCTTGTTGAATCCTAAAATCCCTTTCTAATATTTTTCATCCAAAAATATTCCATGAATATTGACTATTGCAAAAATATTAACTTCGACTGGTATGGACCCTAAAACAAAAACGAAAACGCTGAAAAATTACAAGGAAAAATAAAAATTTCTCCTTGGTCCACTGCACCCGCCGCACTGGATTGAGCACCCATCTGCACTGTAGTCCACTGCACTAGCTGCACTGAACTAGACCTTGCGGGCGACCAACGTGCGACTGGACCCAAACCCGAGCCGACGCCAGTTTCGGTCTATCCAAGTCTTCTTTCTACAGATTTTTCTATGATTTTCTTCTCTGGTTTTCTGCAACTTTCTTCCTCCATTGGCTCTCCAATTTCAATCCAAACACAATGAAATCAACAAAAACCAACAATCACCTATACCTATTAACATTGGGCTTACATGATTTGCTAAGGAAAAACCAAATTACATATCACCTATACCTCCATCAGAGAGGTTTAACAGAGAATCTATATATACCAAAAACATCAAAGGTCATAGTTTAATCACACATATGTGTCCAGTTTAATTCAACTAGATGCATGCTTCCTATATTTTTACAAAACCTCCCTGCTCTGATACCAATTGAAGGTTTAAAGTGGGAAATCAAAGCACACAACGGAAGGAAAAAACAGAAAAACGAAGAACAAGAAACTCCCAAGCCACAGTCGGCGCTGGTTACGGCCTAGGGGGCTCCAAGGGAAAAAAACTTTTACCTCTTTTTCTCATTATTAGAATTGGCTAGACCGAAATGTGTGGAATTGGGGTACGTGCGCTGGTGGAAATCTCTGATACGATTCCTGCAAGCCTCCTACTCTGTCTGTGCATGTATGTGAACGCCAATCTCTCGATCTTCCAGAATATGGCCTACCTAATCTCGTTTGGTGAACAACTCATAGGGCTAAGGAATATTTTTGAGAGAGAGAAAGGGGCTGTCACGTTTTTTTCACAAGAGAAGAAACAGGGAAAAACAATGTTCTTTTTTTAGATACAGAGAAGAGGTAGTCAAAGAACAACTTACTTCTCCATTCACCTGTTTAACCTAAATAAAACCCTTGGTTAAACTGGATTGGCCCATTAGACTCTTAATTTATCATTTTGAACTAAATTAATTACTTTAATTAGAACTAAATAAATGGCCCAATTAATAATTAATTTTTTCAACCTAAATAAACTAGTCCAATTAACAAGCCTATATTAGTTTAGTCCCAGGTCAATCTTTAATTATTCAAATTGGGCTAAAGCCTTGAATAATTAATTAACCCACCAAACTAATTTAATTAATTCTCTCTCTCTATGGACCTTTATTTTATTCTAGCACAATAATTAAATCAGACTACTTAAATAAAATAAATTCTATTTAATTTAATTTAAGACCAATTCCTTAGCCTGTATTTAATTAGGATTCACGGTCTATACTAGAGACCAAAAGACACACCGCAATGGCTACTAAAATGACCAAAATACCCTTGCTACATAAATAGCTGTACTTTGCATTTTAAATATTTCCTAATATCACCATAAGAAAATATTGACCATAAGGACAATGCTACGTTAGCAAAGTCTTTGACCTACAGGTGTGATGACTAAAATACCCCTTTATACATCGCCGTACATCTAGAGAGGAGGAAATGTACTAACACCTCTCTAAATGACATCTACCATCCTTAGACTTCTAGTCCAATGATCCACGACTTCCTGGATTGTTTCCGCTTTCCAACGGAGCTACCCTAAAGCAAACATCCAAGTCATGTTTCCCAGAGCCCTGGATATTTAGATGATTCAGACAACCACAAGGGGCGATATAGTAAAGAAACTATCTTGTACAAGTCTGTCTTAACTAACTAGTCACACATACCCAACATGCAAGTATATTGGCCCTACGATAGAATCTCAACTATAGCATATCAAAGTACATGCTTCCAACTTCGTCAGACCACTAACTTATATTTAAGTTGTAGAGTACTAGTCCACACTGTAGCTGTAGTAGTCTAGGTTTCTACCATATAGTACTTTTAGAAACCACTACTACTGGTCTTGTTCTATGTATTCAAAATACACTTATGTCATGAAGTGAGTGAACAACTCACTGGCTAAAGGTAAGCCATTCTCTATTTGGAATTCATAACATAATAACCTAAACATGATGAGATTCCCATTCTCATCAATCGGTTAAGAACGAATGTTTATGTGTTAAGTAACTCGTGATCCATATCTTACTGTGATAGACCACTATTCACATGGACCACTTACTTAAACATAATGGGTCTTTTCCAAACATAATTGTGCATAAATAAAATGTAAATTCACAAACAATTTCTGAAAATAAATTCTTTTATTAAAACATTTGATATTTACTTCAGAAACCTAGTCTAAGAGGGCATATTTCCTAACAAAATGCTTATGTGGTTTGTAAAGAAGGCGGGAAATACACCCTTCTTCCTATGTTTCCAAAGGCAGTGAATGGTGATCAAAAACTTATGAGAGAAAAGGAAAAGAAGAAATATGTAGAGAATGCTAAACAAAGACAAGAAAATGAGATGAAAGAACAAGAGATTAGTGAAAATGAGTTAAGAGAAAGGATGGAAAAGCCGAAGCTTTTGATGATCAAAGATAAGAGTGAGAAAAAGAAAGAGAGTGGAGGAAAAAAGAGAGTGAACTTCTTTGCCAAGGAGAGTGAGGTTGTTGAGGCTATAGAATCTAAGAAACTGGGTATTCTTCTTATTTGTAAATTTTCTTTTGCCTGTACTAATTATTCTACCTCTTCTTTATCTCAAGAAATTACAGGAATCGTTCAAGAATTCCAAGATGTGTTTCCCACGGAGAGGCCCAGAGGATTACAGCCATTAAGAGGCATAGAGCACCATATTGGTTTTGTGCCCAGAGTCATCATTCCAAATCGATTAGCCTATAGGAGCAACTTAGAATAGGCTAAAGAACTTCAAAAAGCAAGCGGAGGAATTGTTAGAGAAGGGATATATAAGAGAAAGCTTGAATCCCTGTGTTGTCCCCATCCTTTTGGTCCCTAAGAAGGAAAGAACATGGAGAATGTGTGTGGATTGTTGAGCTATAAAAACATCACAGTACAGTATCACTACCCTATTCCTAGATTAGATTATTTACTTGATGAATTGTATGATGCATGTGTGTTCTCGAAAATTGATTTGAGATTGGGTTATTATCAAAGAAGAATAAGGGAGGGTGATGAATGGAAAATTATTTTTAAAACAAAGCAAGGCTTGTATGAGTGGCTTGTTATGCCTTTTAGGCTTTCTAATGCCCCTAGTACTTTTATGCATTTGATTAACCATGTTTTGAGGGATTTTATTGGCAAATTTGTTATTGTCTATTTTGATGATATATTAATATATAGCAAGTCTTATGTGGTTCATTTGAATCATCTCCAATGTGAACTCGTAGCTATTCATAGAGAAAGATTGCATGCTGATCTTGAAAAGTTTAACACCCTACCTTTTCACAGCGTAGTAGGCTTCATTTTATGGGATGTTGCCCTATGCAGCTACCCAGACAAGGGGTCTTTATAACAAACTTCATTCAAAATGTAGTAGATTTTTTTTTTTCCAAAACAATACTTTCATTGAACATGGGAAATACCTAGTGTCTGACATCTATTGCATACACTTAAGGACATGACAGGTCCGATATATAATATGGGCCTCTGGTAGTCCACTGCGTTTCCACTGTGCATATGATCCTAAAAATTTTCAAAGAGAAATCACACACGTGTGAGCGTAAGGCTCAATAAGTCCCATGTGTACTAGTGTTTCTCCACTAAAAATAGCAAATGGAGAATACTTCCAAAAATGTTTCCAAAATAATGTATTTAGACTTAATGAAACATATAGTAAATGATCAGAATCCAATTCCATAGAGGATTTGTAAAATAATCTACCAATCATTTCCTAGAAGGTAGGAACTGTGATTCATGTACTCCCTCTAGAATTTAACTAGCAAGGTTTCACAAATGAAACATACTAGTTCAGGACTCCTTGTATGAAAATATATTAATTCAAGAATTCAGACATTTTGGTATAAAATGTGATAATTCAAGTATTCAGGAATTCTTGCATAAAAAATTCATTAATTCAGGAATTTAGGAATACTTGTATAAAATGTAATAATTCAGATATTCAGGAATTTAGGATTTCTTGTATAAAATTCAAGTATTCAGGAATTCTAGAATTCAAGTATAAAATCCAAGTATTTAGAAATTCAGGTATTCAGAATTGCGCTAGGATTTCATGTGTGTGACCCACGTGGGCCGGTTATTCAGGAATTGTAGTCCACTTGGGTCGTCTATTCAGGAATTGTGCCTTACTTGGGCCGGTTATTCACGAATTCAGCTAATCTCAATGTCCTATCACTCCGTTAGGAGTAAAGCGAATCCCAAAACTAATTAGGTAACATGGCACCATTTTTCTCTAACGTGAACTATTACACAGAGAGAAGCCCCATTGAGTACTCAACGTTCAAGTGATCGCACGTGCATATGGCCTACTTAGCCCGGTTATTCAAGAATTCGGTATTTTAAACAAGTAGCAAAACATTCTCAGGAATTTTATATTCATAGTTCTCAGTCTGTTTTCAAATTCAAGTAAAAGACTTGTACTTGAATATATCAAGAAAACATTATCCTTATTAGAAAAGCATTTTATTAAAATTCAGAGTTGGAGTCTGAGGAAGTCACATGTGATGTCTCATATTCATGATATTCAAGAAATCAAACACTTGATAATGCTTTCAAGGTCAAGTGTAGTATCCATGTAATGATATATCATAAAGGCGTATAACCATATAGGGAAAGCATTTAATCATTTCAAGAAAACACTGTAGCAACGGGAGTTTACAATCGAAGGGACTCACCTTATATCCTTTCGATTGGCTATATAAATGGTCCTCAATTTCGTCACGAAGTCATTAAGGTAAACAACCTACATCTATAATCAATCCATATTTCATTTAACCTTTTAAGTTTTCCAACCAATATAGTGGTATTATCAAATATGTAAGACCTAAGGAATGACCTAATTCCTTATTCCTCTATTTCTTGCTCAACATGATATAAATACTTAAGATGATCAAAGTTTCAATTATCCATTCCTTCATTTCATTCCTCAAATAAGTATACAAAGCTTTCACATGCTTCTTTGATCCTTCATGTATCCAATAATACAGATGGAATGAATATATGAGTTTATTCGTTATCAACCCTATTTTCCCATTTCCTCCTTCTTGCCACGCTTGTTTGTTTATATAATAACTTTTGATTCACAAGTCTAATTAATGTCAAACTAGTTCCATAATGTCCCCAAGACATTCCTTTATAATTTCCAACTCATGAAATACCCATTTCCTATGCCATTTCATTCAATTTTAAGCATGCACTCCCAGCTTATATTTCCCGTCACTGAACTGGCATCCCTTGGTATTTATACAAAAACCTTCGATTTACAAGTCCAAATCATATGAAATTAGTTCCAAAATGATCCTAAGACATTTAATACAAATTTCAATTTATGGGGTTCCAGAAAAATCTTCCATTTCATTTAGTTTAACAGTTCTTCAAGTCTGCTCAAAAATTACACAGGCTGAATTTTTTTTTGTTCCTTTTTCTTCATACTATTAATTCTTTTTTTATTTCCCATACAACGCACATGCTTTCTAATAATTTTAATTCCTTCTTTCTCATCTAAAAATCACATAATCCTATTATTTTTAGACACAAGCAACTCTGTACTATCACTTTTAAGCAGCACAAAATTAACAATCATAAATAATAATATTTCATTTGCTTCAACAATTAAATCATTTGCTATCTTATTTCCTTCTTCCATCTTTGTAGCCATGAACAACTCCTTAAACCATCATTGAAACACCTTCAAACATCATACAAAACATAGCATACACGCCTCCAAATGCACCGCCATACACATCACACCCAATAGCCCCATGACATAGATATTTTCGAAACATAAATCATAATTCACATCAATTTTCTCATAAAATTATCACCAAAATAATCCTTGCAAATTATTCTAGAACTTTAATTCATGTTGTACAAGCATTTACCTTGTTTTTTGAATTCTCCAAGCTTGAAATGCTTCAAATCTCTTTTCCTTCTCCTTTAGAAACTTTTTCTCTCTCCTTTTTTTTCTCCCTATTTTTCTTTATTTTTCCTTCCTTCTCTTTTTATTCTCTTGTTGTTATCGGTTTCTTTGCTGTTTTATAGCCTCTCCCACCACCATTCATGTGGCAAAATTAGCACACGACGAATTATTTTATTAGTTGGTCAAAGACTTATCTTGAATGCTTGTAACTTCTTCTATTTTCTCCCTTTTTTTTTCCTTCCTTTTCCAACCCTTTATTGTTACTGGTTTTGCTTGCTGAAAATCAGCTCCTCCACCGCCATTCTTGGTGACAAAAATTCATATGATCAATTATTTAATTGGTTGGTCAAAAGCTTCTCTCAAAAATGTTACAAAGCATTATGAAAAGATGCTTATAAAATTCATTTCATCAAATCAAATAAAAAACATTGGGTCTCATCATCCAAACAATAAATAACACCTAATCTCAATAGTTAATCTTAATTCGCCACTTGTTTCACTTTCAACCATACTTCAAATTTCCTCAAGATTAAACTGTAATTTGGGTCAGTATCGGAAAACTTTTTATTCCACCAATGGGATCTGTGAATTTTTACTGAATTTAATAGTAGGGATCAGAATTCTCAAATTCCTTTTCATTTCTTCTCAATTTGCAGTCAAAATTATGACAATATCCCTAAAAATTTAAATTATACCAAAATGTTCGTCTCATTATACTGATTAACAGTTGTTCTAGGCTTATACCTAGATTCTCATTCTATATGAAGTAGTTATTAATTGAAAATATAAAAGTATAGGTAGAACAACTTGAAAATTTCAACTATATCCTTAAATATTTTTATTGCTCCAAAATGTTTATTTCATTATGTTGATCATTTCTTATTCTGGTCACATATATAAATTCTTAGCCTATACATTGTAGTAGTCAGTCAAAGTACAAAAAGGTAGGAATATTACAATCTCCCAACCTTCAAGAAATTTCATCCTCGAAATTTGTATTTGCCTTGATTCCATCAAACGTCTACTTCTGGTTTCTCATGTCATCTATTCCTTATTTACTCTATATGAATCCTGATAGGTCTTCTGTTCCCTATCATTCTTTAGGTTTGATTTCCTTATGAGTAGAGAGGGGATTTTCTTGTTTCTTAGTGTACAGACGATTGGCTAAATATGTCCCTCTTTTCCACAACGGTAACATGCCCTAAGTCATTTCCTGCACTTTTCATAAGCATGTCCAATCATTTGACAATAATTATACTGTTGAGACACTATTTTTTCCAGAATTAGTCCTTCCTTTGGTGTTTCTACTTTTTTGATTGATTGGATTCTGCTCCTCTCTTACGATCTTGTCTTTCTTGATTTAAATCTTCCATCTCCAATCGAGATGTTATTTCCATAGCAGCACTATATCCTACTAGGGCCATGGCGATTAATATGCTTTTTAACTTAGGTTGCAGTCCTTTTATAAATCACCTAGCCTGATCTGACTCTGTTTGCACTAATGGAGGATAATACTTAGAAAGTCGAGTAAATTCAGTGACATATTTTCCAACAGCCCTTTTCGCCTACTCAAAAATTTGAAATTCTTCTTCTTTCCTTTCAACTACCTAATAAGGTATAAATTTATTGTTAAATTCTTCCAAGAATTCTTTCCAAGTCCAATCCTTTCGTTCTTGCTTTCACACCTCTTTCTTCCTTAAACCACCAGTCTCGAGCAGGTCCTTAAAGTCTAAATGCAGCAAATTAGACTTTTCTCTATTCAAAATATCTAAAACTGCAAATATGTTCTCCATCTGTTCCATCCAAGACTCAGCTTCTTGTTCCTGATCTGCTTTGTCCATAAAATTAAGGAGGATTGAACATTAGAAATCATTCGAATGCCCTATCCATTTCCTCCTCAGGATGTTAGTTTTCTCGGGTTGGAGCTCTAGTTACACGTTGAAGTCCTATTGTAATGTTTTCTAGTACTTATGTCATCTCATTTCCCTGAGGTTGTTTTTCCATTCCAGATATAGTATTTCCAGTCATACCAGCCACATTTTCTTTAGCTCAGTCTCCAGCATTACCACGGTAACTTTTCGCAGCATATCTTTTTTATATCTACTCCATGAAATGCCAAGAAAGTACATACATCTCAATACTTTCTATACATATAGCTTAAGATAGAAGAATAATTCTATTTTGCACATGCAAACATGTATTTCTTGAGAAATTCTCATATTCTCTCAGCCTGATAATATACTTTCATATACATCATTCTCGTATGATCTGTACTTAAATTTTCTATATTTGTACCATTTTGTACATTAATCCTGCTTTCATTTCTTTAATATACTCCAAATTGTTTCCTTTCAACTTCTAGAGTTACTTCCCAGTGGTCACCCATCCTTAGATTTTTCTAGCCCAGGCACACTTAACTTTGAATATCTAATGGAATTCTGGTGCATGCACAATTCATATCATACTATACACACAAGGATTTTAAGTGTTCAACTTCCTTTATTCTTCATTTCACTATTATAGGTCCCAAAGTGGAAAGTTTAGAATTAGTAAAACTTCTTTAAATAGATCAAATATGAGGCCTCCCTAACCTCAATCCCTTTACTATTATTCGAGTTCAGGATCACAGATCCTTTTTCAAAGATATTAGAATTGTCTCAAATCACTCTTCTTCTGGTTCTTCAGAAGAAATTATATCCAACTTGAATACCTCAAAGTCATATGTCTTGTTTATTCCAATATCCAATTTTATAAAATACACTATCTCTATAAATTTACATTTAGTCATACTATGATGGACCCCAGTATATCCTATTAGAGGCTTTGCTATACCTATCAGAAGCTCTATTATAAATTCCACTACACTCTGATACTATTTGCAACACCCCACTTTTCAATAGCGTAACATGCTTCATTTTTATGGGATGTCGCCCCGTCCAATTGCCTAGACAAAGGGTCTTACTAATAAACTTTATCCAGCATGTATCGAAATTTTTTTTCCAAAAACATACTCTCATTGAACATAGGAAGTACCAAGTGTCTGACATCTATTACATACACTTAACGACAGGATAGGTCTGATGTATAGCATGAGCCTCTAGGAGTCCACTATGTATCTGCTGCACATTTGATCCTAAAAATTTTCAAAAAGAAATCATACACGTGTGAGCGTAAGGCTCAGTGATTCCCTTATGTGCTTATGTTTTTCCATTGAAAATAGCACATAGAGAATAATTCCCAAAATGTTGCCAAAATAATCTATTTGGACTTAATGAAACATGTAGTTAACGATCAAAATCTAATTCTATAGAGGATATGTAAAATAGCCAAGCAATCATTTCCTAGAAGGTTGGAACTATAATTCATGCACTCTTTCTTGAATATATCTTACAAGGTTTCATAAATGAAACATACTAGTTCTGGACTCCTTGTATGAAAACATATTAATTTGAGAATTCAAGAATTCGGGTATCAAAACGTGTTAATTCAAGTATTCATTAATTTTGCATAAAAATTCATTAATTCAAGAATTCAAGAATGCTTGTATAAAATGTAATAATACAGATATTTAGGAATTTTGGATTTGTTGTATAAAATACAAGTATTCAGGAATTCTAGAATTTGGGGGGTAAAATCTAAGTATTTAGGAATTTAGGTATTCAGAATTGCGCACTTGCGCCCATTATTTAGGAATTCATGTGTGTGGCCTACTTGGGCTGCTTGTTCAGGAATTGTGGCCCACTTTGGCGGGTTATTCAGGAATTGGGACCCACTTGAGCCGATTATTCACGAATTCAGCTAATCTCAATATTCTGTCGCTCTGTGTCTGAGTAAAATGAATTCCAAAACTAATCAAGTTACATGGGACCGTTTTTCTCTAATGTGAACTAGTACACGGAGAGAAGCCCCATTGAGCACTCAACGTTCAAGTGATCGTAAGTGTATATGGCCCACTTGGGCCAGTTACTCAAGAATTTTGGATTTTAAACATGTAGCAAGATATGCTCAGAAATTCAAGATTCATAGTTCTCAGTCTGTTTTCAAATTGAAGTAGAAGACTTGTACTTGAATGTATTAGGAAAACATTATCCTTATCAGGAAAGCATTTTATCAAAATCTAGAGTTGGAGTCTCCAAGGGAATCACATAAGATGTCTCATATTTAAGATATTCAAGAAATCAAACACTTGATAATGCTTTGAAGTTCAAGTGTAATATCCATCTCATAATATATCAAAAAGGCATTTAACCATATCGGGAAAGCATTTAATCATTTCAGGAAAACACTTTAGCAACAGGAGTTTTGAATTAAAGGGACTCACTTTGTGTCCTATCGCTTAGCTATATAAATGGTTCTCAATTTCATCACAATGTCTTTAAAGTAAACAACCTACATCCATAATCAATCCACATTTCATTTAACCTTTTATGGTTTCTAACCAATACAGAGATATTATCAAATACTTAAGACCAAAGGAATGACCTAATTCCTTATTCCCCCATTTCTTACTCAACATGATATAAATATTTGAGATGAACAAAGATTCACTTATCAATTCCATCAATTCATTCCTAAAATAAGTATATAAAGATTTCACATGCTTCTTTGATCCTTCATATATCTAATAATACACATGGGATCAATATATGAGTTTATTTTTTATAACCAAATTTCTGCATTTCCTCCTTGCTACACTTGTTTGTTTATATCATAAATTTTAATTCACAAGTCCAATTAATGTCAAACTAGTTCTAGAATGTCCCCAAGACATTCCTTTATGATTTAGAATTCATGAAATACCTATTTCCTTTTCCATTTCATTCAATTTTAATCATGCACTCGCAGCTTCTTCATCCCATCACTGAACTGGCAGCCCTTGGTATTTATACCATAACTTTCTATTTACAAGTCCAAATCATGTCAAATTAGCCCCAAAATGATCCTAAGACATTTAGCTTCAAATTTCAGGTCATGGGTTATCTGAACAACCGGACATTTCGCTCAGTTTAATGGTTCTTCACATCTGCTTGGAAATTACGCAAACTGAATTTCTGTTTGTTCTTTTATCTTCATACCATTAATTCTTTTTTCTTTCGCATACAGCATACATGATTTCTAATCAATTTAATGCCTTTTTTCTCATATAAACATCACATAATTCTTTGATTTTCAGACACAATCAACTCAGTACTTTCACTTTTAAACAACATAAAATCAACAACCATGAAAAACAATATTTCATTTTCTCCAACAATTAAACCATTCGCTATCTTATTTCCTTCTTCCATCTTTGCAGCCAAGAACAACTATTTAAACCATCTTTAAAACACCTTCAAACATCATATAAAACATATCATACATGCCTCCAAATGCATCGTCATATACAGCACACCCAACAGCCCCAAAACATAGATATTTTCCAAACATAAATCATAACTCACATGAATTTTCTCATAAAATTAACACTAAAATTATCCTTGCAATTTATTCTACAACTTTAATTCAAGAAGTAAAAGCATTTACCATATTTGTTGAATTCACCAAGTTTGAAATGCTTCAAATCTCCTTTCTTTAACCTTTAGATTATTTCTCTCTCTCTTTTTTTTTTTCTCCCTATTTTTCTCTATTTTTCCTTCCTTTTATTTTCATTTTACTTCCTTCTCTTTTTATTGTCTTGCTGTTTTTAGTTTCCTGGCTATTTTACAGCCTCTCCCACCGCCATTCATGTGGCAAAATTAGCACATGACCAATTATTTTATTAGTTGGTCAAAGGCTTGCCTTGAAAGCTTGTAAGTTCTTCTATTTTCTCACTTTTTTATTTTTTTTCTTCCTCTTCCACCCTTTATTGCTACTGGTTTTGCTTGCTAAAAATTAGCTCCTCCACCGCCATTCTTCGTTACAAAAATTCACATGATCAATTGTTCAATTGGTTGGTCAAAAGCTTTACAAAATTTTACTAAATAAGTTTTATGAAAAAATTCTTATAAAATTCATTTCAACCAATCAAATAAAAAATATTTGGTCTCATCATCCAATCAATAAAAAACACCAAATCTCCATAGCCAATCTTAATTCACCGGTTGTTTCACTTTCAACCACACTTCAAATTTCCTCAAGAATAAACTGTAATTTGGGTCAGTATTGGAAAAGCTTTTTATTCCACTAATAGAATCTATGCATTTTACTGAACTTAATGGTGGGAATCAGAATTCTCAAATTCCTTTTCATTTCTTCTCAATTCGCATCAAAATTCCAATCGCGGTCCAAATTACAACAATACACCTGAAAACCTAAATTATACCAAAGCGTTCGTCTCATTATGCTTATCAACTTTTGTTTCGGGATTATTCTCGAATTCTTATTCTATATGAAGTGGTCATTAATTGAAGTACAAAAGTATAGGTAGAACAATCTCAAATTTCCAATTGCATCCCTGAATATTTTTATTACTCCAAAACGTTCATTTCATTGTACTGATCATTTCTTGTTCTGGTCACTTATATAAATTCTTATCCTATACATAGTAGTAGCCAGTCAAAGTACAAAAAGTGCACATTTTATTTGGAGAAAATCAAATTTCTTAGGTATGTTGTGAGCTCTAAGAGGATTGAGGTTGATGAGGGGGAAATTCAAGCGATCCGAGATTGGCCTACTCCTACTACCATTATCCATGTTAGCAGCTTTCATGGGTTGGCAAGTTTCTATAGGAGGTTCATTTGGAACTTAACTATTACAGCTTGCCCTTTTGACTGAAATAGTGAAAAAGAATGTGGGATGTAAGTGGGAAGAAAAATAAGAAAAGGCTTTCAAAACCCTCAAAGAAAAATCGAGCCAAGCCCCAATCCTCGTCTTACTTAATTTTGACAAAGCATTTAAGATTGAGTAAGGCACAAGTAGAGTCGAAATAGGAGCTGTTTTAACCCAAGAACAAAAACCCATTGCAATTTTAGTGAAAAGTTGTCTAGGACAGCCCTCAACTATTCCACTTATGATAAAGAACTCTTTGCCTTAGTTAGGACGTTAGAGCATTGGCAACACTACCTCCTTCCCAAAGAGTTTGTGATCCACTCTAGCCATGAGACCCTTAAGCATCTTAAAAGCCATCATAATTTGAACAAAAGACGTGCTCATTGGCTAGAGTTTATTGGAGTATTTCTCTATGTTACCCAATACAAGAAAGGTAAGAAAAATATTATGGCGGATACTCTATCACGAAGGCATGCACTTCTTAACTCTCTTGATGCTCATTTGCTTTGTTTTGAAATGTTAAAGGAGATGTATGCCAATGATGAAGAGTTTAGTGAGACCTTTCTTGCTTGTGAGAGAAATGGCATTGGGAAATTTTAGAGAAGTAAGGGGTTCCTATTTATGAAAAATAGGCTATGTGTACCTAGGGGATCCATTAGACAATTGATGGTTAAAGAAGCTCATAGAGGGGGGATTCTAGGACACTTTGGCATTGCCAAGACCAGAGGCATTGATGTGTGTTTTTTTAGTGAAGAAAATATTACCAACAAATTACACAGTTAATCAAGTTTTAATTAAAATGCCAACCAATAAAACCACACATAAAGGTAAGTATACCCATCGTATAGTACAGGGACTAACAAGTATTGGATCCACGAGAATTTAGGCTCCCAACTTTCTTTACCCAAATCTTTATTAAGAAGAGACTAAAAAAGAAAATAAATAAAGATAAAATTGATATAACTTAAGAATCCAATTTAATGTAACTTGACAATTATCTTGAAAACATAATATTGAATCAATTAGTATTCATCACAATCAATTTCCATCTTGGCAACATGAAGGAACTTAAGTAAAATTCAATTGTTTCCCAAGCCATGAACTTATGTAGATTACAATTCTTTCCGAATCCATGGAATCACTATCTCTTGATTAATTTAGCAGATTTCCCAATCAAACAAAGCAACCAAAAGATGCATTAAACTCATACCTCATAAACATGAATTTAGCTAATGACCCTTTGCTCGAGGTGAAATCAACTAATCTTTGATTACTTAGTTCTCTAATCTTAACTTCATTTCCCAAGTCTATAAAGATTTGACAAATACGAAATTAATGCAATGAACTCTTAACATCATTTCCTAAGTTAATTAGAAGAACCCGCATCAATAACCAATGATAGCAAGTAATCAAATGCCGAAGATAACAATAGATTAATCAAAAATTCTAATTAACTCAAAATCATAATCTCTAAAATAATATCAAATTACAATCAAAACATTAAGCACATCATTGTTAAATAAAATCAAATAAAGGATAAAAGATAAAACTCATAGACAAGCCATTCTTCTTCCTTTGAAAACTTTCTTTGAACAGTGCTCATTTGAGTGGTGATTGAGTAGTTAGCTGGGATCCTTTAAATCACACCTTTCTCTTTGTGTTTTTCTTGTATTTATAAGCTTTCTTAATACCAAAATTCATTGCTTGAGAAGTCTAGTCTGATTAGAATTCAGAAAATTCCAAAATCCTTTAGAAAATACCAAATTTGCGCACAACTGCCTCTATGCAGAGTGGACTTGGCGCCCGGTACAGTTGGGCCATCGGCACCGTGTCCAATATGTTTTTGTCCTCAATTTTGCTCCGATTTTACTTTTTGACCCGAATGGACCCGACGCCTAGACCTTTGGTTGGGCTTGGTGCCAAATCTATTATGGAATTGTTCATTTTTCACTCGAAATCAACTTAAATCCGCATAAATTTGTCAAAAACACTTTTTAAAAACAAAATATCAAATAGAAAGGAATATGCCTAGTTATTACAACAAATGTATTATAAAATAATCTCAAATAACTAGGAAAATAATGAAAATTTTAGCCCTCATACCCCCACATTTGAAGTTTTACTTGTCCTCAAGCAAATAACAATTAAAACACTTAAGCATTTAGAACAAGACAAAATAATTTCACAAATTTTTCCTTAGCAAATTCATCCATAATGAAGACATATCCTTTTTCCAACCTTAAACTTAAATTTGTCATTCATTTAACCCTTCCAAAACCTTGTAAACTCATGTATAAATCAAACAATCTCAAGGCCATCAAAGTTAAGTACAAGAAATCATCCTAATTCTTAAGCAAAAACATAGATAACATAAATCATACAATTCAAGCCATTTAATCAATTAAAGTATTATAAACTCAAATTTACACAACTCAAGTTAGTGAAACAAAAAAAACACTCCACTTTTCTTTTTCTTTTTTTTCTCTCAATTTTTTTAATTACTTAGGGAATTAATAGCCTCTTGTATATGAATTTCTCATCACACACCGTATTAGCCCCTTTATAGTCATCATTTATCATTTTTTTTAGCAATTTTCTTTTTCTTTCTTCTTTCTTTCCTTACCTTCTTTCTTTAGGGATAGCCTCAAAAGAGTGTGATACTTCTTTGTTTCTTCTCTTTCACTCAATGTATTGGCCCCCTTTTCAGCAAAAAGGTCTCTTTCTTTTTTTCTTTCAGAGATAAAACAATATATTTTTTTCAACTCAACATTTTTTTTCATCTCACATTTTTTTTCCTTTTCACTCAATTTTTTTTATTTATTTCCTCACACTCCTTATTCCCAACTCAAAGTCAAGCAAACTTTAAATTTATAATACAAGAATTAATCAACAACTCTTCTTATATTTCATCATATCATCAACATTTCAACTCAAAGAAAAAAACAAAACTCAAATACTAAATATAAGCAAGGTTAACTTAAATTCTCAAGACTTACCAAAAATCCAACTTAATACATAAGTTTACCTTTTAAATAAAAATCAAACCATAATGAATGACAAATATATATCCAAAGTTAAAAAGAAAATCATAATTCCATTATATACAAATAAACTCATTTTAGCTCTAAAATCTCCAGAACTTTTAATTTTTCAAAATTTTTAATTTTTGAAGAAATTTGTTTTTCAACAAAATTGTAAATTGTTTGGTACCAAGAAAACACCAAGATCATTGATAAAAACTTAAACAAAGAATATTACTAAACTACTCCCCCCACACTTAAATTGGACAATGTCCTCATTGGCAAAAAATTAACACATTAAAACGTCTCCAAAGGGACCAAAAATTATAGAGGGGTAGAAAGTTTATGCAATACTTCCCAAGTGCAATAAAACGCCAATAAATATTAAAACATGAAATAGAGAGAATAGCTTGTCCAAGAAGACTTTATTCCAGCCAACAAAAGAAAACACAAATAAAAGCACAAGCAAAATAATAACAAAAATAAAACACACCAAAATACAAGAAAACAACCTAAAGAAAAATCCTAAAAATCCTAAGAAAGCAATTAACGAACAGCTCACTCCCCCCCACTTAAGATGGAAAATATTTTCCTTATTTGGGGGAAATAATACCCAACTACTACAAACATAAAACAAAAATACAAACTCTTTCCACTCATCATGCTTCTTTATCAAACCTTTGTCAAAGAAGTTTAAGCTCAAAGCAGAAACTACGCAAGATGAATGTAGAAAGAAGGGAGGTTTTTGAAAAATAGAGGGTTCATGAAAATAATTTTTCTCAATAAAGGAAAACATATAAACCGCATTCTCTAACATTCCTTTAGACCTACAAATAACTTTTTCAACATATGAATGCACATCGTATCTAAAGAATTCATCAAACTTGAAATCGCCATTTTTCCCTTCAAAATAATTTTCATAATTAAAGTTTCCGTTTAAACTTAGTATTTGAGTTCTTAAAGACGGGATCAAGAAATCCTTACTTTTCAATGCATGATCTACAAAAACTAAGTTACCTACCATTGCATAGGGTGAAGGGTAGAAATTACCACCATCCTTCAAGGACTTCTTATACTGTAGCATTAAAAGATCCAACTCCTTGAGGCATGATAAATTCAACACATCATCATTGACATCATTAGGCTCCGTGAGTTTAGAGGGTGATGCATTAATTTTGGATATATAAAATCATCAATTTTAAATCCATCCATTAATCAAGTTTTAATTAAAACATTAATCCCAAAATACACATATGAGCAAGCATACTCATCGCAAGCATAGTATAGGGAATTAACAAGTATCGATCTTCAAAGGAACAAGTACACACTAATCACTTTTCTTTCATTGTTTCACCGACCCAACTCAAGTGAGAAAATAATAAAAAGAAAAACAAAAGAAACATATACAACTCAAGGGTATATGTTTATGTAATTTAGACAATTATCCTAGAAAACATGATAATCAATCACTTAGCCAATAACATAACCAATTATTATCTTGGTCTCATGAAGGATTTAATATAGACCCACTTCGTTTGCAATCTATGAAATCACTATTTTTTAGTTAAATTAGTGAACATATTCTGTCTCGACTAACTTATCCAAAAGATGCAATAAAATCAATCCTCATATAAACCCATATATTCTAGGTGATTTAAAGCATGAAATTAGTCAATGAATCTATATTCTAGCAATCATTAACCAACCTTTGTTTACCAACATTCTAAACAATTAACCCCATTTTAAAGCAAGTTAAGAGATAATAAATATGAAACTAATTAGATTAAAACCATTATCAATCTCTTTTCCAAGAAAGTTAACAATAAGAATTAATTAATCAATTTCATAATAAAACGAGTAATCAAATACCAAGGAAAATAATTAATTAATCAAAGAACTAAATTAACTCAAAATTATAAATCCAAGAATAATATCTAAATACAATTAAAGAATTAAAATCATCATTGTTCAAGAAAAAGAAAATAAAGGAAAGAGATAAATACTCATAGACAAGCCTTTCAATTTCCAATGAAAATTCCTCTAAGAATTAATGCCCCTTAAATTATTCTTCTAGAGAAAATATTGGTGATACGCTCTAAACAATATGTCTAAGTCCCTACATTGTGCACCCCCTTTTTCTAAGGTAATTGGTCTTTATTTATAGGCTTACAAAGTTCTTAAAAGAATCCTAAGTAAAGAAGAAGTAATGTCCTAAAAATTCAAAACAAAAAAGGATTAGAAAATTTGCCTAATATAATCTAAATAAAACCAAAGAAGTCCACCACCTTAATTGAGAAATTGAGAAACAGTTAGATTTTGATTTTCTTCTTGTCGCATGCACTGAAGACATTAATTGATGTTGAAATTGAATTGAAATTGAGCCACACAGAATTGCTTAAATTGATCTTGCAATCAGCTCATCCAAGTCGCTTTCTTCTATTCAGTCCACACAGTACACGAAAGCTTTGCTTCTTGCTGAGCCATCCTTGAGCCATGAAGCTATCTTCTTCCTTGTTGCAATCGGCTCAACTGAGTTGTGAACCACCCAAGCCACCGATTGCTCCTTTCTACCTTATGCTTTTATCTTTTTCCTTCTTTGCTTTTTGCCTTTGTTGTACTTTCCTTGGCCCACCAATTGCATTCATTTCTTTGTCCTTCTTTTCTATTTTGTTTCTTTTTCTTCTTTGTTGACTTTGTTTGTTTGATTGAGCCATGAGCCATGCGTGGCTTGTCCTTGAGCCACAATTGCTTCCTTTTCCTTTCCAATTCCAATTGCTCTGTTTTACCTCTTTTTTTCTGCTTTTCTCTATTTTTCTAGTGTAGGACCAATGCCAGGTCCACTTTCTTGGCCTGTTGGTGGGTCTGTGCTAGAAAATTACTCAATTAGCTCTAAGTTTCACCTATTTTTGTATAAAATTACAGAAGCATTTTTATAAGGGAAATATCAAATAGGAAGGAATATGACTAGTTATTGTATTAAAAGTGTCTCAAGTTAACCTCAAAAAACTAGAAAAATAACGATTATTTTAACCCCTAGCAATACCCCCATACTTAAATCTTTACTTGTCTTCAAGTAAACACTTAAACAAAGCACTCAAAACAACTTATTTCTTTTCATATTCATCAATATTAAAGCCATATTTTTTTTCCAACCTTAGATAAAAAATTATCATTCATTCACCCTTTAAAAACCTTTGTAAACTCATGAATTAAATCAAATAATCCCACGGCCGTCAAAGTTAAGTTAAACAAGTTTATATATAGTACAAGAAAATTATTCCACTCCTCAAGCAAAAACATAGATAACATAAAAGTCAAGTCATTTAACTAATTCAAGCATTATAAACTCAAATATACAAAACTTGAGTTAGTGAAACAAGAAAAACACTTCGCTCTCTCTTTTTTTTTTCCCTATGACTTTGGGAATTGATAGTCTCAATTGAATGGATTTCTTTTCACGCACCGTATTGACCCCCTTATAGTCATCATCAAATTTTCAACAATTTTCTTTCTTTGCTCTTTCTTGCCTTTTTGCCTTCGGGATAGCTTCAAGAGAGTACACCAAATACACTTGCTACTTCTCCCCATATTAATCCCCTTTTCAGCAAAAGGTCTTCAAAGATAAAAAAATAAGAGCATTTTTTTTTCAACTCAATTTTTTCCCTCACATTCCTTATTCAAAACTCAAAGTCAAGCAAATTTTAAATTCATAATATAAGAATTAATCAACAACCCTTCCCATATTTTATCATATCATCTATATTCAAACTCAAAAAATAAAACAAACCTCAAATACCAAATATAACCAAGGTTAACTTAAATTCTCGAGACTTAACAAAATCTAACTTAATACACAATTTTACCTTTTTAATAAAATCAATCATAATAATGAAAAATCCATATCTAAAGTCAAAAAGAAAATCACAATGCCATTATAGACAAATAAAATCAATTTAGTTTCAAAATCTCCAAACTTTTCTGGAGTGGACAATGTCCTCATTGGCAAAAAATAACCACAAGAAAGCATCTCCAATAGGACCAAAAATGATAAATGGGTAGAAAGTTTAAGCAATACTCTCCAAGTGTAGATTAGCTCCCAAAGGAAGAGAAGTTCATCCTTCAAGAAGTTGGAAGAATTATTGCCACAACATAAGCCTACAAAAACAAAAACAAAAATACAAGTAAAAGCCAAAAAAATGAGTTGGAAGAAAACAAGATAAAAGCTCAATAAAAATTAAAGGAATAGAAAGCCAAAGCCTTTAAGTCCCCCTCAAAGTAAAGCCTTCAGACGGGCCTCCAGATTGTCCAAATGAACCACCAAATGGACCACCACGACCTCCAAATGGATCACGAAGTCCTCCTTGTCTCGACCAAACATACTTTGCAAATGGTTCTCTTTTCAGTGAAGACTTTTCCAAACTTTTGGTGCTCAAGAAAAACAAGAAGAATATCTAACGTAGATAGCAAAAGCACAATGTCAACCAATTTTAACCAACACAAAAAAATATCACAAGGAGGCCAAGATTTCCATATTTGCAAAAATTCCAGAAAAATACATAGCTAACATTTAAAAGCAATCACAAGACTCACAATTCATTCTATGCATTTTTCTACTACCAAATAAACTCAACAAAGGTATGTCCATGTCCAGTAAATTTTTTCCTCAAAAATACATAGTGCCAAGAAATTCAAGAGGGTAAAATCTACCTTAACATGAAGAGAGTTTTTCCATCAATGTATTCCCCAATGTATGAGTTTTAAAATTTTGAATTCATGGGGGATAATTCAAAAGGAAAGATAAATAGAAGAAAAAAGATAAAAGAAGAAAGAAATAAATGAAATAAAACACAAAGAAAGGAATGGGGGGTGGGGGGTAGGTAGGTGTTTCACGTGAACACATAAGAGAAACAAACAAGAAAAAGGAAAAAGGAAGAAAAGACAAAATAGGAAAAATTTGGGAAGAAAAGAAAAAGGGTAAGGAAACAAACGATATATATATATTTTTTTGGTGCAGGTACTGTTCGGCAGGGCTTACCTGGCGCCTAGGCTATTTTCTGGCTTGGCGTCAAGCCAACTTTGGCCTTTTATTTATTTATTTATTTTTTTCTACTGAGCAGTATTGGACCGGTGCTCGGGCCATTTTCTGGCCAGGCATCGGGATAGCTCTGGCCATTTTTTTTTCTACGGGGCAGTGCTGGACTGGAGCCCAAGCCGTTTTCTGGCCTGGCGCTAAGTTAGCTCTGGCCACTTTTTTTTTTTTTAATAAATTAAGAACTATCCTAATTAAATGCATCAACATAGTACATTTAAGACACGAATTCCAAAATTAAATATCAAACTAAAATTATGAATTATAAATAATATAAATAAATAATAAAATAAAATAAATTCAGTTCGTCTAAAATATCGTGCCAGCAAATGTCTAAACCTGAAAATAAAAAGAGTTAGTATTGACCCAAAATTATTGAGGTAAAAATCATCAAACTAAAAATACAATTAGTGCACATATTTTATGTTAACATTAGGTTAGTAAAATTAAATAACTAAATATACAATATATACAAACATACAAAAATAAGTTAGTAATTATTAACATGTATCTACCTATTTATATATTTACAACATATAGTGAAATTAAAAGACAATTATACAAACAACAAAATATAACACTCATTCATACATGGAACATATATACATATTTACATATGGACATATGGACATATGAACATATAAATATGGATAAATCAACAAAATTCAAACTTTCATGATATTGTTCCCCAGCAACGGCGCCAAAAACTTGATACATAATCAAGTTTTTCAAAAACACCTTTGTGATGAAACAGAAAAATATCCTAATCCCTGGCAATGGCTCAAAAAACTTGATACGTTAATTTTGAATATATAAAATCATCAATTTTAAATTTATCCCTTAATCAAGGTTTAATTAAAATATTAATCCCAAAATGCACATGTGAGCAAGTATACTTATCACAAGCATAGTACAGGGAATTAATGAGTATCAATCTTCAAAGGAACAAGTACACTGTAATCACTTTTCTTTCATTGTTTCACCGACCTAACTTAAGTGAGAAAATAATAAAAAGAAAAACAAAAGAAACATATACACCTCAAAGATATAGGTGTATGTAATTTAGACAATTATGCTAGAAAATATGATAATCAATCACTTATCCAATAACACAACCAATTATTATCCTGGTCTCATGAAGGATTTAATATAGACCCACTTCGTTTGCAATCCATGGAATCACTATCTTTTAGTTAAATTAGTGAATATATTCTGTCTCTACTAACTTATCCAAAAGATGCAATAAAATCAATCCTCATATAAACCCATATATTCTAGGTGATTTAAAGCATGAAATTAGTCAATGAATCTATATTCTAGCAATCATTAACCAACCTTTGTTTACCAACGTTCTAAATAATTAACCCATTTTTCAAGCAAGTTAAGAGATAACAAATATGAAACTAATTAGATTAAAACTATTATCAACATCTTTTTCAAGAAAGTTAACAATAAGAATTAATTAATCAATTTCGTAATGAAATGAGAAATCAAATACCAAGAAAAATAATTAATTAATCAAAAAACTAAATTAACTCAAAATCATAAATCCAAGAATAATATCTAAATACAGTTAAAGAATTAAAATCATCATTGTTCAAGAAAAAGAAAACAAAGGAAAGAGATAAATACTCATAGACAAGCCTTTCAATTTCTAATGAAAACTCCTCTAAGAATCAATGCCCCTTGACTTATTCCTCTATAGAAAATATTGGTGATACACTCTAAAAAGTATGTCTAAGTCCCTACATTGTGCACCTCTTTTTTTAAGGTAATTGGTCTTTATTTATAGGCTTACAAAGTTCCTAAAAGAATCTTAAGTAAAGAAGAAGTAATGCCCTAAAAATTCAAAACAAAAAAGGATTACAAAATTTGCCTAATAAAATCTAAATAAAACCAAAGAAGTCCACCGCCTTAACTGAGAAATTGAGAAACAATTAGATTTTGATTTTTTTTCTTGTCATATGCAATAAAGATATTAATTGATGTTGAAATTGAAATGAAATTGAGCCACACGGAATTGCTTCAATTGATCTTGCAATCGGCTCATCCGAGTCGCTTCCTTCTATTCAAGACACACGGTACACGGAAGCTTTCCTTGTTGTCGAGCCATCCCTGAGCCATGAAGCGAGCCATGAAACTATCTTCTTCCTTGTTGCAATTGGCTCAACCGAGCCATGAACCACCCAAGCCACCGATTGCTCCTTTCTACCTTATGCTTTTAAGTCTTTTTCCTTCTTTGTTTTATGCCTTTGTTGTACTTTCCTTAGCCCCCCGATTGTATTCATTTCTTTGTCCTTCTTTTCCATTTTGTTTCCTTTTCTGCTTTGTTGACTTTGTGTGTTTGATTGAGCCGTGAGCCGTGCATGGCTTATCCTTGAGCCACCATCATTTTCTTTCCTTTCCAATTCCAATTGCTCTGTTTTACCTCTTCTTTTTTGCTTTTCTCTATTTTCCCAGTATAGGACCAGCGCCAGGTTCACTTTCTTTGCCTGGTGCTAGGTCTGTGCTGGAAAATTACACATTTAGCTCTAAATTTCATCTATTTTTGTATAAAATTATAGATTATAAGGAAAATATCAAATCGGAAGGAATATGACTAGTTATTATATTAAAGGTGTCTCAAATTAACTTCAAATAACTAGAAAAACAACAATTATTTTAATCCCTATCAGAGGGACAAATAAATTCATGTGACAAAGAAAAATTAGAAATATGAAAGCATAGATTAGAATTAAAAATTTTCACTATCACATTGGTCAATTGTTCCTCATATCCTCTTTTCTCTCTTTGGGGGCCCTCAAGTGTATGTGCCTTTATGGCATCTTCAACCAACTTAGCTAGCTGTGTTCTTTGATGGCTCATTTGTTGGGAAGATTCTTTATACCCCCTAATTGACATGTTTATGTCAGTAACAAAGGATTTGATTGAAGCTTCAAGTGATGTCGCACAAAAAGCGTTAATCCGAGCTTATAACCTTGCCAACCTATCATCATTGTAACTTGTTTGACATTGTGCCTATGAATAATTGTCCATGATGATGGTTTGAACCTCACACTGAAAGAAAAATAAAAAACAAATAAAAAAAATAACAACCAAAAATAACAAAAAAAAAAATAATAAAGAAAAGAAAATTGCACAAATTAGGAAAATTCACAAACTACCTAAAAACAAAAGTTAGTGATATGCACAAATACAACACAGGCTAAATCAACAAGATTTGAGTATTTCTAATAGTACCCATCCCCAGCAACGGTGCCAAAACTTGTTGCGTATTTTTTAGTATAGAAAACATTACCAACAAATTACACAGTTAATCAAGCTTTAATTAAAATGCCAACCACTAAAACCACATATAGGTGCAAGCATACCCATCGTATAGTATTGGGACTAGTAAGTATCGAATCCATGAGAACTTAGACTCCCATCTTAGTTTATCCAAATATTTATTATTTAGCCAATAAAAAAAGAAGAGACAAGAAACAAAATAAATAAAGATAAAATTAGATATAACTCAAGGATACAATTTCATGTAATTAGACAATTATCTTGAAAACATAAGATTGAATCAACTAGCATTCATCACAATCAATTGCCATCTTGGTATCATGAAGGAATTTAAGTAAAATTCAATCATTTTCTGAGTAATGAACTTACTTATGTAGATTCCACTTCTTTCCCAATCCATGGAATCACTATCTCTTGATTAATTTAGCAGATTTTCCAATCAAACCAAAGCAATCAAAAGATGCATTAAACTCATACATCATAAACATGAAATTAGCTAATAACCCTTCAGTCAATAAACTAATACTTGATTACTTAGTTCTCTAATCTTGACTTCATTTTCCAAGTCCATTAAGATTTGACAAATATGAAATTAATGCAATGAACTCCTAGCATTGTTTTTCAAGTCAATTAGAAGAACTCGCATAAATAACCAATGATAACAAATAATCAAATACCAAAGATAACAATAGATTGATAAAAAATTTCAATTAACTCAAAATCATAATCTCTAAAATAATATCCAATTACAATAAAAAAAAAAAATAAAGCACATCATTGTTAAAGAAAAGTAAACAAAGGGTAAAAGATAAAAATCATAGACATGCCCTCATCTTCTCTTGAAAACATTTTTTGAATAATGTTTCTTTGAGTGGTGATTTAGTAGCTAGCTTGGGTCCTTCAAATCACACATTTCTCTTATGTTTTTCTTGTAGTTATAAGCCTTCTTCATACCAAAATTCATTGCTTGAGAAGTCTAGTTTGAGTAGAATTCAGAAAATACTAAAATCATTTGAAAAATACCAAATTTTCTCACAATTGCCTCATGCAGAATGGACCTGGCGCCGGGTACAGTTGGGCCACCTGGTGTTGGGTCCAATCTATTTTTGTCCTCAATTTTGCTCCATCTTTATTGTTTGACCCGAATGGACCGAGCACCTAGTCCCTTAGCTGGGCCTAGCACCAGATCTATTCTAGAATTGTTCATTTTTTGCTCGTAATCAACTTAAATTTGATTTGTCAAAAATACTTTTTATAAGTAAAATGTCAAATAGGAAGGAATATGCCTAGTTATTATAACAAATGTATCACAAAATAACCTCAAATAATTAGGTAAATAATGGTAATTTAGTGCCTATCAGACATTTTGAAAGAGCATTTCTTTTGGGCTAGGATGAAAAGAGATGTTAGAAGGTTTTGTGGACAATGTGTCACTTGTAGAAAGGTAAAATCTAAGTCTTTACCTTATGTCCTATACACTCCCTTACCCATCCCCACTATACCTTGGAATAATATCACTACAAACTTTTTTTTGGGCTTGCCTAGGACGAAATGAGAGAAGGATTCCATTTTTGTTGCAGAAGATAGGTTTTCGAAGATGGCGCTTTTCATTACTTCCTTAAAAAATAATGATGCCTCTTTTATTGTAGATTTATTCTTCAAAGAAGTGGTAAAAATGCATGGGATTCCAAGAACCATTGTGTCAGATTGAGATACAAAGTTTCTTAGTTATTTTTGGAGGATTTTATGAGCAAACTTAGAACTAACCACTTATTTTCCACAGCTTGCCACCCTCAACTAGATGGGTAAATAGAAGTAGCCAATCAAACTCTCACACAATTCTTGAAGTCATCATCAAGAAAATTCTGAAGAGTTGGGAAGATTGTCTACCATATATTGAGTTTGCCCACAATCGCACTCCTCACTCCACTACTTCCTTTTCACCTTTTGAAATTGCTTATGGCTTTATCCATTAACTCTATTACATTTGGTTCTATTGCCTACAGGAAATCTTTCAAGCTTAGATGGCAAGAAGAAGGCTAAAATGGTCAAAGTAACCAATGAAAGAGTTAAGGTAAACAAAGCAATCCATGAAAGAATTAAGGCAAATATTGACAAAAGAAATGCAAGTACAATCATAGCTAGAAACCAATGCCACAAGAAGATGATCTTTGCATTGGGAGATTAGGTGTGGTGCAACTTCAAAAAGAAAGGTTTCCTATGCAACACAAATCCAAACTCAATCGTAGGGGAGATAGACTATTTCAAGTCTTTGAGTGCAACGGAGACAACGCATACAAAATTGATCTATCTAGTGAGTATAATATTAGTTCTACTTTCAATGTGAGTGACCTTTTTCCTTTTGATATAGGGAATGAAGATGATCGAGGGTGAATCCCTTTCAAGAAGGGAGAGGTGACAAGATTCCACTTCACCAACATGAAGAACTTATATAAGAAGGGGGTTGATACAAAAGCAAGCTCACAAGGACCTATGACAAGGGTAAGAATGAAGAGATTTTAAGGACTCCACGTATTCATGATGCCATGTTTGAGGATAGAGGAGCTTTGGAAGGTATGTGAGGGATTCTAGGAATATAATGTGATGATCATTAAAGAATGGGAATAAGAAGAAACCAAGGAAGACAAAGGCATGCCTAGAAACAAAGGATGCACGGGCATGTAGTTGGCCAAGCATTAAGGGCATAGTCTTCAGTAGGTGTGCACGACATGATGCACAGCTGTGCCTCAAACCTTGCATTAAGGTCATGTACATGCACGGCCAAGCATAAAGGGTGTGCAATTCTCAGTCCGTTTTTTGCTCCCAGAAGTTCAATGCATGGCCAACCAGCACGACTGTGCACATGCCTGTGCATTTCTCAGAAATTTTTTATTCCTAAAGTTTAGTGCATGTCCAAGCTGCACGGCCATGCATTTGACCATGCACTTTGTAGCTCCATGGTAGCATGGCCATTCAGGGCCAAGGCATGCCCATGCTGAGTTCGAGACATTACTATGCCTAGTCTTTTTGAGTTATTTCAGTCTTTTTTGCACTTTCCACGAGTTGTATAGTTAATTAAGGCTACAATACTTGTTTTAAGATTATTTTGAATAGGATTAAGCTTCTTAACAGCCCTAGGCTTGTGATGTATAAAGACTCTTTTTCTCTTTGACAGGAGAACATATTATATTTGAATATATGAAATTTGAGAGGTTGTTCCTCTATGGTTCTTGCTAACACAAAGACCTTGCTTAGGAGTTAGTCTTCCCTTAGTTGTGTCTCTAAATTTCTGTGGATAATCTTGTTTAGATTTTCTTGAATTGATCTTAGGAGCCTTTGTTAGTGTTGTGTCCAAGAGATAATCACTTGTACTATTTATATTGAATAATAATTAATAAAAAAGGCATTCCTTATCTTTTAGTTTGATTGTTATATCTTAATACATCTATAAATTGTTTGATAAAGTCTCTAGTATAACATAGTGTTAAGGAAATCATCATAGAGATCATGATGTGAGATTCCTACTACACTATGTAGTGTTTGTGCTTGAATAATCCGTAGTTATAGTATAAATAAGATGGGATAATATTAATATGCCAAGACTAGCACATGTTATATCCTTTTATTGGATTAAGTGGTAGTTCTCATAATCGTCAGTATTGTGATACTCAGGATTAATGTAATAGCCCACTACCTACGTACCTAGATAGGGAAGGATGTCGTCCCGTCCAAAAGATCAGAGGTTTTTATAATGAGTTACAAATAATAAATAAATAAAATAACCAACTAAATAAAATAATAGAATACTCTTATTACATCCGAGAGAAATACTTATACAAATCTGAGAGATCAAAACTAACAAACATCTGTTGAAAGAAATATAAATCAAAAGAAAATAAACAAATGGATGATCATCACTTATTCCTTCAACCTGCTCAATATAAGTACTCTCCTAAAATCATGATATAAAAGGTGTGAGATTGGTATCTCAGTAAGTCCCATGTGTGCAAGTGTCAAATATAACCATTTTGTGCATGCAAGTTTATCAAAATCACAAAATCGTGTTTGCAAGTCAATTTCATCAATAACAGTTATACAAAAGAGCCTTGCTCAGTGAATCCAAAATAGTTCACAAGAAATCATGTTTCATCATATTCATAATTCATTAAATAGGGATTAGCAATGATTCAAACAATAGTATTATAATCCATATCATGGTTACCACCAAGATAGCGTACCAATGTATTCTTTCAACAATGGGCAGCGGGGGATCCTCCCACTAGGGTGAGATATTCCTCCATCTCTACACCTAACACTCCAGTCGTCCAACCTGGATCAACAATGTCCACATGGACCAATATGTTAGCTCGGACGGCCTAACTAAGTAGTACTGTCACCTTTCCAAGTTGAGTTTGTCTTTTGGAGGTGGCCTCCTGCCAAAAGACTCACTCTGGCTCTTCAAGACTAGTACCACTAGTCTACTCCCGCTAAGTACTCAACGCTTCATATTGAGGGGCAAAATCAGTTTTTCTTTTTTGAAAGTCTTTGATTAGCTTAACTACAAAACGTGATTTTCGTAATAGCATTTCCAAATCGTCTAGTGACAAAGTAAGAAATATTTTTTTACTTTGAATAGTTGAAATTTGATAAACTCATTTAGAAAGTAAAACATCCATGTTCCAACCCAAGTATCAAAACAACACAGTATAACTCATCATGTTTAGCCAACATTTCAATCCTCTTGTCAAAACATCACATTGACATCAATTCCAATTAACATTGTAAAAATTTCTTGCAAATAGGTAACATTTATCAAAACGGTTATGCATAGACTTACTTGGATATATTAACAGCTAGACCCAACTCAATAAATGATTCTATAATAAATGTCCAAATATTACATCCACTATTTCATCTAATATGACTTTTCATGTTCTCATTAATCACCTAATTCATCCATGCTATCTAGGTAATTTAATTCATTAGATTACATACATAATTTCCTTTACCATGCTATTGATCATAACCATGCATTCATCCAAAATCGAATCACTATATGACAACTCTTATATTCAACTAGCATAAAATCATCATAATCAGCCCCATAAACATTAAAAGATCTCATCTTTGCCTACTTAGTATAGATCTAGTTTCATCATGACAAGATGCATCAAGGTCCTATCTCATACATGCTTTGTCTATGGCTCACATGAACATGTTTATCATTATAGTCCATTCATGCTTTCATCCTAGCCTCTGTAAGCATTCATAAGACATTACTTTAAAGATCAAAATCATTTAAATTAGTAAATATAAGATCTTGATTACCTCTTAGCGTTGCTAGACTTAAACACGGCAACTCCTTGATGACTAGCTTGAGTTCGATGGATAGTTGAAGAGATTGGTCCGCCTAGATATCCTTGATCAAGATTCACCAAGAAAGGGATAAAATCAGTCCCTTATGGATGTGATTTAGGGGAGAAAAGAGAGAAAGAATGGAGTAAGATATGAATAGAAGGGTTAAAGATCGATTACCTTGTAGGGAGTTTTGGTTTTAGCTTTGTTCATGGATTAGGCTGGCCAAATTTCTGAGCAAGTAGAGTGTTGTTTGTTTCGTGAATTTGGGAGGCTGAGAGGGAGGGATTTCGTGATTTGTTGGACAGAAAAGGCTAGGTTTTGGTGTTTAGGTGTTTGGTGGAGTTCTACCTTGTTAGGGATTCTTGCTCATAAGAGAAAAGTTGGACAGCTTTGGTCCTTCTTTGAGTACCAAAACTGGGCAGTAGTTTAGGGGTTATCACTGCTTTGTTTTTGGAGCTCATGATGGCTGAAAATCTGGACAGAAAGAAGGAAGAAATCTGATTGGTTTCGGTCTCTATAGTGGCGAGAATGAGAGAAGAAAAGTGAGCATTTGTGTAGTTGTATTTTTGTGCGATAACTAGAGAGATTTTCACGCAGGTTTTTGGTTGGAATTTTCGTGTAGTATGGTACTGATTGTGGTAAAAAATCTGAAGGAATGGGAGAGGAAATTTTGTATTTTTTTTTTTTTGGCTAAAACAAAGTCCTAATTGGTTAAGATTTTCTTGGATAACCCTACCTAGGTTTTGGAGAGTTTTAGTTGAGCTACAGTTGCTCTAATGTGTGGCGGCAGCTTTGAGAGATTTTCCAGAAAAATACATGAAAGAATTAGGTTATTTATTTAAGAAATAATGTAATTAATTCCCTATATTAATTTGAGTAATTTAAATGGATTTTAAATAATTATTTTACAAGATAAAATTCTGGTTTCCTTTTTTTCCTTGAAGCTACCCGAAATCTTTTTCCTATTTCCCCAAATTTTGAAAATGCTTATCCAAGAGATAAACACTTCATTTAAAACCCATCTTTTATCCTTTTATTTCCTTTTTAAAAATTATTTGAAGAAAATTAAACTATGGAGACTTATCTCCTTAAGAAGTGGCGGCTACCACATTAAAACAAGACATATATATTCATATATTTGATCTCCAAATAAATTACTTAGATATAGCTTTTTAAAAAAATCCAGATTAGTAATATTTAAAATTCTCTAAAAGATTATGATAGGATATTTGAAATAAGTATTTAATTTACTTTCAAATGCTTTATAAAATAATTCCCAAGATAATTCTCACTCCTAAATTTTAGGAAATTGGCTCCAAGGTGGCGGCTACCCTAGGAGTATTTCAGCCAAAGCTTAGAAAAAAAAATTAGCGAAGAAGAGAATAAAAGAAAGGAAAGGATTTGAAATAGCTAGGATTCGAACTCAAGCCCAACAAGAATTAAACATCAAGCTTTATCCACTATTCCACATTAATTCTTGTATAAATTTTCCCCTAATTAAATTTCCTTAATTCCTACTCACTTGCTTCATCCTCTTCCTAATGAATTCTCCTCAATAAAAACAAAAGTTCAACTAACTCGAGTAACACAACCACTTCAAGAATAAATTAATTCTTGCAACAACAAACTCATGAAACTCATATTTTCATGAAAATAGTTCAAATCATTAAATGTAGTATAAAAGGATATAACATGCATGACTTTTCCCCATATACTAATGGTGGCTTAATACGGGGTATTACAATTAATATGTGGATGCTTGTTATATGAACAAGTTCATTGGATGACCTAGCTATGAGATAATCACTTGGATAGCTATTGAGTGTCAATGATAGAATCTCATTATAGTAAGTGTGCAAGTATCCTGAGATTTAAGATCTCCAAGGTATTTTGTTTATTGAACCTTGTACTTTGATTCTAATCTTTTGGAGTCTTACAAGGACTGCATATGGGATGGACATTGGGTACAATATAAAGTAAATGAAAGTAGTTGATAGAGTCAAGAAAAGATTCACCACTCCTAATAGTAGGAGAGTATATCTCAAGGCCACTTTTAGAAATCATTACTCATGAAGTCCTTGGCCAAGGCGACTATGTATTGAAAATAGTTACAAATTGATACACATATCGAGTAATGAATTTCTTGAACAAGTACTAAAATATTCGGCCCAAAATTACTAATATTTTGGAGGGAATTGGCACTAATTCCATACTCTAGACTGAATGAGATATAGTATAGTGGAAGAAGTTTATTGCAATGGTTATTTGCTATTGAAAGGTTCATGTCAAGCCACTTGACTTTCTGGACTTTTGGGTGATCAAGAGTCATTGTTAGATGTCGCTCTTAATCAGCTAAATATGAATTTATTAATTAAAGAACTAAAGAATTAATCCTATATTTTATTTAGGATTATTAATTCTTGGAGGACTTAATTACAATTAACACAAATCCTAAAAACTATAAATATAGGAATCGTTCCCTTTTGCGTAGAGGATTCTGAGAAATCGTTACTTCTTCATCCCTATTCTTCTCTAATTAAAACCTACCATCTCCTCTTCTACTAGCATAGTTTTGAGTGGGTTTTGTGAGCAAATCAACCTTGTGTGGATTACTGCTAAAGATAATCCTACTCTTGGGTTGTAGTTGTAACACCCCACCTTTTTACTTTCGGTTGGTTACTACCTGTAATAGGATGAGAATTTATATCAACGGCCAGAACAAAAGTTGATCGGTGTATTGAGACGAACACTCTGGAGAAATAAAATTTTGTCGAGACTTGGATGTAATTATTGGATTTGTTTTACCCGAACCCTAAATTTTTGGAAGGCTATTAAGATTAAAAGATTAAGAATTTTAGGGTACTCTAGAAAGAGAAATTGATCAGTGCAATGAAGCATACGTTTTGGTGTGAATTATGCTGTTCGGGGTATAGGGGGCATTTTCATCATTTTGACCGCGCTCGTGACTTTGAGTGCAAATTTGACCAAGTAGAGAGGGAATTGAAGAATTTAAGTGTTACCAATGGATTCAGTGGAATTTTTTGGAGTTGGGTAGTGAAATAAAATATTTTTCATTACGGACCCGATTTTGGTCATTTCTGAAGAAAATGAAAAATTACGGTTGGAAATGGGACGTGTAGCTTCATATAATTGGTGGATGAAAATAAGTGTCGTTCAGTGATTGGTTAATGAGGCCAAGTGTTTCTATTTGATTGGTTGTGATAAAAAAAAAAAGGAAGAAGAAATAAAGAAGAATGGCCCACAAGAAATAAATAAGAATGGTTCACAAGAAATACATAAGGATGGCCCACAAGCATGAAAATTTTGACCAAGTTGGACCACCTTTTGACTTCATTTGACCAATCTTAATTAAGCTAATCTTGATTTGAGTAAGTTAATCAAGGTTGATTATGCATGGCCATGCAAGATTAGAAAATATCTATAATGTTCTAAGAGTTTCTACTTTTTTCTATAAATTTCTTTAAGGTTCTAGAGCACTCTAAAGTTTTCCATAAGTTTCTACAAGTGATGAGTCATCACCTAAAGCTTTCCAGAAATTGTGGTTAATCATTCCATGTGTACCAATTACATTTCAAAGCTTCCTACTCAAGAGTCCTACATAAGCCATGACAAAAGCATGTGATGTAAGGCATTACATAAGCAAAGCTTCCTATACAAGCCTTCTAACATCTATAAATAGGCCATGAAGGCCAACTAAAATGGCTTTAGATAGCCAGAATTTTGGAGCAAACAAGAGAGAAAAGGGAGAAGAGAAAAGAAAAGGAAATAGAGAAGAAAGAGAGGGAGAAACCGGAAATAGAGAGGAGAGAAAGAGAGAGAGAAAAACAAGAAGATGCTTGGACTGTCCAGCCTCCAAATGCAGCAAAGAAAAGGTAAAGATCTACCTTACTTGAAGAAAAGTTATTATATAAAGCATGGAGATCATTTTGGTATATATATTGTGAGAAGTTTATGTGTGATAGTTAGGTGAAGTTGTATGAAAGCTGTACTTGTGTGCAGAAAATTTTGGGAGGTTTTATATTCAGTAAATATGTAATGTTTCTAGATTTGAACGAAGCAGGCATATATATTTGTAGCTAAGGATCATAGAGACATTTTAGAACAATTTTGACGTTAATCGGATTCACAGATCAAAAGTTATGGTGAAAATAGTAAAAGGTGCCAAATCGTTGACGGGATTTTTACTACTAGAACTTTGTGTGCAAAACTGAACAGAATGGACAATAGAATTGGTACTCCAGGAATTGGAACTAGTAAAGGAATGTCTTAAGGATATTTTACAATTGGTTTGACATCATTTGGATTTGTGGATTAAAAGTTATGGGCAAAACAAGTTAGGGTGTCAAACTAGAAAATTGCAGAATGTTAAGGAAAGAATGAATACTGAAACTAAGTTAAAACTACTGAGGCTGTTTTTGCCCAGTACCGTGATGCTGGAACCAGAAACCTAAAAACAGCTATACTGAATCAAAGTTAAGAGTCTCACGGTCATTTTGGTATATCATGGAGCCAAATCGGAGCTGTAAATTAAAAGTTATGTGCAAAACAAAATGGTGTGTCAAACCAGTGAAATTCCAGAAAAGTAGTCCGAAAATGAATGGACTTAAGAGTGATTAATTATGTGATTTTGGACAAAACAATTAGGGAAACATGAAGTGAATCCCTTTTTTATGAAGTGAGGAAGGATGTGGAAAAAGTAAAATGAAAGAATTGATCAAACGATGGAAAAACGATGCGAACGAAAGTTGAACATTTTTCCTAAGCATCGGCTAACCGTCGGCCCCAACGGCTGAACGACGGTTGAACGTCGGCTAACAGTCGGGCACGTCGGCCGGACGTCGGCTACCTGACGGCTATTTTTTGGCCAAACACCAATTGACCCGACAACAATGTTTGGTGTAGGTTTAGCGACAAACAATTAACGAAATGTCAAAAACGGTAAGAACGGAGGTTAGACGGTCGTGAACGGAATGAGAGGCTTAGGACACGAGGTGAGTCCCATTGATTTCTAAACCTTTTTAAAGGCTAGTGTGCTTTGATTTGCCATGAAATGCTATGTTTTTATGCCATTTTGGAAATCCTCGAATATATTTAAGGTTTACATGAGCAAGATTTGCTTTTATGCTATTTCGGACTCGAATAAATTTCATATTCAGCTTGGAAACCTTACTGGATGTTTAAAACACGAATTTTGTGAATTTAGTACTTCTGGATTAAATATTTGGGATTTCTGAAAAATGGTGAATGTTGGAATCGGGTAATTGGAGAATAATCCAAATATCCTTATTGGAATATTTTATGAAAACTCTTGGAACTCGGGGATTCGGTAAATGACCGAATTATCCTTTTTTGAACTTTTGGGAACATTTTTCAAATCGGGTAAGGGTAAAATGACACAGATACCCTCAAAAAGTCTTTTGGAATCTGGCATGGGTGAAATAGCCCGAATACCCTTGAAAAATAATTTTTGTGATCAAGTACAGCCCCAGACCATAAGAAATGTTTTGATTTGAAAATCCTGTAGGATCAGATGACCCTTTGGCCTGATCAGTCAGATGGGGTTGGTGTTGTTGCGTTGAGTACTCAACAGGGACTTTGATCTTTGTACTAGCCCATGTTAGAGATAGACGACCCCAAGTAACCTGATCGGTTCTGGGGATTGTCTTACTCCAAACAGGGCGACAGGACATTGTGATGAGTCGTCCCTGGCTAGCCGTTGTGAGCTTGGCAATTGCCTGTTGATTATGCTTGGTGGGTTGTTCACATGAGACTGAGCGGGGACACTCGGTGTGTTCAACCCCTTGCCACCTCGATGGTGATTGACGTCAGGATTGGGACCCCTGGCTTATGGTGGCAAGTAAAAGATCCCTAAGTGTACGGTGAGGTACATTGGTACGCTGCTCACCCTTCCGGCATGACACGGGTGACGTGCTGTAAGGCGCAGTCCCTGGCACAAGAGACCGTGTAGCCGAAGGCGAAGTTCTTTGAACTTTGCACGCGGGTCGCACTTCTAGATGGGGAAGAACCCGCATTTATTGAATTGGGGGCCGTGTGTTTGAAAATTACTATTTTTCAAACGTATATGATAAAATGACCTGAATTTATCAATTATTGCTATTTTCCCTATTATATAATTTACTTCAGCAAAGATTTTGAAAATCGACTCTCTTTAAAGGGAAACACTGGTACACACGCTGGACTCACTAGGTGATTTTTCACTCACACGTGTCTCTTATCTTACTTTTTTTTGTAGGATCCGGAATTGGAAGAACCTACGGATAGAGGATGATACCACAGTGACAACAGAATAGGTCCGGATGTCTCTTCTTTGGACCTTATATACTCTGTTGATTATTCGTTATAAAGACCCCTTATCTGGGTATCTGGACGGGGCAACACCCAATATTGGTATGCTTCCGCTGTTACCTTCAGTAGGGGTGTTACAATTGGTATTAGAGCGTAGTTTTACAGAACTGTGGTATCGTCATAGGGAATGATAGAACTCTTCCATTGTTTAGGTATGACGGATAGGAGTGATAAGTGCAAGCGCCCTATAGATGAGTATAGCGATGATGGGAAGTAAAAGATAGATTAGCACTCGGGTGTGAAAAGAATTGGATGGATTAGGATTATCCCCCAAGCAGGTGTGCCAGGACGCTTTACTTGGATAGGATCCGGCCCTGGCTGCCATCATACACCTCATCTCACTATGAGTGCATTTTACCCTATAGTGCCTGGTATTACCTTAATTGTGCGAGGCCTAAGTCTGGAAAGGACTCCTAATCCCTAGAGGTTGTCGTCACAACATAAGGAGATGGGTGGCGATTTCGATTAAACTGATGGCGATATTAAATCACGCCATCAAGATAGTGATGAGGAGGATAGTGTCCCCGATGGTGTAGTATTGTCTGAGGATAATGAGAAGGAATTTGGCGGGGATACTCTGGGAATATTAGAAGATGAGATATTATGTTTCGAGGATATTGAGATAGGAAGAGATTAGGAGGTACCCGAGCCAAAGATACTTATGGTCGAAGAGTTCCAAGAAGAATTGGAAAGTTACTCCAGACATACTGGTTTGGTTACACCCTGATGCAGAGAAAGGTGAAGGATTCAATACAGCTGAATCCTATACAATTCCTACTAGTTCAGAACTAAAGAGAATGTTGGCATAAATGAGGATATGAGTAAGAGAAATCGAAGTGAATTTTGGAGTACAGGTCAGAAAAGATTTAGAAGACCTCCATGACAGAAGAAAGGAATGATGCAGATGAATGGAGGCCTGATTGGAGGACAACCCTCTTTTAGATGCTTTAATTATAGGAAGGAATTAATTATAGGAAGGAAAGACATAAGAGTTTCAATTGCCCTCACCCCCAAAGGACAGGAGGATAAAATTGACTAGGAAGAAACAATCAAGAGCAGAGGGCAGGACTAGAAAGAGAGAACCTAGACATGCTTCTATTCCTATAGCCAAACCTGCTAAACCAAGTAAATGCCCGAGTGATTATATCAAAGAAGATGGATTATCATGTCGTAGTAGTGAAAGGTATACTTTTTAGCTTTAAATCATGATGCTAAAGTATTGGTAGATCCTACACATTCCTTACAGCTAATGTATTTCTTGATGTTATGTGGATAAAAAGGAGGAAGAAATTTCATAAGGAATGCTTGCCAATGCCCTATTAGAAAAGTAAATGAATAGTGAGAAAGCACATAAGGAATGTAAGTTCTTGGTAGGAAATGAAATTTTGGAAGAGATTTAATATGCCTGCCCATGGAGGACTAAGATACTATCTTGAGCATGGACTAGCTACCCCAGCATCGTAATCAGGTTGACTGAAGATATAAAACAGTACAATTCTGTCAGCCTGGAAACCTATATTGGAATTTGTAGACGAGACTGGAAAGAAAGGTAATACTTGTATATCAGGACTCAAGGCCTGGAAGGTAATTGAAAATAGTGTACTGGAACTATGTAATTAATAAGCCAGGAGGGGTTGAGAAACCTGAAGAAGTTTCTATTATAAATGAGTATTTGGATGTTTTTCCAGTGGAATTGAAGGAATTACCACTGAAGAAAGAAGTAGAATTTTCTATTGAATTAGTGACATTAGCAAAGCTATTTTCACTAACTCCTTATTGAATGGCACCTACAGAATTACAGGAGTTTAAGAAATAGGTACAGGAATTAATGGAGCCAGAATTCATTTGGCCTAGTACTTCATTTTGGAGAGTACCTATCTTGTTTGTTAGATGTATATATATTTATGAGGTTAAATGAAGTAACGATAAAGAATAAATATCCATTGCCCATGATTGATGAATTGTTTACGAAGAGCAGGATGATTCTCAGAGTTAAACTTGAAGCAAGGATATTATTAAGTTCGGATTCGAAAAGAAAATATACTGAAAATTGCATTTAACACGATATGGCATTTTCGAGCTTGTAGTGATGCCCCTTTAGTGTCACTAATGCCTGTTGTTTAAAGATCTAATGCACCGGCCATTTCGGCCCAATTTTGTGGCTATATTCATAGATGATATTCTGGTGTGCCACAAAGATCCCTATGATCATGAACGATAATCTTCAGAAAATATTAGGAAAGTTAAGATAGTCCAAACTATATACAAAATTCAGTAAGTGTGAGTCTTGGTTACAAGAAGTAGCATTCTTGGGATATATGATATCCAATGTCACGAGTATAATAGATCATGCAAAAGTTAAAGCAGTGATGAACTGGAAACGTCCTGAGATCCTTACTGAATATGATGTATTCTGTGATTTATAGGATATTATCGGAGATTTACTGAGAAATTTTCTAAGATTACATTACTTTGAGTTGACTCACCCAAAAGAAAGTTCCTTATGGTTGAGAAAAGGATTAAGCTCTACTCCTATTTTAACATTGCCAATAATGGACAAGCCTTATAAAGAGTACATAGATGTGTCAAAGGAAGGATTGAGAGCAGTATTGATGCAGGAGAGAAAGGTGATAGCTTATATGTTTAGGAAATGGAAACCCCATGAGGAGAATTACATTATACATGATTAGGAGTTAGTTGCTATTGTGTTTGCCCTTTTGAAGTGGAGACATTATGTGAAGCTAGTTTAGAAGTCTTCACTGACCACAAAAGTTTGGACATGCTTTTACTCGAAAAGGATTTGAATATAAGGCAAAGTTGATGGATGGAAATTCTGGAAGGATTTTAATGACCAACTAAGTACCATCCTGGAAAAGCAAACACAATAGTAAATGCCCTTAGTAGGAAGGCAAATTTATCAGTTCTTCAGATGTTACAAATTTCGGAATTAGAAGTGTTTGCAGCAGACGGAGAAATAAGGATAAGTAATACTTCCATTCAACCTACCTTCCTACAACAGTCGGGGAGAGAGCAATATGAAGATGTAAAGCACAAAAGTTAGTGCAGAAGAAGGCGAATACAGGAGGAGATGAGTTCTGAAAGGAGAATGATGGGATTAATTGCTATCAGGGTTGGTATTGTATTTTGAAACAATATGCGAGGAGATAAGATATTTAGCGGAGACACCTTGGAGTAAGTATACCACCCATCATGGAGCCGCAAAGATGTATTAGAACCTAAAACAGCATTATTGGTGGATTGGCAAGGAAAAGGACAATTTGGACTTTGTAAACAATGTTTAATCTGTTAAAAAAAAGGGGGGGGGCATCAACAATGGCCTGGAGGGTTACAACTATTATCTACTCTATCGTGAAAATGGAATGAAATTACTATAGACCTCACTACAGGATTACCTATGATAGAGAAGCAGCAAGATACTATTGGGTGATAATGGATCGACTAACTAAGTCTGCTCATTTCATTCCTATGAATTAACAGAATTCCTCAGAGCAGTTGAGTGAAATCTACATGGAGGGAGTAATCAGACTGCATGAGTATCCTCTAGTATTGTGTCAGATCAAGATCAGAGATTTACCTCAAAGTTTTGGACTAAGCTACAGTAGAGGTATGGGACCACAATAAAGTTCAGTATAGCAGTGCACCTATACGCATATGGATAGACAGAACGAGTGAATGGAATTTTGGAAGACATGTTCTAAGCATGCGTTTTGAATTTTGAGGTATAATAAATGGATAATTTAGTGCATGCAGAATTCATACACAATAATAGTTAATAATTAACAATTGGAATGGTCCCATTTGAAGCTCTTTATGGAAGGAAATGAAGTCCAAAAGAAGAATGGGTAAACAAAATGCTTTGGGACTTGGAAAAGTCCAACATGTTGTGAAGATAATTAACATCAAGTTGGAGGCAGTTCAAAGTAGACAAAAGAAGAAAGAAATTGTACGGATCAACGAAAGAGAAATTTGGAATATGAGGAATGAGATCATGTATTCTTGAGGTTGACTCCACAATGACAATAGGGAATCAAAGAACAAGAAAAGATACTGGACCAAACCCTATTGTCGAGAGGATTGGGAAAGTAGCCATCAAGTTGGAATTACCAATAGAACTTTAAGTTATTCACTGTGTGTTTTATGTACCCCAACTTCAAAAGTATGTGGCTAATTTTACTCACATTTTGAAAGAAGAACCCATTGAGTTGGCTCTAAGCTTGAAGAATGATGAAGAGCCGTTAAGATCGTGAAGTATGATGAAAAGAAATTGCGGAATGAGAAAATTTCACTTGTGCAAGTATCGTGGAATCATCATGTTGTGTAAGATGTAGATTGGGGAAAAACGAAAGCAAGGATATTGAAAAAGTACCCAGATTTATTCCAAGTATAAGCCAAATTTCGAGGACGAAATTTTTGAAAGGATGGGAGAATGTAACACCCCACCTTTTTACTTTTGGTTGGTTACTACCTGTAATAGGATGAGAATTTATATCAACGGCTAGAACAAAAGTTGATCGGTGTATTGAGACGAACACTCTGGAGAAATAAAATTTTGTCGGGACCTGGATGTAATTATTGGATTTGTTTTACCCGAACCCTAAATTTTTGGAAGGCTATTAAGATTAAAAGAATAAGAATTTTAGGGTACTCTAAAAAGAGAAATCGATCAGTGCAATGAAGCATACGTTTTGGTGCGAATTATGCTACCCGGGGTATCGGGGGCATTCTCATCATTTAGACCACGCTCGCAACTTTGATCGCAAATTTGACCAAGTAGAGAGGGAATTGAAGAATTTAAGTGTTACCAATGGATTCAGTGGAATTTTTGGAGTTGGGTAGTGAAAAAAAAATATTTTTCATTACGGACCCGATTTTGGTCATTTCTGAAGAAAATGAAAAATTACGGTTGGAAATGGGACGTGTAGCTTCTTATAATTGGTGGATGAAAATAAGTGTCGTTTAGTGATTGGTTAATGAGGCCAAGTGTTTCTATTTGATTGGTTGTGATAAAAAAAAAAAAGGAAGAAGAAATAAAAAAGAATGGCCCACAAGAAATAAATAAGAATGGTTCACAAGAAATACATAAGGATGGCCCACAAGCATGAAAATTTTGACCAAGTTGGACCACCTTTTGACTTCATTTGACCAAGCTTAATTAAGCTAATCTTGATTTGAGTAAGTTAATCAAGGTTGATTATGCATGGCCATGCAAGATTAGAAAATATCTATAATGTTCTAAGAGTTTCTACCTTTTTCTATAAATTTCTTTAAGGTTCTAGAGCACTCTAAAGTTTTCCATAAGTTTCTACAAGTGATGAGTCATCACCTAAAGCTTTCTAGAAATTGTGGTTAATCATTCCATGTGTACCAATTACATTTCAAAGCTTCCTACTCAAGAGTCCTACATAAGCCATGACAAAAGCATGTGATGTAAGGCATTACATAAGCAAAGCTTCCTATACAAGCCTTCTAACATCTATAAATAGGCCATGAAGGCCAACTAAAATGGCTTTAGATAGCCAGAATTTTGGAGCAAACAAGAGAGAAAAGGGAGAAGAGAAAAGAAAAGGAAATAGAGAAGAGAGGGAGAAACCGGAAATAGAGAGGAGAGAAAGAGAGAGAGAAAAGCAAGAAGATGCTTGGACTGTCCAGCCTCCAAATGCAGCAAAGAAAAGGTAAAGATCTACCTTACTTGAAGAAAAGTTATTATATAAAGCATGGAGATCATTTTGGTATATATATTGTGAGAAGTTTATGTGTGATAGTTAGGTGAAGTTGTACGAAAGCTGTCCTTGTGTGCAGAAAATTTTGGGAGGTTTTATGTTCAGTAAATATGTAATGTTTCTGGATTTGAACGAAGCAGGCATATATATTTGTAGCTAAGGATCATAGAGACATTTTAGAACAAGTTTGACGTTAATCGGATTCACGGATCAAAAGTTATGGTGAAAATAGTAAAAGGTGCCAAATCAGTGACGGGATTTTTACTACTAGAACTTTGTGTGCAAAACTGAACAGAATGGACAATAGAATTGGTACTCCATGAATTGGAACTAGTAAAGGAATGTCTTAAGGATATTTTACAATTGGTTTGACATCATTTGGATTTGTGGATTAAAAGTTATGGGCAAAACAAGTTAGGGTGTCAAACTGGAAAATTGCAGAATGTTAAGGAAAGAATGAATAGTGAAACTAAGTCAAAACTACTGAGGCTGTTTTTGCCCAGTACCGTGATACTGGAACCAGAAACCTAAAAACAGCCTATACTGAATCAAATTTAAGAGTCTCACGGTCATTTTGGAATATCATGGAGCCAAATCGGAGCTGTAAATTAAAAGTTATGTGCAAAACAAAATGGTGTGTCAAACCAGTGAAATTCCAGAAAAGTAGTCCGAAAATGAATGGACTTAAGAATGATTAATTATGTGATTTTGGACAAAAAAATTAGGGAAACATGAAGTGAATCCCTTTTTTATGAAGTGAGGAAGGATGTGGAAAAAGTAAAATGAAAGAATTGATCAAACGATGGAAAAACGATGCGAACGAAAGTTGAACATTTTTCCTAAGCATCGGCTGAACGACGGTTGAACGTCGGCTAACCGTCGGGCACGTCGGCCGGACGTTGGCTACCTGACGGCTATTTTTTGGCCAAACACCAATTGACCCGAAAACAATGTTTGGTGTAGGTTTAGCGACAAACAGTTAATGAAATGTCAAAAACGGTAAGAACGGAGGTTAGACGGTCGTGAACGGAATGAGAGGCTTAGGACACGAGGTGAGTCCCATTGATTTCTAAACCTTTTTAAAGGCTAGTGTGCTTTGATTTGCCATGAAATGCTATGTTTTATGCCATTTTGGAAATCCTCGAATATGTTTAAGGTTTACATGAGCAAGATTTGCTTTTATGCTATTTCGGACTCGAATAATTTTCATATTCAGCTTGGAAACCTTACTGGATGTTTAAAACACGAATTTTGTGAATTTAGTACTTCTGGATTAAATATTTGGGATTTCTGAAAAATGGTGAATGTTGGAATCGGGTAATTGGAGAATAATCCAAATATCCTTATTGGAATATTTTATGAAAACTCTTAGAACTTGGGGATTCGGTAAATGACCGAATTATCCTTATTGGAACTTTTGTGAACATTTTTCAAATCGGGTAAGGGTAAAACCCAGATACCCTCAAAAAGTATTTTGGAATCTGGCATGGGTGAAATGACCCGAATACCCTTGAAAAATGATTTTTGTGATCAAGTACGGCCCCAGACCATAAGAAATGTTTTGATTTGAAAATCCTATAGGATCAGATGACCCTTTGGCCTGATCAGTCAGATGGGGTTGGTGTTGTTGCGTTGAGTACTCAACAGGGACTTTGATCTTTGTACTAGCCCATGTTAGAGATAGACGACCCCAAGTAACCTGATCAGTTCTGGGGATTATCTTACTCCAAACAGGGCGACAGGACATTGTGATGAGTCGTCCCTGGCTAGCCGTTGTGAGCCCGGCAATTGCGTGTTGATTATGATTGGTGGGTTGTTCACATGAGACCGAGCGGGGACACTCGGTGTGTTCAACCCCTTGCCACCTCGATGGTGATTGACGTCAGGATTGGGACCCCTAGCTTATGGTGGCAAGTAAAAGATCCCTATGTGTACGGTGAGGTACATTGGTACGCTGCTCACCCTTCCGGCATGACACGGGTGACGTGCTGTAAGGCGCAGTCCCTGGCACAAGAGACCGTGTAGCCGAAGGTGAAGTTCTTTGAACTTTACACGCGGGTCGCACTTCTAGATGGGGAAGAACCCGCATTTATTGAATTGGGGGCCGTGTGTTTGAAAATTACTGTTTTTCAAACGTATATGATAAAATGACCTGAATTTATCAATTATTACTATTTTCCATGTTATATAATTTACTTCAGCAAAGATTTTGAAAATTGACTCTCTTTTAAGGGAAACACTGGCACACACGCTGGACTCACTGGGTGATTTTTCACTCACACGTGTCTTTTATCTTACTTTTTTTTTGTAGGATCTGGAATTGGAAGAACCTACGGATAGAGGATGATACCACAGTGACAGCAGAATAGGTCCGGATGTCTCTTCTTTGGACCTTATATACTCTGTTGATTATTCGTTATAAAGACTCCTTGTCTGGGTATCTGGACGGGGCAACACCCAATATTGGTATGCTTCCGTTGTTACCTTCAGTAGGGGTGTTATAGTAGTGGTGTGATTGGATGATCAAAATAGAGGGAATTAGTTCCTGGGTTGTTGATCAAATTTCTATTTGCACGAAAAATTTTGTTTTTCTACTACAGAAGGTAATCTCCGTTTCCTTCCTCTATTTGCATTTTAATTGAAAACATAGGATCCTTTGGCCTGGATTTTATGGTTATTTCTGCTGCGTTCTTATTTGACAAGCATGATGAAATCCAACAGCCTTATTCTTCTAAGGTTAGACTTAGATTCCAAATTGGGTGCCTATAGTTTCCTAACGTCTTAATTTTGGGTTCCATGTTTTCCCTTGGTTAATGAGTTAAGTCTATAGCGGACCTTCACTATTAATCTAAGGGTCCTTGAAGCTTAGATCTTTAGGGATTATTAGATTGTGGTAAGGTAGTTCTCTACTCTTCTTAAGACACCAAATTTCCTATGTTTGACTCCCATTTGCAAAGCTGAATTTCAACCCACCTAAACTTTAATTTGTGATAGAAGAACAGTTTCCCCAAGGTCATATAAAAAATGCTTTCCTAATATGGATAGATGTTTTTTGATATATCCAAGTAAAAACGTTTTTCATGAATTTGATAACAACGTGAATGTTGTGATTTTCTGAAATATTATACTTGTGCATTTCCTAAACTTTTGGAACTCTTGACTTGATTTTTGGTAGCGAAATGTTTTTGATATAATTAAATTCTTTTTGGATATAGAATTGTGCCATTCTAATATATTTCAAACAAAGCATTGGTAACTAAAATTCTTCGGCTTTCAAATCCCTTGGAATCACAAAGTGTTTTTCTAATATGAATAAACACTTTCTTAGCACAAATTTGGGTTTTTCTAATATGAATAAACACTTTCTTGGCACAAATTTGGGTTTTTCTAATATGTTCAAGACACTTTTTGTTTGAAAATTTTGTGCATCAATTACCAATTTTAACATAAATCCTTTTCTTAAAGATTTATACATCATGACACCTTTGTACATTAAAAGATATGTTTTTGCACTTCGCGCAAGTTTCCTAAATTTTGAAACTATATTTATTTATGAGTTTACAGTTGAACTCGCGCGTCTGGGAATTTTGCACAAAATGAATCCAGTTGTTCAGAAAATGTCATATTTGGACTGAGAAATTCTTATACGAAAATCTTTTATGGATCATGAGTAGCCTAGTCTTGGTTTTCCAAAACTCCATTTTAATTAAGGACGTATATATCATGTGAAGTACAAGCACTACACTTGGTAAAACATAAAAACCAAGAATATTAAGAATTTTGAATTCTCTTCTCGCATAAAAAGTTGAGACATGGATTCTACTGCTCCTTAAAACCTTGTTTCAGACTATTTCATTCACAAAACTCTTAAAAGACATGTTTCATGCTATTTTTAACATGTTCTTGGTTAAAATCATAGTGCATGACAAGCTTTCTTGTTAAATGATAAAATCACGAATTCTTGACATGTACTTCAAGTTACTTGTGAAAATCAAGCCATGTGCCATATTTCATGATATTTTACATTTGTTTTGCAATTACTAACATGACAAGTTTTGGAAAAAGAGTGAGAAACCCTTTTTCTATTTCTTGTACCTAAATACGTGTATCCTATGAATGTTGATTACTCAATAGGAGCTTTTGTCCTTGCACTAACTCAAGTTAGAGGTAGATGGTTTCAAGTTACCGAATTAGTTCTGGGGTTTGTCTTACTCAAAATGGTGTGGCAAGACATTGGGATTAGCTAACTAATGAATTCTTGAATGACCGGCGCAATTGTATCATCACTCCTAAATTCCTAAATGACCAATGCAATTGCGTTATTACTCCTAATTTCTTGAATTCTTGATATATTAACTACTAATCATGAATTCCTGCACACTTGAATTAGCAAGTTTTATACAAGAATTCCTGCATTCCTAAAATAAAATGTTTTATACACGAATTCCCAGATTCTTGCTTCAGAGTATTTTTATACAAGAACTCCTAAATTGACAAGTCATTATTCGTTAAATTTTGTGCATTAATTTCCTAGAATTAAAACATGAATTCTTGAAATCTTGAACACGATTTTCCAACAATAGCACATGGAATATCACTACTTGTATTTCTTGATAAATATGAATTCCAATTATTTGATCATGCCGCCTGTTTCTTGAACATGTTTGTGTACAATGAACTCAAGCCTATTAGTCTGTCTTAATTATTACATAATTTACAAGTTAACCCTTAGATTTGTACTTGGCTTTACAAAGCTATTTGTTCAAGGAAAAAGACTAGCACACATGGGACTCGCTAAGTATTTAGCACTCAGATGTGTTTTATCTTTTATCAAATTTTAGAAGCTGGTTCATGGCAGAAGACCACTAGAGATGCCAATTACTCTAGAAAAGTAACAAAGGATGTCATGTGATGCTTTGGACCACATGTGATTGTTTAGAACTTGATCTCTTATGGGTTCTATGCACCAAATAGCTCTTGTACGTAAATGCAAAGTTTCAAAAATTCCATTGCATTGTCAGTTGGATACGTTAAAAAGACCCATTGTTTAGGAAGATCAGATAGGGAAACATCCCATAATATAAGACCTACTATGATATGTTTATATGGGGTGTTACAAATGGTATCAGAGCCTATGTTGAGGTTTAGTTAGAGGCAGTAAGGACACCTAATAGTGCTTAAAGCCTATAATGTAAGAATAGGTATCAAGGTGGAAACCCACCCTTATGGAACTCGATATTGAGATCGAGGCGATGGCTAAATTCGAGGCATTCTGAGTAGATTATAATCTCTTTTTATGAGTCTGAAGAAGGGATAGTCATTGTAGTCGTGATATCTTTAGACTCCAACTCTTGAAACCAGTATAGAATTAAGAGGCCTCATATACCTAGACAACTAACTAAGGATATGTAAGCTTGTATGATACACATGACCTATGTTTTGTACCTTAAGTATCATGTTATGTTATAACATAGATAGGTGTCATTATATTGGCCGGATCCTATAGAACTCTAAAGTTATGCGTGCTTAGGTGGGAGCTTTATTAGGATGGGTAACCCCTGGGAAGTAGTCTCAGTAAGGAGAAGATTTGAAAGAACTACAATTGGAGTTATCTACCTACTAATATGTATGCAGATAGTTGCTAAGAGTTACATCTCTATATAGTTCTCCTTTATATTGCATAATGTTTGTTTTATGATTGATTTCCCCAGTATCATATTTCTATGATATAAATGTCAAGTTAATTGTTTATTGGCATTAAAGGAGGACTTGAAATGCCGCCAAGACGTACTAGGCGTGGACGTCTAGGAGATCAAGTAGGAGAAAGTTCAATTGATAGCCCTGTCCATACTACACTAAGAGTGGAAGCACAACCTATAGGAAATGAAATGACACAAATCTTATAGAATATTACTGCATTACTACAACACGTAATAGAGACCTCAATTTGAAATAAAGAACACTTTGAGAACGAAATGGATCGAGCATTAGAGAAATTTTTGAAATTCTATCCTCCTCGATTTTATGGAAAAGTAGATCAAGAACAAGAAACCGAGTCGTGGATGGAACAAATGGAGGATATTTTTCAAGCTTTGTATTATTTAGAGCAAAGAAAAGTATAATTTGCTATATTTAAACTTCAAGTGCCGGCCCCAGATTGATGGTTGAGAAAGAAAAAGATGCGAGAATAAGAATTGAGGGAATGGACTTGGAAATAATTCATGAAGGAATTCAAGAAAGAATTTATCCCTCATTATGTGGTTGAAAGAAAAGAAGAAGAGTTTCAAAATTTTAAGTAAGAAGAGAAAATCGTTAGACAGCATGCTACCAAATTTACCCAACTCTCAAAATATTATCCATTATTGGTGTGGTCAGAATCAAACAAAACTCATCGATTTACAAAAGCACTATGACCTATGTTGAGAATAACATTGATTTCGATGGCTCCAAATGGATATAATGCTATCGTAGAAATAGCCTCTCGATTGGAAGGGGAAGATTTAGAGGAAATTAGACATGATTGCAAGAGGAAAACTGACTTAAATCCGCAATCTAAGGAGAAATTTAAAAGAAAGAAAGGGTCGGTTTTAGAAAAGTAGAAAGCGAAGTAATGTACTTATTGCCAAAAAGAATGCCATATTTATGAGGAATGCAGAAAAAGGCTTAAGGCATGTTATCATTGTGGAATGAAAGATGGGACATAATTTAGCTGACTACCTATATGTTGAGAAATAAGGAAATGTACCCCCTGGTCAAAAAAGACTCAAGCTAGCACAACAAAAGTAGATGAAGGGCTCAACCAAGTTTACGAAATAGCTAGAAATAAGCAGAAAACTGATTATCGACATATGCACAAATTTTGAGGACAAAATTTCTAAAATGAGGGAAAAGTGCAACGTCCCTCCTTTTTGGTACTCAAATGATTACTACTTTGTAATAAAGCAGTATATGTATGGATGTTCATAACAAGAAATGCTTATTTTAACTATACAAATATTCTAGAGTGCTAAAAATATTAAAGGGAGTCGACATAGATTTCTATCGCGAATTAAGAAAAGCTAGAAAAGAATTTGAAAATTTTGAGGGACAGTATTAAGGTTAGTTTAATGCACAGATCGCATTGGTGAAATAAAAAGTTTTTCACCATAGAATGAATAGTGACATGAATAGTGTCGTGAATTGTGACTACTTTCGATTTGTTGGAACGTATGTCCACTAAGACTGTATTTCTGAAGTAATTTTGATTAAATTAATAAAATATTTATTTTCATAAATTGTTTGTATTTTCGCATTTTGTTTTATGCACGATTTCGCTGGAAAAGACCCATTGTGTTTAAATAAGTGATCCATGTGAATGGAGGTCTTTCACAGTAAGATATGAATTACTAGTTACTTAACATATAAACTGTTGTTCTTAACCAGATGATGAAAATGGGAATCTCATCACGATAATGTTGTTGTGTTATGAATTTTAGATTGGGAATGGCTTACCTTTAGACAGTGAGTAGTCCTCTCACTTCATAACATAAGCGTATTTCGAATACGTAGAACTGGACTTGCAGTAGGAGTTTCTAAAATTACTATAATGGTTGAAACCCAGACTATTACTGCTATAGCGTAGACTTATACCATACGATTTGAGTATAGGTTGGTGATTTGGCGAAACTAGATGCGTATGCTTTGATATACTATAGTTTAGGTTCTATCGTAGTACCAATATACTTATATATTGGGTATATGTGACTGGTAAGTTAATATAGACTTGTACAATATAGCTTCTACACTATATCGCCCCTTTTGAATGTTCGAATAATCTAATAATCCAGTGCCTTGTGGAACATGACTTGGATGTTTATTATAGGGTAGCTCCATTGGAAAGCGGAAACATTCCAAGAAGTCGTGCATAATTGGATTACAGGTCTAAGGATAGTAGATGTTATTTAGAGAGGTATTAGTATACTCTTCCTCTCTGAATGTACAGTATTACGTAGAGGAGTATATTAATTATAACACCTCTAGATCGGAAACATTGCTTATGCAATATTGTTCTTGAGGTCAATATTTCTTTATGGTGATATTAGAAAATATTTATAATGTAAAATACAACTATTTTTATAGTAAGGATATTTTGGACATTTTATTAGCCAAGGCGATAAGTTTTTTGGTCTCTAGAATTTTGGGTTAGGAAAATAGTCTTAAATGGAATGGATTTTATATTATTCAGGTAGCCTAGTTTAATTATTCGGCAAGAATAAAATAAAAGATTCAAAGAGAGAATTAATTAATTATTTAGTTGGTTAATTAATTATTGAGGGCTTGAGCCAAGTTTGAATAATTAGAATTAACCTGGGCCTAAACTATAATAGACTATTGTATTGGACTGGTTTATTTGGGTTGTATAATTAATTATTTATTGGGCTTATAATTGGTCCTAGTTTGAATAATTAATTTGGCCCAATAGTCTGAACTAAGGTCTATTAGGCTAGGCTCAAGCATGTTTGGCTAAGGGCTATTCATGCATGCTTATTGTAGTACACGAAAGAGAGTTTGAGTTGGTGAAGGAGTTTTTGAATAAGAGATAAACCAGACTTGGGATATAGTCGGTCTAGTGAATTAAAAGCTACTAGAGTTCATCTACCTTCAGACTTTCATTTTCTCCATTGGGGTTTCTTTGTGTATGCCAACCAAATCTTCTGGGGAAGACACAAAAACTGTGAAATATATTCTCTTCATTTTTCTCTTTAGCATTTTCTCATGAGAATTGATAGACCACCTAGACCTAATAGCTTTCACCAGTTGGAATTAGGCTATGGACATATTCTACAAGCATTGAAGCATAGCGTTCATGCTTAGACGAAGCCGTCGACTCGCAGGTTTTGATCCAGCGGCATCCACAAGTGAACCAAAAGTTGTTCTTCTAATGACTGTTCCATCGATTTAACCTAAGCAGTCAACACAGACAATTAAACTAAGAGGTAATTTTTAAACATAAAAGCTTCTGTTATTTCTATGTTTGCATTTTCTTGGTCACTGTTTTTGCTTCTTAAGGTCGCGATCCTCCTTCAAGTGGTATCAAAGCCTAGTTTTTAATGGCTTAGAAGCATGGTTATGTTAAATAAAACGAGCCAGATTTATTCTGAATGCCTTCTACAGGCTTCTTTAATTGTTGATGATTCGTGTACACCTAGTGTTTAAGGGCATAAGCTCTTGTTGTGTTTTCATTTTGGTTGATTTCTATTGAGAATCTGTCAACAAAATCACATGAAAAAGTTGCTAGAAAAATGGAGATTGCAAAAGCAGAATGAAGGAAACCAGAAAACAGATGAACAAGAAGAAAATCTTCAGAGAAAAGCCACCAGGCAAGGATTCAATACAGCAGGCCACGGCTTCAGAGTGAAAAAGGCTCTTGAAGCCAGCTGCGGCTAGTTTTAAGACAAGTCACGGCCCTAGCCACAGGCGGATAGTGCCACTGCTCAAGGCACTTTTAAGTGCTGAGCCGCAGCTAGTTGGTCCTGGAGTAGCGGGTCTTGGGTTCGCGAGTCAGTCCATGGTCATTCCCCTTCACAAGCATTGATCCAGTGTGGCTGGTTGCATTTTTCTTTTCTATTTTATGTCTCATACCAGGCGAAGTTATTATTATTATTTTTGCATAGTTAATATTTTTAGAATATTTTGCAAGAAAAATAATAGTAAGGGATTTAGGATTAAATAAGTCAATTAATTAATTAATTTGTTTAATTCTGTATTGGAACACTTATGTTAAAAGAATCGAAAAGTACGAAAATGTTTACATTTTTCTAACATGCTATTTTCTTTTAGCACCTATGTGCATGTTTTCTCAAAGACCAAACCCTTTGGAAATTTTTGACAAGGAAAAATATTTTTTTAATTAATTGGTTATTTTAACTTAAAACCAAAATTTAATCCTTAGTTATTATCCCTTGGTTGGGCCTAGTGTCAGGCTCATTCTGGAATTGTTCACTTTTTTCTTTAATTTAACTCAAATCTGTATAAAATTTCCAAAAACTCTTTTTATAAGTAAAATGTCAAATAGGAAGGAATATGCATAGTTATTACAACAAATGTATCACAAAACAACCTCAAAATAACTAGGAAAATAATGGTAATTTTAGCCCCTATCAATTTCCTTTATAGCTCAAGGAAATTAATATAGAAAAGTCTATAACCAAACTATGTTATTATTATTGTGATGTATGAATATATTGATATTATGTGTGTAGTGTATGAGACGGCTAATAATAACAAATCCCTCAAATTAATATAGTAAGAGCGAGAGTTCTTTTTCGAGACTAGATTTTTAGGCTAACCCAAGCCTACTTAACATCGGACATGTTTCAGCTATGGAATTAAATTCTTGATTGATGGGTTGGGTTTAACGAATTTCTTTATCCCGGTTGGGCTAACTCAAGCATAAAGAAAATTAGAGGCAAGGTTAGGTTAGCTTAAAAGGCTTTAAAATTAAAAGATATTAATCACCCAATGATCCGGTAATTACATTCGATGTAATTGGTATTAGATACCTATCATTGAACTTAAGGGTGGTTTGTTGGGCAAACCAAATGTTATTCTTGAGGAATTTGGATACTGGTCCGCTTGGAAAGCTTCCAACAGGCTTTCCCAAATTAATAGTGTGGAGCTATTGGTTTGAGTAAAATAGTAGAATAATAATGCACTTAATTAAAGACCTAATTATTTGCATTACATATACATATACAGTTAGTTAACCTTTCTATCTTTATATCTAGGTCATCTGCATCATGTCAACTAACCTAAATTTGCGTAGCATCTTGGAAAAGTTACTCTACATGCTAGATGCTCTTATTCTGCTATCACTAGCTCAAGATGTTCGTGCTGATGAGCATGTTGTCCACAAAACGCATAAAAAAGGAAAGTGACACAACATCCTATGTGATGTTGGTGTCAATGACCCCTGAACTGCAAAAACAGCTCGAGCATGTGAATGCTTACTCCATCATCTTACATCTTCAAGAGTTGTTTGATGCCTAAGCCAGAATGGAGAGATATAAGATCTCAAAACAACTGTTTTATTCTAAGATGGTTGAGGGTACTTCTGTGGCTACTCATGGCTAAAGATGTTGGGCTTAATTGAGAAGTTAGGATCCTAGCTTTGATGTTCCAATCTATTTCTCTTTTTAGTCTGTATCCTTTCAAACACACTCCAATTTTTTTCACATCCAATTGAACTACTTGTTTGCCCTAAAATATGAATTGCCAACTTCTTTGAATTTGGTGCTCCATAACCAAACATTTTCCACCACTTATCTATTAAAAAGAAATAAAATTAACAATTGCATTAACAATAATGAAATAAAATGATATAATAACAATTTAATAACTAACATAAAAAATAAAAGTGAAAGAAATAATATTACCAGGTGGAAAAGTTTTGTATGCCTTTTTTGCAGCATCAGAACCAAAACTACTTAATTGGTCTCTGAATGGAATACTCTTTTGTAGTATTTTACTCCAACCCTTCTTGGTCTTTTTAGTAACAACCTCAATAAGACCATCCATGACATAAGGTTTATCACAAAAGCTTTCTCAGTCATATTGAAAGGCAAGGTTCAACCAATATGCAGCAGCATGTATACTTTTCTTCAAATACATATCCCATCTTCTTTTAATGATATCAGTATACACCTTGTAATACCTTTTCATTTAATTGAACAGCATTTGATTGCCTCACGTGCCCCATGAATGCCATCAAATACATAACCTAAAGATGGCTTTTTATCACCATCTACAATACGCAACAAACGCATAAAAGGTTTTACTACTTTAACAATAACATGGCAATCATTCCAAAACTTGTTATCCAAAATGATTGTAACCATTTCCTTTTGTTTTATTTTCTCTATAAAGTTTAGAATCACAAAACTCCTTACAAGTCACCAAAGCCCTCAAGTCATGCATATGCTGATAGACATTATTAAGAGTAATAAAAGTGGTAGCAAACCTAGTAGTATCTGGATGAATGATTTCAGTCCAATCTTTTCTTTTTCTCCACCAACTCAACCAAAAACCCTAATTATACACAAATTTAGTAACTGCAGAAGCCTTCTCAGCAAGAATATGTACATGGCTCAATTTACTAACATTCTGTAGCACTAGATTCAAGCAATGACTGCATATGGAGATAAACTGATTGATGGATAAGCATTACTAACCAATTTTCCAGCAACCACATAATTTGCCCTATTGTCAATCACCATATGAACAACATTAGCTAGAATTCAACAACTTCTTTAAATAACTCAAACAAAATTTTTGCATTTTTCACAACATTAGAGGTATCAATAGATTTCAAGAAAATAGTTCCACGAGGATAGTAAACCAGAAAGTTAATTAATGTCCTTTGTCTATTATCAGTCCAACCATCACCCATTATAGTGCAACCAAGTTTTTCCCACTCCTATTTCATAGAATCAACAAATAACTGCACTTCTTTTTTTGCATCATTCAACAAAGAAACTCACAATTGATGATAAGAGGGAACTTTAAACCCTGGCCCTGTAGCACATGCAGCATCAAACATCTGTTGGAAATAGATAGAATTCACAGCATTAATTGGCAAACAAGCATCATAGAAAAATTTTGCACCTTCCATATGTGATCTATGTACCGCCTCTTTGTTTGCAAGCACACTTTTTAAAGTAGGTTGAGAGCCAGAAGTTGTTCTTGGTGCAAAATAATCATTTATCTGTCCTAAATTCCTTCTTTTTCCGATTTGCGATGCATTAAGTTTCAAGTGGTCATGAGGTCTAGTATCATTTGGATGAGGTATTTCTTGAACATCTTCATCAACTTCAAAGTTTGCTACACTAGGTCCGTAAGGATTTTTAGAATCAAAGTTTTCTTGAGTCTCTCTCTTTTTTTCTAAGAATGTCATCAAGAGAATTTTTCCATTTGAAATTTCACATCATATGGAATAAGTGGGCAAGGCCTAATTTATCCATTTTTTCCTACTAAATATTGTTTCAATTTATATATTCCCCCACCTTTCCTACTAAAACCACAATACAAACATGTCAACACATTCTTTCCCTTAATGACCTTTTGAATTACATGATTCCAAGCAATGTCAGACTTACTTCTCCCAGATGAACTATGATCTGATGGAGCAGCTGATTGAGGAGTTGAACTACCTTTTGAAGAATCCATTTCCATTAAGTCAATCCTACAAAAGAAACAAAACTAATCTAGCTCAATGTCCTAAGGACAAAAAAAAAAATGCATTAAAAATCAAGCAATAATGAAATAAGAGTGGGTTGATTGCACAAAAATTTATGAATCATATAATCATGACTCTTGACAACTATATAACATTTCTTGCAAACCTAACCTGATAATTTTCCCACTACCACAAACTTCTAATTCACTACACACGAATGGGAGAAAAATAAGCAACTAAAGAATTGAATGATAGAGTTTGCTCAGCAACAGACAGTGCAAATAGACAAAAAGAAACACCATATATAATTTTAGAAGATAATGTAGACCACAAATAATGACTAGCAGCAAACAAAGTTATCACATCCCAAATTAGGTACAGATAATGCTAGTTGCAAAGAACCCAACCACCATAACGAAATTCTTAAAGTAATTCAAGGATAGAAAATATATGTGCATACCTCTATTGCCGTGCTTAGTGCAACCCAAATGACATTCACCATATTACCCCTAAATACGCCTTTTCATCCATCATTTTTCATAATATCCTAGAAAACTTCAGTTGTTGAGTGTTTACAGCTCCCAACCATTAGATGTGTTCTTATGGTCTCCAATGGAGCAACTGCAATTCTCGACATTGCACCTGCAATTGCCCCACTGATTAACTTCCTTAACGATGTATTACTAATCTTAATCCTTAATTTAAGACCAGCCAATTCATATAAGTCTTATGGGACAAACAATCAAACAGGTAGAGTGCATGAACAAAAATTCATACTTTCCTAGCCAGCATACCAAGCGAAAGTGTAATAACTCACAGAATGAAGTACAAAATATAACCCATTCACCACATACAATGACAAATCACCACATACCCCGCCATTCATATGTGTGAATTAATCATCACAACAAAACAATCGACCACATAAACATGAAGAATACATGCTTTGTGAAGTAAAGACACTGCAAAAGGTATTGTACTCAGTACGATGATTGCGAAACACAGCTCTCTAACTTCCAATTTATGCACGTAGAATAAGGGAAAATGAGCTATGCTACTCCAAGACTCATATGGACAATCAAGAACAGAAAGGCAGAAACATAATCTGAAAATGCAGCAATAGCATTAAACAAAGCGAAGGCATACCTCTTCAATCAATTTGAAAAGTAGACATCGGTGCAGTGCAAGCCATTGGAAAGTGGAGCCGTGAAGGAAATGAAACAATGAAGAAATTGGATTTGGGGGTGTTGTGTTGAGTCTGTTGACCGATTGAGCATTTCATTTAGTTTATATTTTTTTTTCCACTCAAAAGCCTCAAAATTTATTGAGTTGCATAATCTGGCTCGAAATTTTATTGAATTATAAAATCTACACCTTTTTTTTTTTTTTAATGAATAGACCGTGCGATTCAAATTCAGATCGACCGGTTCACGGTCCAACCAGTTGGACCGGCCACTCCAACACGGTTTACACTATCCAATGCGATTCTTCGAGCATTCGATTTAAACAAGCGAACTGGACTGTTTGAGGGACTGATTTATAGTTCGACCGGCTGGTCCGATCTAGTCCCAAAAAGCTAGATATGTATACATATATGCATATATATACACACACACATACACATACATATATAGACCAAATACATACTATATATATATAAATGTATATATATATATATATATATATAAATACCACATACATTCATATATATATAACATAACAAATACATATATATTGATATACACATATTCATATATCTATATACCATATATATAAATATATATTTATTTATTAATATATAACTCTCTCTCTCTCTCTCTCTCTCTCTCTCTCTCTCTCTCTCTCTCTTTCTACCCTTTTCCCCCTCTCCCCTATTCTCTCACCCATTTTCTTCTCCCTTTCTCATCCTCTCGATCCCTCTTTCTCCCTTTTTCTCATTCTTCCTCTTCCTCTTTTTCTGTTCCTCCTTTTATCTCCCTTCCCCTTTATTTTAGTACTCTTTCTCTCCATATATCTCTTTTTTTCTTTTTTTCTCTCTCCATCTCTTACACACTCTATCTCTCAACCTCTTGCCAATTTCTCTCTCTCTCTCTCTCTCTCTTCTACCCTTCTCCCCCTCTCTCCCATTCTCTCACCCATTTTTCTCCTCCCTTTCTCACCCTCTCGATCTCTCGTCCTCCATTTTTCTCATTCTTCCCCTTCCTCTTTTTCTTTTCCTCCTTTTGTTTCTCTTTCTCTTTGTTTTAGTTCTCTTTCTCTCCATATATCTCTCTTTTTCTTTCTTTTTCTTTTTCTCTCTCTCCATCTCTTACACACTCTATCTCTCTCTTTCCCTATTTTTTCTCTCTTCCCTCTCTCTCTTCTCATTCTCTTTATATATATATATATATATATATATATATAACTGTCTTCTACCTTTCTCCCCCTCTCCCCAATTCTCTTACCCATTTTCTCCTCCGTTTCTTACTTACCCTCTCGATCTCTCTTTCTCCCTTTTTCTCATTCTCCCTCTTCCTCCTTTTCTTTCCTCCTTTATCTCTTTTCCCCTTTGTTTTTGTACTCTTTATCTCCATATATCTCTCTTTTTCTTTCTTTTGCTTTTTCTCTCTCTCCCCCTTTTATCTCTCTCTCGCTCCCTCTCACTCTCTCCACTATAGATATACATGTCTACATTTATTTATATTACCCCTCTATTCTCTATAAAAGTAAAATTATATGAATTAAATGCACATAATAGTATCTAATAAAAAAACACGACACAATAGTGACAACATTTTTCATTGCTAAATTCACATAAATAGTGACAAGAAAAATGTTGTCACTATAAGTACACTATTTAGTGACAAGAAAATTGTTGTCACTATATGTGCACTATTTAGTGACAAAGTTTCTTTTTAGTGACAACAATTTTGGAGTTGTCACGAAAGAGATTTCTCGCTTTCAAATGATATTGGCAGGAAAGCCTTTAGTAACAAAAAACAGTGACAACATTTTCTCTTATCACTAAAAGTTATCATTTAGTGATAACCTTTTTTTTTTGTCACTAAAAGTTTGACCTTTACTGACAACTTAAAATGTTGTCACTAATTCTACTATTTAGTGACAATAATTTTGTTGTCAATAATATTTCTTGTCACTAAAGCCCATTTCTCCCAGAGTGATATATGGTATATACTCTCTGTGGTATTATGATTTTTTTGAGAATTCACACAGAGGTTTTATTTTGGAAATAAACCGAGAGCTTCTTCTGTATTCTTTTTCTTCTGAAAAACACAAAAAACCTAGCTGCTAGAATAAGTTTTTCTAGCACAAAACTCAGGTGATCTTGAGCACCATTCTCATATGGACTATATTGGAGGCAATCCTACATTTGGATTGCAGTGCTTTGACGGAACAAAATTGTTTAGTTGGATCGCACCTTCAGAATAGAAAATTTTTTGTTTCCAAGAGGCGGATTGAAGGTATAATTTCTCTCCTATTTTGATTCTTATTAATGCATAAGAGTGATCCTTATGCTTGGAGTTCCTATTTTCTTTCTACTGTGTAAATATGTTTTCATAGGGAATTCCTACAGAACTACCTTAGGATTAAACAAGATCATTTTAATTTTATTATTATAGTATTTAATCCATTATTTGCTCACATAAGAATTAAGGTTAGAAATATCATATAAAAAGTATTTTTTTTTTTGAGTATGGCTATTTTATTTAATTTTGTGATCAAATACACAAAGATGTTTGAGAAATTAAATTTTTATTTAGATAAAACAATTAAAGAAAACATTTTAAAATGGAACTAAGTAATTTAAAATAAATTCATAATTTATTCTTCTAATGGGTTTTAATTCTGGACATGGAGAATAATTTTGAATTTAAGTATTTTAAATTTAGTTCCTAGAAAATGGTTTTAACTTTAGTAGTGAAATAAAAAAATTGTTTATTCTCTTAAAGGGTTTTATCCTTGACATAGAGAATAGTGGTTGAATTTTTGGGTTTTCACTAAAGATAATGAAAACTGATTAATTTTAAAAGAAATGTTTTTCCTAAAAACCTATTTTTCACAAAATATTAAGTGGGAAAAGGGTTCCAATGGCCCTATGGCTTCCATCATAGATTCCTATTAGAGATTGTGGTTATCCTCGTGTCATTCTGAGCATGACCCCCTATAGGATGGATTTGCACATGAATCTAGAATTAATGGAGGAATTATAATTAAAGATTAGGATAAGTGTTAGTGTCGGCTAGCCTATTGTTAGAGGCATTAATGCTAGATTATTCGTAGGTGGTGAAAGTAGTGACCATCCTATGGATGGAACTATTTCTGAATCATTACCTATTAAGAAAGTTTAATTTGTAATGGTTATACACTTAACTTATAAAATTGTTAACCTTCTTACGAAGCTCTGTCAATTTTTCTAGGAGACAATTTTTTCATATTTTTGATAATGGTTTTAATAGGTTAACCATATCATGGAAATAATATGATGTTTTAAATGTGCATTTTTATATTTTTTTTCCAAAACAAACATATTTTTAAATGAAGTTTTTTTTCCCCAAAACAATAGAAATGTCTGATTTTAGTCATCTATCCATTATTCTCAAAGAGAATAAGTTAATTGGACCTAACTATGTGGAATGGAAAAGGAGTCTGAACATAGTACTCACTGCAGGGGGAGTACAAGTATGTTCTGACTGACACTTGTCCTAAAATTAGGGAAGATTTCATGGACTAGGGTCATGAGGCTGAGAAAGCCTGGAGTAAAGCTGATAAAATGGCTCGATGCTATATGTTGGCTTCCATGTTCAGTGTTCTCCATTCTAAGCACTAAAACATGCCTACTGCATATGATATTGATGTATCATTGCATACCATGTTTGTTGATAAGAGCCAACCGACAAGGCAGGAAGCTCTTAGAACAACTATGAATACTAGGATGGCTAAGGGGGCATCGATTCGCAAGCATATGTTTAAGATTATTGCTCACTTCAAGAAGGCCGAGGTCCTAGGGGCAACAATCGATGCTAAGAGCTAAATTGATATGGTTCTTGAGACTTTGCCAAATTCATATTCTCATTTCAAGTTAAACTATAACATGAACAAATTGAATATGTCTTTGACTGAATTCATGAAAAAACTGCAGGATACTGAGGAAATTATGAAGCCTAAGTCAAAGATTTTGGTTACTCATTCTGGTTCATCTTCTAGAATGGGGCCTAAGCTGAGAGGTTCAAGAAGAAGAAAGCTCAAAACAAAGTAGGGGCCCTGCCAAAGGGATCCAAACCCGGTTTGTCCAAGCCCAAGGGCAAGTGCTTCAAGTGTGGCAATAAAGGACACTTTAAGAAGGATTGTCCAGACTTCTTGGCCAAGTCCTCTTTAGGTATTGTTCTATACTTGGAGTCTATATTGATTTTTGGGCATCATCCACTTGGATTGTTGATTCCTGAGCCACTGACCATATCTACAACTCGTTACAAGGGGTAACTCAGTAAAGGAGAGCATAGACTAAGAGTAAGTAATAGAGCACAAGTGTGGGCCGAAGCAGTAGGAGACTTGGAGCTTTTATTTGATTGTAATAGGATTTTAGTTTTAAAAGATATTTTACATGTTTCTAGCTTCAAATAGAATTTAATTTTAGTTTCAATATTGATTAATCAGTGATATTTTATTTCTATCCATTCTGGTATTTCAATCAGTAGAAATAGAAATCTTATTTGTTCTGAAAATATGTATGAGAATCTTTTCTATATTAATTCTATTAATTATCAAATAAATAATACTCAGACGGAACCTAATAATAAGAAAAAAATGTCACATCAAATAACCCATATTATGGTACTTAAGATGAAGACATATAAATCCTAATCGGATTCAAAGGTTAATCCAAAATGTGTCTTTGGACTTATTGAAATTAGAGGAATGGCCTCAGTATGAATCTTATCTTATGGGTAAAATGACTAAAAGGTCTATTACTCAAAAAGCGGAAAGGGCTAAAGAAATATTGGAGTTAGTTCATACTGATATTTATGGTCCTATGTCTTCACCTGCTAGAGTAGGGTATGAATACTTTATCACATTCACAGATGATCGCATGCATTTTGGTTATTTTTACTTGATGAGGCACTCTTTTGATAAATTCAAGAACTTTAAGGCCGAGGTGGAGCGTCAAATAGGTAAATTAATCAAAAAGGTAAGATACGATCATGATAGAGAGTATTTCCTTAGTAAATTCAAGGACGACTTGGCACATCAAGGTATAGTATCTCAACTAACTGCACGTAGGACTCCCTAGTAGAATAGAGTAGTTAAGAAAAAAAAGAATGTTGATGGAAATATTCAGAAGTATGATGAGTCACACAACTCTTCCTATTTTTTTTTGGGGATATGCTCTGGAAATAGTAGCATATATTCTGAACTCGGTGCTTTTCAAGTCAGTGCCTAGGACACCGTATGAGATGTGGATTGGACAAAAGCCCAATATGAATCATCTAAATGTATGGGGTTGTCCAACATATATACTCACTAAAGGAAGTAGCTAGACCTAAGATCAGAATTGTGCTACTTCATATGGTATCCAAAAGGAACAAGGGGTGGATACTATTGTCATCCACAAGAGCTAAAGGTGCTTATTAGTACTCATACTAGATACTTGCAGGATGAACAAAGTGTGTTTACTATAGTTTCAAGTAAGGTGGAATTGGACGAGAAGTTAATTAACATATCAACTTCTAGTACCCCAAATATGGAACCTAAAGAGGCACAACTAGATGCTCCTATACAAAATGAACCACATCGTGGTAAAAGGATATCTAAGGTTCCTAAAAGATGGAGTGGAGAATCTTTTAAGGTAGTCTTTGACCATCAGGTATAAGATCCTACTAAATACGATGAGCCCATTACTAATGTTAATGCAGACAAATGACAAGTAGTAATAGATGCCTATTGGAATGTATGCCCTCTTAGACTAGGTTTCTAATGTAATATTTTACTTGTACTAATAAATGTATTTTTCTCAGAATTTATTCGTGAAATCTTCTTTATATTTGTGCACGATTTTATTGAAAAAGACCCATTATTTTTAAGTAAATGGTTCATGTGAATGGAGATATTTCATAATAAGGTATACATAAACTACTGTTCATAACCGAATGATGAGAATGGGAATCTCATCATGGCAAGGTTATTGTGTTATAAATTCTAAATAGGGAATAACTTCCCTTTAGCTAATGAGTAGTCTTCTCATTTCATAACACAAGAGTATTTCGAATACGTAGACCAGGACCTGTAGTAGTGGTTTCTAAAAATAATATATGATAGAAGCCTAGACTACTACTGTTACAATGTGGACTTGTACCCTATAGGTTGAGTGTAAGTTGGTGGCCTGACGAAGCTCGAAACGTATACTTTAATATACTATAGTTGAGGTTCTTTAGAAGGACCAATATACTTGTATGTTGGATATTGTGACTAGTTAGTCAAGACAGACTTGTACATGATAGTGTCTACATTATATCGTCCCTTATGGTTATTTGAATGATCTAATTATCTAGGGCCCTAGGGAACATGACTTGGATATTGACTTTGGGGTAGCTCCCTTGAAAAGTGAAAATATTCCAAGAAGTTGTGGATCAGTGGACTAGAAGCCGAAGGATGGTAGATGTCTTTTAGAGATGTGTTAGTACACTCTTTCCTCTCTAAATGCACGACGGTGTGTAGAGGGGTATTTTAGTCATTTTACTGTATGTCGAAGACACAGCTAGCACATAATTGTCCTTGGAGTCAATATTTCCTTATAGAGATATTAGAAAGTGTTTAAAATACAAAATACATCTATTTATATAGCAAGGGTATTTTGGTCATTTTAGTAGCCAAGACGGTGTGTCTTTTTGGTCCTTAGAATAGCCCGTAAGTCCTAATTAGTTTTAGGTCGAAGAAATGGTCTCAATTAAAAATGATTTTATTTTATTCAGGAAGTCTAATTTATTTTTTTGGACTCAAATAAATTAAAAGAACAAGAAAAATTAAATTTATTATCTAATTTAATTAGTTAATTAATTATTCAGAGCCTAAGCCCAGATTGAATAATTAGAAAAATTAACCTGAGCTTAAACTAGTTAATAAAAGGCTTAAAATTTATTTTAGTTCATTTGGACTCATTAACTATTTATTCGATTATTTTAATAGGCCCAAGAAATAAATAATTAATAGTTATTATTTTTGGGCTCATTGGGTCCAAAGAAAATAATAAATTATTTTTGGCCCAATAGCCTGGACTAAAGAGTTTTTTTTTATATACAAAACAAAGGAGTTAGTCAAACCACTTCTGTTGATAGCCTCCGGATGTTTTGAAATATTGAACACCAGGGTTTTTGGTTATTTGGATAGGTGAAGGTCGTGTATTGAAGCGTTGGGTTTTCTTTTGTTTTCAATAGACACACGACACAAAAAAGGAAAAAAAAAACCTAACAAAGCTTCTACTCTCTGCTCTCTCTCTCTCTCGTTTCTCTTCTTCCTTTTCATCTTCTTGATTTTTCTAATTAATAGCAAAGGATTAAGAAGGACCATTCCTTGCCTAAGTGTCAAAGGATTGTTGGTTTTTCGCCAAAATCATCGTCGAGACAAGTAGCCACTCTAGTGGTTAGCACCACTTCTTCTCAGCCAAACAGACCAAGAACACGTAAAGGTATTGTTTTTTCCTTCGTTGGTGTCGATTGTTTTTCTTATTTAGTTTAACAACATGGATGGTCGCTGTTTCTTTATCAAAGCTTCAAGTGGTATCAGAGCGTGTTACTTTGAATGACGTAGGATTAACGCATGCTAGGTAATAAAATTAGCAAGACTAATTTGATGAATTCATTGAGATCCTTTGCTATTTTGGTATGGGTAGATCATCTGTACACCTCACCGTTGGGGTATAAAAGGCTCTGTAAGAATTTTATTATGCTTTGTTAAGCTTTCGTGTAAACCCGATTTGAAAGGGTATAGGCAGATGTCATGTTTTTGTTGAAAAAATTGTAGATCGCACAAAGATGTTGCAGTAGCCCAGAAAAATCGCAGAAGAAATCAGGGAAAAAAAATGTCACAGATAAGATGAGCCTAGTCGAGCCGCTAGCCAGCCAAGCCAAGTTGCTGTTCGGCCATGGCTGGAGCCGAGGCAACACCCAGGCCCATCGCAACCAGGCCAGCGCATCTCAGCTCAGGAGCAGTTCGCCCAATACGCAGAGTGCATCTTGGGCAAGATGCATGCTTCTCGGGTCACGATGCGGGTAGGTAGGGTCGCGGGCACCCGCCTGCTAACCATGGCCTATGGGTGGGCCATGATCCAGTGTGGCGGGTGCACTGGACCAAGAATTGTTTTTTTTTTAGTCTCATACCAGACAAAGTTATTATTTTTGTGATATTTAAAATTCTTTGAATATTTTGCATGAAAAATAATAGTAAATAATTTTAGGATTAAACAAGATTTAATTAAATTAATTAATATGTTTAATTCTATTATTTGGGCACTTATGATTAAAAATAGAAAAAGTATGAAAACGTTTACAGTTTTCTAGCATGCTAATTATTTTAAATCCTATGTGCACGTTTTCTCAATGACCAAAGTCTTTGGGAAATTTTATTTGACAAGGAAAAATATTTTTCTTTAATTAAATGGTTATTTTAACTTAAACAAAAATTAATCCTTGGTTATTTTCTTAAAATTTTTTTATCCTTGACATTGAAAATATTTTGGATTTAGAAATTTGTGTAAGTTAAAATGGAAAGCTATTTTAATTTATTTTCTCAAGTGGAAAAATTATTTTTTGTTAAATAAAACCTAGAGATCAAAATCTCGAGGAATTTTAAATGGAAATTTTTGAAATTATTATGTTTTTAGCTTAATTAAAATTAATCCATGAGAATTTCTCAAATGGTGTAAACCTTGACATATAAATTTTTATGGATTTAGATATTTTATATTAAGTTAAAGGAGAACTTAATTGAAAATTTTCAAATAATATTTTTTCAAGAAAACCCTTATTTAAAAACTAAGTGGGAGAGGGGTTCCAATGGCACCAAGGCTTCTATCACGATCCTCATTAGAGATCGTGAGTCTCCTCGCATCACCCTAGGAGTGAACCCGTATAGGATGGAGATACCACAAGGATTTAGAAATAATGAAAAGATGTAATTAATAACCCAAGACACGTACTATGATCGGCCAGCCCAATGTTAGAGGTTATAGTACGAGGTATGTCCATAGAAAATGAGAAGAAGCGACCATCCCCTCGATGGAGTTATCTTCTAGATATTACCTAAAAGGAAAATTAATTTGTGATGGTTAACACACTTAGTTTAGGAAACTATTAATCTTCCCAAGAAGCTATGTCAGTTTTCTTTAGAGCCAAATTAATCATGTTAAAGATAATAGTAATGGGGCTAGCTAATATTAAGTTTAATATGAGGATAAAGTGCACAAAAAATTAATTTTGTTTTACAATACTGAGAATTCCTTTTATTTTTCAAATTTTTAGAAATGGTTGGTAGTGGTTCTTTCAGTCCCTTAGCCATTATTCTTCAAAAGAATAAGCTAACGGGTCCAAACTATATGGACTAAAAAAGGAACCCAGACATACTACACATAGTTGAGGAGTATAAGTATGTCCTTTACAAGACCTACCTAGTAATCAGGGAAGGTTCCACCGCTGAGGAGCGTGAGGCTAAAAAGGCATGAAAGAAGGCTGATGAGATGGCCCAATGCTATATGTTATCCTTCATGTCAAATGTGCTTCAATCTAAATATGAACACATGGCTACTGCATATGACATAAGCACATCATTAAACAAAATGTTTGCAGATAAGAGTTAGCCCACAAGGAAGGAGGCTCTTTGAACAATTATAAACACAAAGATAGTTGAGGGAGCATCAGTCAGAGAACATATGCTCAAGATGATTGCTGCTTTCGAGGAAGCAAAAGTCTTAGGAGCTGTCATTAACCCCGAGAGCCAAGTGGACATGGTTCTAGAATCTTTGTCGGGTTCCTTCACTCAGTTCAAGTTGAATTACAACATGAGCAAGTTAAACATGAGTTTAACAGAGTTAATGAAGGAGCTTCAGGTGGCTAAGAAGGTCATGAAGCCACAGGCTAGAGCTATGATGGCCTATTTTTTTAGAACTAGGCCCAAACCCAGAAAGTTCAAAAAGAAGAAGGGTAATGCAGTGCACCAGCCCAAGTCCCAGCTCAAAGACAAACCCAAGAGCAAATGTTTCAAATGTGGGAAGAAGGGACACTAGAAAAATGAGTGTCTAGATCTTCAGGATAAGAAAAACCCACAGGTAATATTTTCTGTCTAGAGTGTATATCAATGGTTGGATCAACTTCCACTTGAATTGTTAATTCAGGAGCCACTGATCATATCTATAACTCCTTATAGGGGTTTAGTAAGATTAGAAGACCCCAAAAGGGCGAACATGGACTACGCATAGGAAATGGAGCACAAGTTTGGGCTCTTGCTGTAGGAGAACTGGAATTTAATTTTGAATGTAATAGAATAATAGTTTTGAAGGATGTTTTATTTATTCCTAGTTTTAGACAGAATTTGGTTTCAGTTCCATTCTAGGATAACTATCAGTAGAAATAGAGAATTAATATGTACTGGGCACATATATGGAAATCTATTTTTCATTAATCCTATTAATAATCAATTGAATAATGCTTAATTTGAACCTTTAAATAGGAAGAGAAAGACCAATGTCAATGACTCATATCTTTGGCATCTAAGATTGGGTCATATTAACTCTACTAGGATTCAAAGGTAAATCCATAATGGGCCTTTAGGCTAATTAAGGTTGGAAAATTGGCCTCAGTGTGAATCTTGTCTTATGAAAAAAATAACCAAAAGGCGGATAGAGCCAAAGAAACACTGAGTCTTATTCACACTGATATGTGTGGTCCCCTGTCTACACTAGCTAGAGGGGGGTTTGAGTACTTCATCACTTTCACAAACGATTGTACAAGGTATGGTTATGTTTATTTGATAAGACGCAAATCTGACTCTTTTGACAAGTTTAAAGAGTTTAGGGCTGAAGTAGAATGTCGGACAGGTAAACTAATTAAGACCTTACGATCGGATCATGGTGAAAAATACCTCCTTGGTAAATTCAAGGACTACATGATACATCATGAGATAGTATCCCAGCTCTCTGTGCTGAGGACACTCCAGCGGAATAGAGTAGTTGAGAGAAGAAATAGGACATTGATGGAAATGGTCCGTAGCATGATGTCTCATGCTACTCTTCCAGTATCTTTTTGAGGATATACCCTAGAAACAGTGGCATATATTCTGAACTTGGTGCCTTCCAAGTCAGTACTTAGGACACCCTATAAGATGTGGACTGGGCATATGCCAAGTCTAAATCATCTCAAAATATGGGGTTGTCCAGCTTATGTACTGATCAAGGGAGACAAGTTAGAACCAAGATCAAAATTATACTATTTTGTTGGGTTTTCAAAATGTACAAAGGGTGGTTACTTTTATCATCCCAAAGAGCACAAGTACTCGTGAGTACTAATGCCAGATGCTTGGAGGACGAACAAAGTACATCCACTAAAGGTTCAATAAGGTTGGAACTCAAAGATAAGTTATCTCCTAAATCAACTTCTCCTAACCCGATTATAGAACAAGAAGACACACAGCCTCAGGAACCTGTACAAATGGAGCCTCGTCGTAATGAGAGGGTATCTAGAGTTCTGAAAAGATAGACTGGAGAGGCTTTTGACCTAGTCTTCGACCATCAGGAACAAGATCCCACTAGTTACGAGAAGGCAAATAGTATTGCTGATGCCGATGTAGACCTATGGCATAAAGCAATAAAAGCCAAGATTGAATCTATGTACTTCAATCAAGTTTGGGATCTTAGAGCTTCACCTAAAGAGATAAAACCCATTGGGTGTAAGTGGGTGTACAAGACGAAGAAGGGAGTGGATGGAATGGTGAAAACTTTCAAAGCCAGGCTTGTGACAAAAGAGTATACTTAGAAAGAATTGATCGATTATAAGAAAATATTTTCCTCGATAGCCATGCTTAAGTCCATCCGTATCCTCCTTACTATTGCATGTCATTATAACTATGAGATATGACAAATGGATGTCAAGATGGTATTTTTAAATGGCCATCTTAGTGAAGACATCTATATGTCCCAACGAAAAGGTTTTATTGTTAAAGTCCAAGAACATATAGTTTGTAAATTTAAGAAATCCATTTATGGACTTAAGTAGGTATCTAGAGTATGGAACATTCATTTTAATGAGACTATAAAGTCTTACGGTTTCATTCAAAATGAGGATGAACCATATGTGTATAGGAAACTGAACGGTATAAATGTGGTTTTTCTTGTACTGTGTGTGGATGACATTCTACTCATTACAAATTATGTAGGGACACTATCATCTACTAAGGTTTAGCTATCTAGTCAATTTAGTATAAAGGACTTGGGTGAAGTCAGTTATATTCTCAGGATAAAGCTTCTTAGAAATAGGAAGCAGAGAATGTTAGGTTTATCCTAAGCTACATACATTGACAATATGCTGGCCAAGTTCATCATGGACTCATGCAAGGTAGTGTTGATCCCTTACAACCATGGGTTGTCTTTTTCTTCAAAGGACTGTCCAAAGTCGCAAGAAGAAAAAGATAGAATGAATAGGATTCCCTATCCTTTAGCTATGGGAAGTCTCATATATGCCATGTTGTGTACTAGGCCAGATATCTACTTTGTCGTAGGCTTAGTTAGTAGATATCAGTCAAATTCCAGAGAGGTTCATTGGCAAGCTGTAAAGCATATTCTCAAGTATCTTAAAAGTACGAGAGATTATATGCTGGTTTACAAGGCAGATAACTTTGTTCCTATAGGATACACGAACTCAACTTCCAAGCAAATAAGGATGAGAGAAAATTCACTAGTGGGTATGTCTTCATCTTGTCTGGAGAAGCCATTTCATGGGGAAGTATTAAGCAATCTTATATTGCTGACTTAACCATGGAAGCTAAATATGTGGTAGCTTCGAAGGCATCTAAGGAAACAGTTTGGCTCCGGAAGTTCCTTTTGGAACTTGGAGTCGGGCCACAAATAGACAAACCAATTGTGATGTATTGCGACAATACTAGTACAAACTCACAATATAAAGAACCAAGGAACCATAAAAAGAGAAAGCACATAGAGAGGAAGTACCACCTGATCCGAAATTTTATCCAGAGATAGGAAGTCATGGTAGAACAGATTGCCTCAGAAAATAATCTAACAGATCCTTTCACCAAGTCTTTAGAGAAGAGAGTCTTTAGAAGATACTTAGACACCATATGGATAGGCACCTATGGACTTACTTAGTCTTAGAGTGCAAGTGGGAGATTATTATAATGTAAGCCCTCTTAGACTAAGTTTTTTATGTAATTTTTTACTTGTATTAATAAAACTATTTTTCTCAGAATTTGTTTGTGAAATCTTCTCCATATTTGTGCACAATTTTATTGAAAAATACCTATTGTATTTAAGTAAAGGGTTAATATAAATAGAAGTCTTTCGCAAAAATGTATGGACCATGGGATACTTAACACATAAACTACTGTTCATAACCGAATGATTAGAATGGAAATCTTATCATGGCAAGGTTATTGTGCTATGAATTCTAAAAAGGGAATGGCTTACCTTTAGCTAATGAGTAGTCTTCTCATTTCATAACACAAGTATATTTCGAATATGTAGAATAGGACCTGTAGTAGTGGTTTCTAAAAATACTATATGATACAAACCTAGACTACTACTATTACAGTGTGGACTTATACTCTACAGCTTGAGTATAAGTTGGTGGTCGGACGAAGTTGGAAATGTATGCTTTGATATACTATAGTTGAGGTTTTTTAGAAGGACTAATATACTTGTATATTGGATATATGTGACCAGTTAGTCAAGACAAACTTGTACAAGATAGTGTCTACACTATATCGCCCCTTGTAGTTGTCCGAATGATCTAATTATCCAGAGCCCTGGGAAACATGACTTGGACATTGGCTATAGGGTAGCTCCCTTTCAAAGTGAAAATATTACAAGAAGTCGTGGATCATTGGACTAGAAGCCTAAGGATGATAGATGTCTTTTAAAAAGGTATTAGTACACTCTTTCCTCTCTAAAAGTATGGCGGTGTGTAGATGGGTATTTTAGTCATTTCACTTGTAGGTCATAAATATAACTAACGCAGCATTGTCCTTGGGGTCAATATTTTCTTATGGTGATATTAGGAAATATTTAAAATGCAAAATACAACTATTTATATAGCAATTGTATTTTGGTAATTTTAGTAGCCAAGACGATGTGTCTTTTTGGTCCTCAGAATGGCTCGTAAGTCTTAATTAATTTTAGGTGGAGGAAATGGTCTCAATTAAAAATGATTTTATTTTATTCAGGAAGTCTAATTTATTTTTAGATTGGAATAAAATAAAAGAATGAGAGAAATTAAATTTATTGTCTAGTTTAATTAGTTAATTAATTATTCAGGGCCTAAACCCAGATTGAATAATTAGGAAAACTAACCTAAGCTTAAACTAGTTAATAGACGGCATAAAAATTATTTTATTTCATTTGGGCTCATTAATTATTTATTTGATTATTTTAATAGGCCCAGGAAATAAATAATTAATAGTTATTATTTTTGGGCTCACTGGGTCCAAGAAAAATAATAAATTATTTTTGGCCCAATAGCTTGGACCAAAGGGTTTTTTTTATTCATGGAACACAAGAGTTAAAGCTAAGCCAAACCTTTTATGTTGATAGGCTTCAGATGTTTTGAAATATTAAACACCGGGGTTTTGTTTATCTGGATAGTAAAGGTCGTGTATTGAAGCGTTGGGGTTTTTTTTTTTTTTAATAGACACACAACACAAAAAAGAAAAAAAAAACTAATAGAGCTTCTTCTCTCTGCTCTCTCTCTCGTTTCTCTTCTTCCTTTTCATCTTCTTGATTTTGCTAATTAATAGCAAAGGATCAAGAAGGACCATTTCTCGCCTAAGTTATTTCACCAACATAAATTGGGTGGTGGAATATTTTGAGAAGTGAAAAGCTTTGCCTTCATGCAAAGGAAAGTCAAAGGATTGCTGGTTTTTCGGCGGAATCATCATCGAGACAAGTAGCCACTCCAGTGGTTAGCACCTCTTCTTCTCAGCCAAACAGACCAAGGACACATAAAGGTATTGTTTTTGCCTCTACTGCGCCGTGTCTGTTTTTTTTCTTGTTTAGTTTTACAGCATGCATGGTCTCTATTTCGTTATCAAAGCTTCAATACCGAGATTGAGTCTATATATCTCAATTAAGTCTGGGATCTTGTCACTGCACTTGAAGGGATTAAACCCATAGGGTACAAATGTGTATACAAGAGAAAGAGAGGTGCGGATGGAAAGGTAGAAACCTTTAAAGCAAGGTTGGTTGCAAAAGGTTATACTTAGATTGCACACCAAGTTAAAGCGAGCTGATTGGTATTTTGCGTGACCGAAATATACATTTGAGCTTAAAGAGAAAGTTCTATAAAATAGTCGTAAGACCTGCTTTGCTATATGGTACGGAATGTTAGGTAGTAAAAATGTATCATATTCACAAAATAAAGGTAGCTAAGATGGTACGGAATGTTAGGTATAGACATACTAGAAAGTATAAAGTAGGGAACAATACCATTCAGGAAAAAGTGGAATTGGCATCCATTGAAAACAAGATTAAAAAAAACAACTTGCGTTAGTTTGGATATATATAGAGAAGACTAAGGGATGCCTCTGTCAAAAGAATTGAGACAGGATAAATTAGACAGAGATAGAGGCAGACCTAAGACAATATGAATAGAGGTGATTAGAAGAGATATATCTCTACTAAATATGGATGAAAATATGATGATGGATAAAAAGAAGTAAAGGGAGAGGATTCATGTGAATGACCACACATAATATTGTATCGGTTCATATAGCCGATCCCAAGTTTCTCGGGACTAAGGCTTGGTTTTTTTTTTTTTTTTTTTTGTAGCTTTTATGAAGGAAGGAAAACCTAATCTCATATTTGGGGAGCAAAATTATGTTTAGCAAAATACTATTTCAAAACCTTTTGGAGCAAAATTATAATTTTATATTCTATAGGGGGGTGTATAAATATTTTCTTTATACATGTGCCCAAATTGTAATTAGGGCAAAGTTATATAAGAAGTCAAAATAAGACTTATTTTAATTAACTTTTAACTTACTATTAATTAATTTTAATTCAAAATTAATTTTAATTATATCAAACCCTAGAGTGTTAAGATACATCACTACAAGAAAATGATATATTAGCGCCACAACTTTAGTTATGAAAAATATTTTGCCGCTAAAAGTATCCTTTAGCGAGGAAAAATTTTTCTTCAACGACCAAAATTTTATGTTGCTACTGATTAAGACCTTCGGCGACAAAATTTTTATATCCTAGCTAAAAGTGACAGCTTTAGTTAGGAAATAAGTATATTAGCGAGAAAAATTTATTTCCTAACTAATGATAGGAAAATTTAAGTATGAAAATTCATTTCTTAACTAAATTTTCCTCACTAATAATGTATCGTTAACGATAAAAAATCATTTTCTAGCTAAAAATATTAACTTGTTTTACTATTAACTATACTTTTAGCTACAAAATTCGTATTTCCTAGCTAATAACTGTCTTTAAATTTTTAAATATTTACAACATAGCTCCAAAAATTTTGTAAATTGTCCTTAAATTTTGTATAATTACAAAATGGTCTCAAAATTTTGTAAATTGGTCTCTAAATTTTAAAATATTTAAATATGACCCTAAAAATTTTATAAATTGGACCATAAATTTTTAAATATATAAAACATGACCCCAAATTTTACAAATTGCTCCTTAAATTTTGTAAAATTATAAAATGATAACCAAAAAAAATTATAAATTGGTCTTTAAATTTTAGAATATTTAAAATATAATCCCAAAAAATTTACAAATTAGTCCCTAAATTTTTAAATATTTATAAATTCATTAGATTATAAGTTGATTTATAGAAATTAAGTTAGAGTATGCTACAAAACATGTTTGATTACCTTCAAATTTGATTATAATATATTTTTTTAGCAAATTTAATAAATTTAATAGTTGAATTGTTAATTTGATATGCTTATATTTGTAAATGCATAAGGTTTTGGGTATTTTTATAATGATTATGCAAGATTATATAGCAAAATATATCTGATTACCTTCAAATTTGGTCATAATATATTTTTTTAATAATTTTAACATATCTAATGGTTAGATCGTTAATTTGATATATCTATCTTTCTAAATGTATTAGGTTTTTGTATTTTTATTGAGATTGTGCTAGATTCTGTGGCAAACCATATCCGATTAAATTTAAATTTGGTCATAATACTTTTCCTAGTGATTTTATCAAATCTAATGGTTGAATCGTTAATTGGATATATCTATCTTTCTAAATGTATTAGGTTTTCGATATTTTTACAGAGATTAAACTAGATTCTGTAGCAAAACATATCCGATTATTATCAAATTTGGTCATAATTACAATCTTAGCAGTTTTATCAAATTTAATAGTTGGATCTTTAATTTGATATGTTTGTCTTTCTAAATATGTTAGGTTTCGAGCATTTTTATTGAGATTATGCTACATTGTATGGTAAAATATATCTGATTACCTTTAAATTGGTCACAATACTTTCCTTAGTGATTTTGTTAAATCCAATAGCTGGATCATTAATTTTATATGCCTATCTTTCTAAATGAGTTAGGTTTCGAGTATTTTTTTGAGATTATGCTGGATTTTGTGGAGAAACATATCAGATTACCTTTATATTTGGTCACAATCCTTTTTTTTTAGTGATTTTATCAAATCTAACAGTTGGATTGTTAAGTTGATATACTTATATTTCTAATTGTGTTAGGTTTTCAGTATTTTTACAGAGATTAAGTTATATTCTATGGCAAAACATATCCGATTACCTTTAAATTTTATTATAATACTTTGTTATCAAATCTAATATTTGTATCGTTAATTTAATATGTTTATCTTTCTAAATGTGTTAGGTTTTCAATATTTTAACAGACATTAAGCTAGATTTTATGGTAAAACATATCAGATTACCTTTAAATTTTATCATAATATATTTTTGAGTAATTTTATCAAATCTAGCGATTGGATCGTTAATTTGATGTGTCATCTTTCTAAATGTGTTAGGTTTCGAGCATATTTGTTGAGATTATAATGGATTAGTTGTAAAACATATCCAATTGCCTTTAAATTTGGTTACAATACGTTTTTTTTAGTGATTTTAGCAAATCTAACAGTTGGATCGTTAATTTGATATAACTATCTTTCTAAATGTGTAAGGTTTCTAGCATTTTTATTGAGATTATGCTAGATTCTGTGGTAAAATATATCTATTTAGTTTTAAATTTGGTCACAATATTTGTTTTAGTGATCTTATCAAATCTAACGGTTAGATCGTTAATTTGATATGCTTATCTTTTTAAATAAGTTAGGGTTTGAGCATTTTTATTGAAATTATGCAAGATTTTGGGGAGAAACATATCCCATTACCTTTAAATTTGTTTACAATACTTTTTTTAGTGATTTAATCTAATTTATTGGTTGGATCGTTAATTTGATGTGCCTATCTTTCTAAATGTGTTAGGTCTTCAATATTTTTACAAAGATTAAGCTAGATTCTACGGAAAAATATATTCGATTACCTTTAAATTTTGTTATGATACTTTTTTTAGTAATTTTATTTAATTTAATGGTTAGATCGTTAATTTGATATGTCTATCTTCCTAAATGTGTTAAGTTTTCAGCATTTTTACAGAGATTAAGCTAAATTCTATGGCAAAACATATCTGATTATCTTTAAATTTGGTCATAAAACTTTTTTTAGTGATTTTATCAAATCTAACAGTTGGATCATTAATTTTATATGCTTATCTTTCTAAATGTGTTAGGTTTCGAGCATTTTTTTTTTTAAGATTATGCTACATTTTGTGGTAAAACATATCCGATTACCTTTAAATTTGGTCATAATACTTTTCTTAGTAAGTTTATCAAATCTAATGGTTGGATCATTGATTTGAGATGCTTATATTTCTAAATATGTTAGGTTTTCGACATTTTT